>JANIIA010000191.1:29512697-29523940 GCA_027478495.1 Erythroxylum alaternifolium | reverse complement strand
ATATCGACTGTTTGATTGTTTAGTGATGTGGCAAACCACCCTCGCGGGGCACGGACTCGGATATCACTGTCGATATCGGGTTCGGGTCTTGCGAGAGTGGGGTGTTACACTATGTCCTTGTAAAATCATGAATTCAAGCATTTTTGGAGATACACAGTTACTCATATGCAAATGTAAGTTGACCATGTATGAACCAAAAACCTTAGTTTTTACTATAAAATGACATAAGCGGAGGAAAACATAAGAGAGCCAAATTTAAGAGTTTTAGGTCGTACATAACATAGAAAGGTGACAATTTTGATCAAAGGATAAGGAAAACATGAAGATAACGTCAAGAGATTCGATAGAAAGCCATATCCACTACAAACTTGAAAGAAGATTCAATAGAAGAGAAAGGGATATTTAGAATTATGATTTCTTTATTTTTATTATTTTTCTGCATGTTTATGTTTGATTTTGTTTCCTATGATTAGTAACTAATCGTGTTTAGTGTCTAAGTGTGATGAACCCTATTTTGTGATAAAAATATGTTTTATTCAATGTAATCATATTAATTGACTTATATTCAATTATGCATTTTATTCTTGTTCTAATATATCTGGAATATTAGTGCGTTATTTGATTTCATATGATTGAGATTGCGAAATCCTATTGTATGAAAGATCTAACATAATTGGAAGGAGTTGCATACAAACCTAGAGATGGGCTGACATAAATCATCTAGGTTAGCGTCAAACTTAACAGCAAAATCCATAAATCAATAAAGCAACCCTAGGGGTTTAAATTAGAAAATTTTATGATAATCAACTGATGGATTAGTTGTTAATGGTCTTAAGAAAGATATTAACATAAGGTAGTAATTTTCACGGTCCAATAATTAATAATATAATTGCATAGTAAAAGATGAATATTTAATGATTTTTAGGGGATTCAATACCTAGACTCTATTATTTGATATTATTTTTTCTAAGTATTTTCCTTTATCTTATGTTATGAATTGTTTTAATTCTTAGATGGTTGTTTAGTTTAATTTTTAATTAAAAATAAAAAATCTGATTCATAGGTTAGAAACTAGAAAAAGATTTATTACTAGTAATTCTAGTCTTCGTAGGATCAACCCATACTTTCCTGTGCTATCTATAGTTATGTTGTGCACTTATGGTAAAATTTTAATATTGACCTATGTTGATGCTAAGTTTTAATCTCTTTAAAACCCACAAAATACCGCAAGCGCACAAGTCGTGAATTATAGTACGTGAGGTGTCAATCTCACGAGGAGTTGTGATCTAATCTACTCTTAAGTTATCTAAGGCTTAAGGAATTAATAAAATAAAAAATAAAAACAAAACAGAAAATTAAACACATGAATATGACTGACAGAAAATTAATTTGTAAAATTAATGCAAAAGAAATCAACTTTAGCAACACCAAATTGACAATGGGAAAACATATAAGAGAATTTACCAAATTATGAGAGATGGGAATTTTCTGATCATCAATGCTAACCAAACCATTTATGTGTTATATGGTGTTAGTTATAGATTTTTGAAGGGAGGATTACTCTCTCTCAAGTTATAATCACAAACTCTAATTATATTTAGTACCAAACATGTAATCTCTTAATTACAAACAACCCTAACTCTATTTAGTTCTTAAGCTTTCTAATAAACAATCGGGTTTCACATAAGATCTCTCTTTGTACAATTACCGATTTGATTAATTGCGTAATTTATTAGATTATTTAACTCTTATTAAACAACCTAATTATTTAGTATTCGATTCACTCTGTTGATTTATTACCGAAACGTGAAGCTACAACAATCAATCACAACACCCAATTGCAATAACACAAAAACGATTAGATTAACGTAAAATCAAATCAAATTCCCTACAAAAAATTAAAAAATCATCATTGAATCCAAATCCATAAACATATTCATACCCATATTATACATTCGATAAAGAAAAAAATGAACAAAATTGTCACTTGGAAAGGGACTGAGATGACTCGTGAAGGCAGTACTATCAGAAGTCGTCTCCTCTTCTTCCTTTTCTTTCTCTTCTTCTTCTCTCCTCTTGAAGCTTTTCCCAAGGTGGCAGAATGGAGAACTCCCTTTTAGGGTTCCTTTCTTTTCCTTGTATACTTTTTTTCAATTTTGGGCAACCCTAGGGGTTTTTCTAGGTCCTGAAGGTCCCTCAAAAACTTAAATATGGAAGGCCTTCTGCATTTATTATGACATAGGCCATAATCGTGGCACTTGATTCCCCTTTCTATCATTATCATGACCCTTCTTCCATGCTTTTTTCATGATCGTGGCATGTTGGCCATGATCGTGGCCATGGGTTTTACCTCTGGCTTCCTCCAATTGTCCTCTGTTCTTTAATAATTGCCCTAAAACACTAACAAACACATAAAGGCACCTCAAACATATAAAATTGAAGCTCACTCGTGTGCTCTAACCCACAAAACACACAAACATAAATATTTAACTAAATAGAAAAATCCTAACCTAAACATGCATTAAGCATTCAATTTAATAACTAAACACATACTAAACTACCCACTAAAACATTATGCAATATACTACTATCAATATCCCCACACTTAAACCTTTGCTTGTCCTCAAACAAAAACATACCAAGCACAATTAACAACAAAACGCTTGCATATGCAATAATGGGTTAATGGAATTATACTTCATGAAACAAATTTAACAAAAAACACAATCCCTCATGTTGTTCTAACTTATTAACTTGTGAAATTTGTTTCTAAGTATTTTGGACCAAATATACATACCAATCAAGGGCTTAATGTCAAACTCATTCACTCTTATCACTTACATATATACATTGATAATTATTCAGTCAATCAAAATTTCAACTATCCTTAAGTAGCTTTTCAAGAAAATTCAAGTTCACATTAAGATTGGTAGAATTTATTAAACAATGCACTATTTTTATTTCTTTTAATTGACATGAACCTAGACTTTTGACGCGAAGGAAAACATTTGTGATGAATGTCGACTCGGTTACATAACTAGGTTATGTTTTTATTAAGTGACTTGGTTGGAATGTCATTATAGCCTTTTGACCCGAAGGCAAACATTTTTTATGAATGTCCCCCAGTTACTCAGCTACATCACATTCTCAACTGGCTACTAGCTCTATTAATAACCCAAAAGCCAACAGAATAGTTATTTATTTAAGATTTTTATTCAAAAAATTATTATTGCCTACCTCATTTCTTTAACTAGTAATTCTCATGAAAACATACTAATAAAGCTACTTATTCGATTGGCCTAAAATTATTAATGAATGTGACAAATTCCTAGGGTGAATAAACTAACATTATATCCTAATTAACATGTATGTTTAACCAAAGTAACCTAGGTCACTAATTTCACGAGCTACTAAAACTTAGCAACTTAAAAGACTATGTTCAAAGTTAAATTGATTATGTTAAGTCCTAGCCATTGACACATTCACAAGAATCACACCATACAAACTAAACAAACTAACATATGATATGAAAAATTAACATTCAAAATAAAAGCATACATGCACACAACCCTCCCCACACTTGAACAACACATTGTCCTCAATGTGAGAAGAGCGAACAACAACACATAAGGTGGGAATACGACTAACGAAAGAAGAGAAACATGCGAACAATTGAAAATAACAATAAAATAAAAGATGAAGGTTAGTAAAATAAAAGACGAAGGTTAGAGTATAGAACCCGCCATGATGATTAAGGGGGTGATGGTGTTGGTATTGAAACCAAATCCACTTGACACTGAGATTGCTTTCCTATCTTATAATTGATTCGAAGATAGTAAGAGAATTAGTAATCCAACCATTCCAAATCATTAAGACTTATTTATAGAATTTAAAACAAATTTAACTATACAATAATTTAAATTTAACTATTAAATGTGCTAAGTTATGGTCATTATCTTGACCTTAAATCTTTTGAATCTCAGGCGGGATCAATTATGAGTGGCCTGCTTCCACCCGTGTTACCAAATTTTAGCTTTATAGCTTGTAAATAAGCTACATTTTGGAAGATAATCAGAAGGACAATGTTGATAAGATAAAGATAATCAATTAAGTTCAACAATGTCCTTTTCAAACTGTCAATAAAATAAGAAATAATAAAACTCTTTGAATCTTTTGATGAATCTAGTAGTTTGTCCTGTAAGAGGGTGATCTGCTCTTATTTTTCTTCAGTCACCCTCATCTCTTCTTCTGCTTCCACTTTATGAATAGCGGCTTTCTTATCTACTTCAAGCTTTAGGTCTATTGTCATCTGTTCTTCCTCTTCTTGTTCCTTAAAAGATTCGACCACATCAATTCTCTTAAATGAATTACCCTCCTTAGAAATTTTTAATACCTTATTCATATTGAATTTCACTTGTTCATCACCAATTCAAAGGATAAGGTTGTCTTCATGGACATTGATTAAAGCTTTTTCGATAGTAAAAATTGGTAAGCCCAGGATTAGCGGACAATTTTGATCATCTTCAAAGTCTAGGATGATAAAATCCACAGGGATGATAAGCTTTTCCGCCTTTACATGTACATCCTCCACCATCCCTAACGGTTTCTTCGTTGATTGGTCTGCCAACTGAATCAGCATAGAAATTGGTTTCATATCTCCCATCCTCAAATAAGATTAACTTTTATACCTAAGTCACATAAACATTTTGAAATTGTTAAGTTATTGATACAAAAAAGTAAACAAGGAATCTAAAACACAAAATAACATGAACAAGGATAAGGACAAGAATTAAAACTAAAAGACACTAAACTAACAAGCATTAAAAATAATGAAAAAAGAGGGATAGAAATACGATACAAAAATGTGGGTGGTGGCTGCGTCGATGCGGTGTGAAGAATGGCAATAAACATGGTGTACTACATTGAGGAGTGGTGAACAGCTACGAGGAAGACAAATAGAAGAGATTAAAAAGTTGGCCTATAGCAAATAGATTAAGTCGAGATTCACTATAAAGGACTATCAAACAATTAATTGAAAAAACAAAAAAAGAAATTATATGAGTTGCCTCCCATTTAGCGCTTTTTTAATGTCTTTTAGCTAGATAACTTAATCGTTTTGCTTAAGGTGAATAACTCAAAGTGATTGATTCCACTATTTTTTTCTCTTCATTGGGAGCCAACTTCTCCCGCAATTGTATCATCTAGTAGTTGACATCACTTATCAATTTCTTTCACCAGGCCTAACTTCTTTTCTTCTTCTTCTTCCTGCAATGCAAAATCAAGATCTGGATAATTAAATTGATCAATAAAAGAACATTCTTTACAAACAATAGTCATAGGAATGTGTTTAATATTAAAGATTTAAAATTCTATTATTTCTCCTAAAACAGTCATGCTCAGTTTCCTATTCTTCACAACAATCAAAGTATTAGTAACCTTCACTAACACATCTTCCATTACTCGTTTCGGATAACGGATTGACCTAACAGTTAATTGTAAGCACATATTGGTAGGTTTTAACTATCCTAGATCTAGTTTCTCATAAATAGAGTAAGGTATAAGATTTATACTTACTCCAAGGTCAAGCATACCTTTAACCTCATCCCTATTACCTATTAACAGTTTCACGATAAACCCCCCCAGATCTTTTAGCTTTGGGAGTAATTGGTGTTGAAGAAACGCACTCACTACTTTTGAAATTATCACTTTCTTGTTGGGCTCAAAATTTTTTTTCTCGGTGCTTAGTTCCTTTTAAAACTTCATGCCGAAATGTTCCTAATCACATCTAATAAGGGTAGATTAATGTTAACCTTAGAAAGCCTATTATATAAGTATAAAAATTACTCATCTTGTTTTAATTCCTTAAAATAGCTTAGATACGAAATTGGTATTTTATAAGGATTTGTCGCTTTATGTGGTTTTTCATTGTCCTTGGTGTAATGCTTTAGTTTTTTGCCTTTTTAAATGTGACTAGATGAGTCATCCTCATTTCTTACCTCCTTTTGCTCATCTTTTTCTCTTATGAGGCTCTCCTCCTCTTGATTAGCAACATCAGATAGATTATGAAGAATCTCAATATGATTTTCTATCACCCTTCCACTTCTTATAATAGTAACTACTTAGGCATGCTCGAGTTAATTAGGCAACTCTCCTTTTTGATTGTTATGCATTTGAGCAGTGAGTTGCCCTACTTGGATCTCAATCCTTTTCACAGATGCTTCCAAAGAATCGAATCTTTTATTATTTATTTCTTGATTTTGAGTTGTGACGTGAAAGATCGCATTCAGGCTTTCTTATAAAGAAGGCTTGCTTGGTGGGTTTGAAGTGTATTGCCCTCAGTAATAATTTGGACTCTGAAAATTTTGGTATTATAGTTGGGGATGTACTAGTGGATTATTGGTCTTCCATGAAAAATTAGGATGGTTTCTCCAATAAGGGTTATATGTGTTTGAATACGGATCATTTCACTCCCTTGGTTGAAAACGTTGAGTGAGTTCATGTAACACCCCCACTGCCATAAGGTACACACCGGAACGTCTTTATGATGTTCTAGTACATGCCCTACAACAATGGCTTGTTAACTATCACACTTTCACTTTATCACATGGTAATTTATCCCACTATATCATGGCATCTACTATCATACAAGAAAGTCACCAAATTTTTAAAATAAATTTCCTCTTTTCATTTCATCAATCTGAATGTACATACATTGTAGCTTTCAAAAATCTATAAATGTACATCATCATAAACTAATACAAAATATACTATATGAAAGAGGAAATACAAAAGATCTAACTAAATCCTTCAGTTCAGCTGATCGACCTTTGAGCCATATCCTCTTCACAAAAGTAGAAGAATCAAGCTTCTTGTATAGTCTCTCAGCAACTAGAATCCTCTCTCGGTCCTGAAATGTCAACGTGCAATTTTGGGTGAGTTTTGCAAACTCAGATGAGGTAACCATCATCGATGGTTCACTCAATTCGTGCATCACATCAATACACGTAACATATTTTTCACATCTTTGCATATTCATAAAACATTACTTTTCACTTTCAGAACAATCATAATGATCATTTCGTTCATGTAAAATACACACATCAAATATAAATGCAATGCACGTAAAACTCACATTTATTTATTATTGTCATTGCGACCGAGTGCCTCTTTTTTTATCCCATATCCCTCAGTGGATACCGAGCTGTATCAAATAATGTCCCATATCCCTTAGTGGATACCGGGTACATTTACAACTGAGCCCCAGGCTCTGATCACAATCTGAGCTTTAAGCTTTTTATCGACTTCTTGAGATAATTTGTAAGCCTATATCTCTAGTTTACTCTAAATTAAAAAGCGTCTCATTTGGAATCCTATAGATCCAGATATAATCAAAATACCAAAGGGTGTTCAGGAAGAAAATCCTATTTCACTGTTCCAACAGATTCCACACTTTGATTTGATCAATAATTCTCAGTTCAATTTAGAAAGCTAAAAAAGTTTATAGAGGGATAGAAAACTATGTTAGGAATCTATTGGTTCAAGAATCAGATCATTTGGAGATCTAGAGAAAAAGTTATAGTCATATAAGTAAAACGTAGATGAAGTAGAAAGTAGACTAAGCAGAAAGTAGAAGAAGCAGAAGATAGACTAAGCAGAAGATAGACGTAGAAGATAGACTAAGCAAAAGAAAGACTAAGCAGAAGATAGAACTAGAAGATAGACTAAGCAGAAGATAGACGCAGAAAATAGACTCAGAAGGTAAACTAAGCAGAAGATGGATGCAGAAGATAGACTAAGCAGAAGATAGACGCAGAAAATAGACCAAGAAGATAGACTAAGCAGAAGATAGACGCAAAAGATAGACGCAGAAGATAGACTAAGCAGAAGATAGATGTAGAAGATAGAAGAAGCAGACGAATTGGAAAAGACAGACAAATTGGGAAAATTGCCATAACTTTCTCTACAGATATCGAATTAGGGTGTTCTTTAGATGGTTTCAAAGAAGACTTCAAGATCTACAACTTTCATGAAGACTTGAAAACAAATTCTATGGTCTGGATGGTCAAAAATGGAACAGACGATAAGATTAGATGAAACCAAATGAAAAAGCAGACGAATTGAAAACGCAGACAAATTGGGAAAATTCCCTATAGATATCGGATTAGGGTGTTCTTTAGATGGTTTGAAAGAAAACTTCAAGATCTACAAATTTCATAGAGACCTTGAAAAAAATTCTATCGCTGAAGGGTCAAAAATGAAGCAGACAATAAGATTAGACAAAACCAAACGAAAAAGCAGACGAATTGAAAAAGCAAACGAATTGGGAAAATTGCCATAACTTTCCCTACAGATATTGGATTAGGGTGTTCTTTAGATGGTTCGAAAGAAGACTTCAAGATCTACAACTTTTATGAAGACTTTGAAAACAAATTCTATCGTTGGAAGGTCAAAAATAGAGCAGACAATAATACACCGAAGGAGATATTTCAGTCAACAACAGAATAAGCAGAAAGTCAACTTAAGACGATATGACATCATCAGAGAGGATATGACGTCATCATAGAAGAAGAAAAAAGTAGAAGATAGACTAAGATGATACTATCTACACTCCTCAACTCAAAAACCCTTTTTCTGGAACATCTCTTAGTCTTCATCAACTCTCGTAGAAAAACATATATATTCATACATGCTCAGTAAAGAAACAGAGCATATCACCTTTCGATATCTAACTCTCCATACTAATCTTATACATCATTTGCTATTTCAACTCCAAGAACTATTTCCACAACACCTGGTCACTAATAATCCATCAAAACCCAAATATCTCTATATCCCCAATTTTTATCCCTTTAACACATTGTTCAAGAATATAATTATACACTAATGCTATGATTATACACTAACAATAAATTCATCAACTTTATTACAAAAATCCACAACTCTTAAAATTTCATTCACTACTTACTTGTTGAAGACTCCAAAAGCTTCAATACGTAAACTCCTGTGAACACTAACCAACTCCTAGTTTTTTTCTTAAGGTAGAAGAAACACTGAGTAGTAGAGGAAGTGGTGAGGGATGTGAAAAATCAAGTTAACTCTCAGAAAGAGTTTGATGGAAACCTCTGTGTATGAGAAGAAATTCGGAGAAGATGATAATACGGAAGAACTTAGGAAAAGTACAAACCCCCTTTTTAACTCTCAGATTACTCAAACTTACTTCTGACAAATAATAAAGGCAACTTTACACTTGCCACTTTTTCTAAGGTCTAATTCTAACTAAGTTTGAGACTAACTCCATTCATTCTATTTTTACAATCCAATTATCTCTAAATCCTCCTTTGATTTCTTTTCCCCTATTTTCTAAAATTTTTTTCTCCGAAATTAATTCCTAATTTCACCAAGATTTATAAATCTCACAATTCTACTAACCAGTAATATGTTCAACATAAATAGAATTCAAAATTCACTAAATTTCGAAAAATTCTAAATCCACTATTTCACTTTCCAAAACAAATTTTCAATGCAAATAAACTACAATTCTCAATAACAATCACATTTATAACAATTACACCTGGAATGTTAATGAATGCATGTACAGACATATTCATGTGCAAAATTTTACTATTCACTTGTATGAGCATGTCATATTATGCATAAGCATGAAAAATGCATTTCTAAGCTCACATTAATCACTCATATTTACTATTCTAACCTTCCTATAGGTAATGGGATGTTACTTTTGTACCTTCATCAGTCCAATGAAAGTTATCTTTCTTTAAGAGTTGCGTTAGTGGCCTAGCAATGAACCCATATCCTCTTTCGAACTGTTGGTAGTAGCCCGTTAGACCTAAGAACTGTCTAAGACTCTTAACATCCTTGGGTACGGGATATTTCGACATTGTCTCAATCTTCTTTGGATCTACTTTGACTCCATCTCCTGATATAATATGCCCCAGGTATTCCAATTGAGTTTGGGCAAACACACATTTCTTTTTATTCACGCATAATTCATTTTCCAGCAGAATTTTGAAAGCCACCCGTCACTGTTGTTCATGTGTTTGAATATCAGGGCTATACACTAAAATATCATCGAAAAATATCAGAATAAATTTCTTGAGTTGCTGCCTGAATATGTTATTCATCAAAGATTGAAATGTTGAGGGTGCATTTGACAATCCGAATGGCATCACCAAGAGCTCATAATGGCCTTCGTGTGTCCTAAACGCTGTTTTCTCTGTATCTCAAGCCCTTACCCTAATCTGATGATACCTTGACTTCAAGTCCAGTTTTGTAAATACCTTAGCCCCTGCTAGTTCATCCAGTAATTCATCAATCTTTGGTATTGGAAACTTATCAAATTGTAGCCTTGTTAAGCTCCCTATAGTCCACACACATTCTCCAACCTCCATCTTTCTTTTTGACTAACAGAATAGGACTAAAAAATGGGTTATTACTATGTTCTATGATTCCAGCTGCCAATAATTCATTTACAATCTTCTCAATTTTTGTTTTTTGGTAGTGTGGACATCGATAGGGTCTTATATTTAGTGGTTGTGTCCCTTCTCTAAGATTGATCACATGTTCCTCCATCCTCGAAGGCGGTAATTTGGTTGGAGTTTCAAATAATTTCCTATAAGGCTCAAGAAAACCTGAAAGATGAGGTGCCACTGCTCGTTCACTGCTCTATATAGTAGTATCTATGAATTCCACCCAATATCCCTCCTTTTCTACCATAAACTCCTTAATCAATTGTGCTGGAACCCCTCCCTTGTCGCGGGTCCTCGTGACGTAGCTTTCCAGCACCTCACCTTCATGATCCACCGCCCGCCACAGGTAGACCATCTCGCCGTTCAGGTTGGCTTCGCCGCCCTTCGGGTCACGTACATCTCGTCCAGGTGCCAGCGCCAGTGGCGGAACCCGCGCATGCGGCTGACACGTGCCCGCCGGATGTCGCCGGCGAACAGCGGACCGAACCTGTTCCACCAGAACCTGACCGTCTCGTGGCACACGTCGATGCCGCGCTCGAACAGCAGATCTTCCACGTTCCGCAGTGACAGCGGAAAGCGCACGTACATGAGCACCACCAGCCGGATCACCTCGGGCGACGAGTTGAAGCGGCGAAACGGCGACGGTGGCAGGGCGCGGGACCGGCGGGGCATGCCGCCGGTGACGTGACCCCCGGCTTTCATCCGGTTGGAACGAGAGACCGGCGGTTGTTATGGTGCACGGGCACACCCGAAGCA
>JANIIA010000191.1:29492365-29512597 GCA_027478495.1 Erythroxylum alaternifolium | reverse complement strand
ATTAATTAGGACATTTAATTCAATTAATTAGAATTTTATATGAAAGGTTAATAAGTTATTGTTAAAATTATGAATTATATTAATTACAAAATTTTAATTTACTTAAATTATTTATTAATTATTTTAATAAATAATTAAATTAAAAATTAAAAATTTTTGGGTAGTGGGCGAGCCACGGGCCACGGGTCGGGCCAGTCGGACCAGCCTGCTGTTTTGCCCGTCTATGGTTCCATGGGCCACCGTCCACCCAGACCCGTGGCCTGGTCCATGGGCCGGTCAAACCGGGCCAAACCCGTTGACCCCAAATTAACATCCCTAGTGATAAAAGACCCAAGACATAATGGGTTTGGGTATAAGTAATGGGTTGGACATTATAATTCTCCTGTAGGCCAACAAGACTAGTCCTATTGTTTTATTGTCTTATTGTTATCTTTTGTCCTTTTCTGTTTTGTCTTTTTTTCTTCACTCCCTCACCTATCTAGTACTGTACAGCTAGCAAATTCACATGTAATGTAGTTAGAAATTTTCCTTGATTCTAGGAGACTCAACCAATAGCAATAGAGATAGAGTAGCATAAATGTAGTCCTGTAAACACATTACAAGATGAAGAAAAAGTTTTATTCCTTCAAATTCTACTATCACTCTCGTATCTTTCTCCTACCCTTTTCTTACAGTTTCCTCGTGACAATCGACATGTTTGGACATCAGCTGGACTTGGTTGGTCATTGTTCATATTTCTTACTGGAGTGAAGATGGATCCTATGTTGTTATTTAGGATAGGAAAAAAGGTTATGAACGTCAGTGTCGCGACCGTCTCTCACCTTTAGTATTTGACTTGGGCTATCAATGGGCCTTCATAGATACGAATTAAGGAAATACAGTGACAGTTATCCAATGTCTGTCGAGTTTTGTTGTCATTTCCTACCTCATAAGTGGCTTGAAACTGATAAATTTTGAACTTGGGAATTGGGCTATCTTCTGCGTTATCCGATGATGTTTTAAGTGTATTTCTCATGGTTTTCTTACCAATAATTGGTAAAAATTCTCCAAAAATAATAATAGAAGATGGATCAGCGATTCTTGCCCTTTATTTTAGTCACCCTTTTCATTAGCCAGTTTTGGTTTGGACAGTCGAAAGGATTCTTGAAGGCAGGCAAGTCAACTCTTCCACCATTCACCTTTTAATGGTATTCACCTTATTACTTGCAAAGTTGTATTTCCATTTATTCCATCAAGTTCAGTATAGAGGCCCTTTCATCATGGGATTAGTTGTGCCATCAAGACTACCTTTAGCATTTGCTTTGGTAGAGATATTGGAGTCAGTTACCTTAACTGTCCTTGTACCCCTATTCGGTGCAACAGCAAATATGTAAGCAGATCTTTGGCTGATTATTGGTAATTTTGATAATATCAAAATTTTCATGCTCTCCATGATCTTAATTCTCATGGTTAAGTTCATAGCATGTTTAATAATTTCTTGGTGCTGCAACTTGTCTTTAGTTGATGCTGTGGTACTTACTTTCATAGTGACTAGCAAAGGGATCACTGAGCTTATCATGTTATCCTTTTTGAGGGACCTTAAGGTATTACGCAAGTTTTAACTAACATTTTTTCCCCCACCAAGATAGTAGATATCATCTGTGGTTGCTAATTTCATTTTTACTGTGAACTACTGAAAATCATAACTAATAAGCTTTTTGCTACACTGACTCTGTGGATTACCCTCAACAAAATTATTGTTCGAATACTTGTGAAAGCCATATGATCCTTCTAATAAATATGCAGGCTTTTAGACAAAGAACATTAAGGGTTTAAAGCCTCAGAGTGAGTTTTGAGTTCTAGCTTGTATTCACATGCCTAAAAATATAAACAATATCTTAAAACTATTGAATGTGATATACCCTACTAAAGAAAGCCCCATCTATTTGTATACTATTCATCTTATCGAGCTAATTGGTGAATTCACTCCAGTGTTCTATAACCAGTTGTTAACTTCTACTCCCAAAACATCGTCTAAGCCTTCAACAACTATGAGGAGATAATTGTGAACCTATGTTGATTTTTGAAAAGAAAAGTTTGAAAAAGAGAGAACTGAGACTAAAGTGGTCTGATTTCTCATTTACTGGAACTGAATTTTATACAAGCATTTCAGCAAAAAAATCAAAATAATTCTTAAAAATCATAGGCAAAGCTAATCAAAATAGGAAATCAAATCTTAAAACAGAAATTCAAAAACATAACCGAGTAGATACTTGACAGCTTAGCAAATCTAATATGTAGGAAAAGATACAATCTTTCAACATTCCTTGTTTCTTTTGCTGCAAATTCCCAACTCGGCTCTCTAAGTCTTCAAATCTGGCTTTAGACAAAGCCTTTGTCAAAATATCAACTAGCTGTCCATCAATCCTACACTGAACTAAAACAATCTCCTTGTTTCTTTGTATTTCTCTAACAAAGTAAAACTTAATTTTAAAGTGCTTAATCCTACCCTGGAATACAAGATTGCTAGAAATAACAATGGTAGCCTAATTGTCCACAAAAATTTCAGTTGCTTTCCTCTAGTCATGTTTTAAGTTTGTAAATCAAGGTTTATGGTTATATTTTTTTATTCTAAAAAAAACTTTCTCATTCATAAAGCTCAATTTAGCACCAATAAATTATGCTTCTACTATGGATTGAGCAAAGCTCCAAGAGAAATAACTTGAACCAAAATTAATTAAGTACCTTGAAGTACTTCTCACATCACCAGAGGATCCTGCCTAATCATTGTCAAAAAACACAAATAAATTCAGCTTCTCTGATTTTTCAAACCAAATCCCAAGATCTATAGTGTCTTTAATGTATCTAAGCACTCTTTTCGTAGCTTTGAGATGAAATTTACTAGCACAATGCATAAACCTGGACAACAAACTGACATGACACATTATTTTAGGTCTGGTCTATAACGTCCCAATATCCCATGTTAGGGGCTAGAACTCCAGAATAGTGTAAATGAGAGTATAAGGAGAAATTAGAAGTGCATTTTATGTATCGTATGACATATTTAAATATGTAAATTGTGTTAATATTCATGAAATAATTGTACATGCATTCATTGATATTTTCCAGGTATAATTGATTTATAAATGCGATTAAAATGCAAATTTTGGATTAATTGTGTTGAAAATTTACGTGGAGAGTTTTACGATTATGTCGAACTTTTTGAAAAATTTTAGAAAATTTTCGAAAATTTGGGATATTTTGGACAAGAAAAAATAAACAAATGGGAGTGTGACACATGGCAACCTCACATGCATGACATATGGGTTACATGCATGGGTGCCACGTGTGTGTTCAAAAAAAAATATTTTTCTACAGCTCACTTGTTTTCGGTGTAGCTTTTTCTCTCCTTTGTTCTGCACCGAAATCACCAACATTAAACTCCCTCTTCTTGCTCATCCATCACCAAATCACTTACTTGTGTATGGTTGTGCATTGGGCAATTCATATATTACTTGTTTCTCTTTATTTTGCTTCCACTGAAATCTCACTACTGGAGATTTCATTTTTTTTGCAATCATCGAAACCTGTTCTTCAAATCTCACTGCTGGAATTTTTTTCTGAACTCAAGTAAGTTGTGTTTTCAGATTTACTGAGTACTATAAATGATTTTGATGATGTTTTAATGGTTAGAAATGAATTCATGCATGAGGTGTGTAAGAAGGATAGCTTCGATGATGGTAAGAATGTGTTAAATGAGGTCTAGGGAAAGTGAAGATGTACAGAAACTGTGAACAAGGATTGCGGTAGTTTAAGTTTAATGAGGATTTGTGAATTGGACAACTGCAAAAAAGTATGAAATAGGTTTTGTTTTGGATTGAAATGAATGATGAAAAAGTGTAGAAAATGGAAAACAAACGCAAAAAAAACGTGAAAAATGCAAAAAAGGATGAATAGCCGTTTATAATTTTAGGTTTTGATGTTTGTGTTTGATCTTACATTTGAGTTGGTTTCGAGTTAAGGGAAAAGACTTAAAATGAAACATTTAAGATGAAATGAATATGTTGATGGATATTAAGAAATGCAGAAACATATATGCAGAGAAACCGTGTATAATAGTTAGTAAGAAATGTATAAACATATATACAGAGAAACCGTGAGTAATAGTTAGTTTTTTTAATTTTGAGATGTTTTGATAGTGAGTCGAATCTAAATGGGAATAGACTGTGTGAGAGTATAAGTTAGAAAGAAATGTTGTTTAGAAATAAGAGATTAAGTAGTAAAAGAGAGGAAGAAGAAGAGAAGAAGTGCTGCAAAATCTGGAAAATAATGGAGTGCACGATTGTGCACCTGAAGGTTTTCTGAAATTGACCAGCTTTGATACTTTTGATCATTCCTTTTTCATCCAACCTTCAAATGATATGGAATTTGAACCAACAAACTTTTAACACATTGTTCTTTATCTCCATAAAAATATATAGCCATCTGAATTCGTTCAGGAAAGATTTGATTGATGAATTTAGGATGAAAATGAGGAAGTGAGCTGGAACATTATGAACTGAGAATATTTCATTAGACATGCTTCGTGTTTTGATTATATCTTAATCTTTAGATTTCCAAATGATTTGATTCTTAATTCAGATTAAATTAAAGACATATGGCTACAAGTTTCTTGTAAAAGTCTACTTTAATTCTATCTTTAAGAATTTAAAAATCTGGCTTGAAATTGAGTCTTAGCTTAGGCTATAACACTACCCGAGATAGAAATCATATCTTGTTGTTATCGAATAAATTGTATTGATGTAGGCCAAATTAGACAAAGATGTCTTCACACAAGTTGTAGCTTATTCTCTTAGCTTTCTATTGGTATAAAGTTTGTAATTTTTGGATATTGGAATTAAGAGATATGAGTTGTACAACTTGAATGCATGATCATGCACTAGCCAAAATTTCAAATGTACTCAGTCTACAGTATTTTGAGCATAACTCATAGAATAATGAACTAAATTGTATGATCTTGGAGTCATTAGAAACTTAAGGCATAGGGGAACAATGTTTTAGAAGAAAGTGTTACAGAAATAGACCATTTTCCTTGTCATAATTATAATGTAAAGTAGACTCAAAAATTGTGTTGACATGAAAACTGGAATAGTTAATGGGTGTATGAATTTTGACACATTTAGAGTATAATTGATCTTTGCATCAGTTTATTACAGAAGTATACCCGGGCAATGTCATTGAACATTTTATAAAAATGCATATTCAGTTACATGAACAATGTGGTAACATGAAATTCTCTTTGATTGTATATAGAAAAGTAAGTAGAGTGACCACTTCTAGATATTGCCGGAACTTCAAGACAATAAGCAAAAGGGGAGCAATTGTGAGTAACCTAAGATGGTCTCATCTTGACCTGTTTTGGTTATTATTAAATTGAATTTGATATTGATGAATGTGTACCAAATTTCGGACATGAAATGTCCAAGGAGTTTTGATGCATGATTAAATATTTGAAGTGCTACTTGTATGTGAATGAGATTGACTACATGGTTCTCAACTTAAATGTTCATGCCAGACCTAGTCCGATAATTATTATGAATAAGAACATGAATGCAAATGTAATTGATCAAATGTGAAGACTGAAATTGAGGAATGCATGAAATAAAAAAGCAGTTGTGACTATTGTCGCCAGTGAAAAAGAGCTTAAAGATCAGACATTCGTGATTAGAGCCTAAGGCTCAGCGTGTACAAAGAGCTCTGTATCCCCAACGGATAAGGGACAGTATGAAAGAGCACGAAATCCATAACGAATACGGGACAATGAAAAAGGCACACAGTTGCAACAATGAAATAAATGAAATCGAGTCTCATAACATTACATACATATATGATCTAAATAAATTGAATGATTGCAATGTTTTGAGAACTTTATGTATGAAATATGTGATAAATTGTCAATGTGTATGTTCTGCAAAATTGTACTGAAATGATGAAATGTTTGAATTTTGTTTTTATTTTTGAAATATGAAAAATGTGATCAGATATTATATGTTATTACTTGACAAAAATCAAGTTGATTGGAATTACATGATAACATGATTTATTGTGTGTTGCATGACAAGAGGGAACCATCGAGGATGGTTACATTGCAACGTTGACAATTTCAGGTTCGAGAGAGCAACGACATAGCTTCTAAGACTGCATAGAAGCGATTTTGTATAATTTGTGGAGATCAGATATGGCTCAAAGGTCGGTTAGCTGAGACTGAAGGAATAGTTTGTTTTAATTTTTGTTTAAGTTTCCTCATGTATGTAGCATATTATGCAGACTGAGTTGTAAACACTCTAGGTTGGCATTGTAAAATATAGATGATGGTTAATGCTACAGTGTAAATTATAGTTTGAGAAATGAAATGAGGATAATTTTGGTTTTCAGACAATGTATTATTTATGGTTTTACTTACGATTCCATGTGATATAGTGAAGGTAAGATAATTAACACACCATTTCTATCGGGCATGTGCACGTGTGTCCGAAGGGTGTATATGCATGTGTCAGATAGGAGTGGGGTGTTACATGGTCGCTGTGATACACATTAAGTAACCAATGAGACTCCTTTAATGCCCTTCATCAACCTTATAAATTGTATCATCTTTACTTAGCTTTTTCATTTTGCATCAGAGGAGTACTAACAGACTTGCAATTATCCATGTTGAACTTTTTAAGCACCTCTTTTGCATATTTTTGTTTTCCAATGAAAATCTGTTGCTTTGATTGTTGTATTTCCATACGAAGAAAGCATAACATACCTCCCAAATTAGTCATCTCAAACTCCTCCATCATTTGACCTTAAATTGCTGCACCAAATTTAAATTGCTTCCTGTTAAAAATAAATCATCAACATATAAAGAAACAAAAATTAGATCATTATTTACAACCTTCACATATAGAGTTGATTCACTTGGACTTTTCTCAAAGCCAATATACAGTAGGTAATTATCTATCCTACTGTATCAGGCTCTTGGAGCTTATTTTAGGCCATACAAAGCCTTTTTTAGCAAATACACCTTGTCTGCTTCTTCTTTAACTATAAAATCTTCTGGTTGCTTGACATAAATCTCCTCCTCCAAGTAGCCATTTAGAAAGGTTGATTTGACATGAAACTGATAAATTCTCCACTCCTTTTGAGTTGCAATGGTCAAAAGCATCCTTACTGTGTCAAGTCTTACTATTGGTGCAAACGTTTTTTAGAAATCCACTCCAAGTTGCTGAGCATACCTTTTAATCATTAATCTTGCTTTAGATTTGTTGATGGAACCATCAATATTTAGCTTGGTTCTGAACACCTATTTTACTGCAATTGGCTTCTTGTGACTTGATCTATCTACCAAAACCCAACTCTAATTTTTCAATCATTCTCAACTCCTCCTCTATTGCAACAATCCATTTTGTATCCTTTGCTACCTCTTCATAACCTGTAGACTCAAGTACAACAACATTGCATCTTTGCTAAATATTTAAGAGCAATCTCGTACCTCTAATTGGAACATCATCAACAGGATCATCAACTTCTCCTTCTAAATCAATTTTCTTATTTTCTGCATTTTCTACTTCTGATCTGTCCCGAATCCAAGATACGAGTTCATCAAATTTAATATCTCTGCTGACTGTCACCTTTCCAATCAAGGGCTAGTAGACCTTATACCCTTTGGTGATGCTACTATAGCCGATAAGAATCTCAACTTCAACTTTTTGATCCAACTTGTCCCTTTTCACGTCAGGAACATATATGTAACAAATGCACCCAAACACCTTCATATTCTTAAAAGAAGGTTTATAGCCAAACCATTCTTCAAATTGAGTTTTTTCTTTCAATGCCTTTGTAGGCAATCTATTGAGCAAGTGGACTGCAGTGTTGATAGCCTCTACCCAAAAACATTTAGGCATCTTCTTCTCGAACAAAAGGCACCTTGCTATCTCAATCATTGTCTTATTTTTTCTCTCACTCACGCATTTTATTGTGGTGTGTAAGTGAATGTCAGCTGATGTTCAATGCCTACATCTTCACAAAACTTGTTAAATTATATTAAGTTCCATTATTAGACCTAATCACTTTGATTTTGTGATCACTCTGATTTTCAACCCAATTCTTAAACTTTCAAAATACCTCAACAACTTCATATTTGTGCTTCATGAAGTAAACCCAACCAAATCGATTGAAATTATCAATAAAGGCTATATAATACCTGCTACCATTCAGGGATAAGGTTTTCATTGGACCACACACATCTGTGTGAATAAGTTGGAGCTTTTTTGTTGTTCTCTAAGCCTTGTTGTCCGAAAATCACAATATGGATTGTTTTTCAATTTGACAACTTCACAGACTCCATTTTCTTTAACCAGGGTCGTTCCTAATATTTTATAGACCCTGGGTGAAGGGAAAAAAAGCCTCGATAAATCGATAACATACAAATATTTAAACTTTAAAAGTATATTTTTTTATTAAATTTTAATATCCACATATAAGTGACTCAATACAAGAAATTAATTTCTAAAAATACAAGAATTAACATACTTAGGAGAAAATATATTAAATTATATTCTAAGTTATTAACTATTCTAAGTTTGTCAAGCCAAATATTATCCTATTCTACAAATGGGGAAATGATTGAATATTATTTTGTCAAGGAATGAGATAAATGTAGTAAATCATATCAATTATTTACGTATTGTTTAATTATCTAATAATTTTTATTAAATTTTAAGTAATAAAAATATTTCTTTTGTGGGAATTAACATAATGGTAAATGTAGTATATCATATCAACTATTTACGGTATTAGTTAATTGTCAAATAATATTATTATATTTTATTAAAATTCAAAGTAAATTTAATATTATGTTAGTTTAAATAAATATAAATAAAATAAAAGAATAAATTTTGTAGCACTTAAATAATAATGTATAAATAAATAATATTTTTTAAAAATACAATAAATTTAAGGATTTATAATAAAAAAAGGGTTATAGTAGATGAACCATAAGTGTTGCAATGAATTATTGCTCTTACATTCAAATATTTAATAAGATAAAAATAAATAAAAAATTAAAGACTTTACCTTTAAATTATCACTCAAAACTTCGAAGTAAAAAATCGTGAAATTCTTTTGCTTCTAAATTTTGAGTTGAGTATTTTAGATTTATATGTTGATAGAAATAAACAATTTTAAGTAGAAAAGATATACTTAAATGTTTCAAAAGAATTTATAATTGCAAGAATTTAACGTTAATTTTTTAAACACGGCAAGAGATATGTTAAAAACTTTGTCTTGCTAGCAAGTACTAAATGAGACCTAATAAAAATGTTGGAATGAGAATTAATAACCTTTAATGAAAATCTATAAAATAATGGAATAAGAGTTGAGAGTGGGTTTACGGTAAAAGAGAAATAAATGCCAATGTGGAGCTTATGCAAGAGAGTATAATCAGTCGACTAATATTTTAAGAAATAGAACATACAAGATTTTTAGGATTTAATACTCTCTTGCAAGCCCCTAATGAGGGTGGGCCTTGGGCAGGTGTCAGGTCGAGACTGCCTTTAACAATAGGGAAATCCTGTAGACTCTTATTCTTATGCATATAATTAAGTGCAGCATAATAAAAGTGTCCCACCCTCTTGTTCCAAAGTTCTTATTGGTCAAATGAATTGGAATATGCCCAGGTATTAACCTGAACCAATTCAAGTGAAAAACTCTTTTCATCTTCACAGAGAATAATTCATAGCCAGTAGGGATATCACAAGTTTTTATCTTTTTTTTTATACATGGGAGGACCTAAGGGGTCAATAAAAAGAAATTACAAAAGTGCCCCAATTTAGGGCGGATGGAATGGAAACAGATGGGGAGGTGGATTTCCTCCATTGCCTATTGACATGGCATAAGGAGTTTCCCCGGCAGCTTGATGAAGGCTCCAGCAGGTAGCGTCCTGAGTGCCCAAATTCAGTGGAGGCGATTGTGGTCTCCTTCTTCTTCCGTCGGCTTCGTCCTCAGTTAAGTGAGATGGGTGGCTTTGGTGTATGATTGTTTCCCTTGGTGGGGAAAGACAACCATGTTTTGCTAACAGATTGGCAGTTTCATTTCGGTGTCTGAGGATGAAAAGGAGTTCCAGTTGTTGGAAGCTCTGGATCTAGCGTTTGATCGTGAGGACTAATGGAGGGGCAAATGGTGAGACGGTCGCTGGTTGTAGGAGATTAAACGGCTCTTTATAGTCAGTGTGAGCAGTCAATCGTGAGATCCCTTGTTCCTCTGCAAAGGCCAGTCCCTTTGATATCCCCCATAGCTTTGCGTCCAATGGGGAGCATATTCCAAGATTGTGGGAGAAACCCATCAGCCATTCGCCATTTGGCTGTGCGATAAAACCACCGCATGTTGCTCGTCCAGTGGATCTGGTGACCGCTCCGTCAGTGCGAAGGCAGTGGTGACCAGAGCGGGGAGTGGTCTGCGGTGCGTCCTCTCGTGCTTGGCCAGATAAGGTCATCTCGGTGTGCCTGGTTTTAAGAGTCTCAAAAGCTCTTTTATTTTCTTGGATTAATGCCTTGATTTTGTTTTGCATGGCAATTCTCGGGATTTGCTTCTGCTGGAAGACATGTTCATTCCGTGCAGCCCATAAATTCTAGCACGTAATTGTAAACCATGTGCTCCAAGGCTATTCCACCTGCAAAGAGGTACAGTTTATATTAGTAATGGTCCATTGTCTGAAGTCCAGCTCTGTCCAGAAAGACTTTGGCAGAGCTGCGTGGATGTTGTGCCACAGCTGGGATGTGTCCTGGCAATCTCTAAATGTGTAGAGGAGTGTTTCCTCATGGTGGCATTTTGGGCATCGCCCTATAGCACTGATGCCAACTTTGAGTCGCTTGCTGTTTGTCCACAAAGCCCCTTTCAACATTTTCCATAACAAGCTTTTGATTCTTTCCGAGATTTGTAGCCGCCATAGATGTTTCCAGTATTTCTCTGGATGCTGCCATTCATTTGAGCAGATAGTTTGATATGCTGAGCTGGTACTGAATGTGCCATTTTGGGTCCACCGCTATGTGGTGCGATCCTGCCCTTGAACCTCATGTGGAGGTTGGGTGGCGAGTAGCATGTAGGTGATTTGAGTTAGTAGTAGGCCTTGTAGTTTTGCCATGTCCCATTAACCTGAGGAGTCCAAATAAGAATGGGTTGGGCAGTTCAGGTCTTCCAGGGGAATTGGTTGTGTTGCCCAATCCTTGAGGCGTATGTCTTGGTGGAGCCAGTAATGCTGCCAGAAAAGTACTGTCTTTCTATCCCGTAAACTTCATTTCATGCTGTTATGCAATATGCTCCAGACTTTGGTTAGTTTCTTATAGAAAGGTGAAAAGGACTTTTTTGAGAGTGGACCCAGTAGGTCCATGGGAGATAGGTTGTATTTGGCCATGAATATCTCTTTCCACAATTTCGTGTCTGGTTGTAGCAGATCCCAAGCTAGTTTGAGAAGTAATGCTGCATTATGCTCACTGGATTTCCTGAGTCCCAGGCCTCCTCTGTCCTTGGGCTGACACACCTCATCCCACTTGACTAATGGAGCCTTCTTTTTTACTGGTATTACATCCCTATAGACAGTTCTAACAACACCTGTCTAGTTCCTTGCAATACAATTTCAGTAAGGATGTGGATTGCATGAGAAAAGAAGGTAAGGCCTCTAGGATTGTTTTACACAAAGTAAGCCGTCCTGGGAGGGAGATTGTCTTAGGATTCCAAGTTCGGACTCTGGTTTTGACTTTTTCGATTAGGGCTCGATGTGAGTGGTGAGAAATCCGACCGTGAATTAGGGGAGTGCCTAAATAAATGCCTAGATCAGTAACTGGCCCCATTTGAAGATACGAGCTTATGTCACTGGCAGATTGCTGAGGGACATTTTGAGAAAAGAAAATGCTAGATTTTGCTTTGTTTATCTTAAGGCCAGAGTAGAATGAAAATTCAGTAAGAAGATCAGAGATATGATGAGCCTGTGCAAGTGTAGCTTTAGCAAATAAAAGGATATCATCTGCAAAAAACAGGTGGGACAGAGTTGTTTTCCTCCTTCCAAAGGGGAGGGGCAGCCACTTCTTTTGTTGTACACTTTGGTCAATGGCTTGTGACAACCAGTTCATGCATAAAATGAAGAGGTAGGGTAAGATTGGGTCACCCTGTCTCACCCCCCTTGCGGGTTTGAACTCATTCCTCATTATAGCCTCCCAGATAACTCTAGTGGAGGTGGTTGTGAGTGTGCTCATTATGAAAGTAATGAGATTCTGAGGCAGGCCTGCGTCAGTAAGCGTATCGTGGAGAAAACTCCATTGTACCTTATCGAAAGCCTTCTCCAAATCCAGCTTGATTATAAACCAACCTTGTTTATCTTTTGTTTGCTGCATGGTGTGTAATGCTTCTTGGGCTGTGATTATACTCTCAACTATGCTCCTGCCCTGTAAAAAACTAGATTGATTTTGGTGAATCAGTTGGGGAAGTACCTGTTTGAGCCAGTTTTCCAGTACCTTGGTGGTGATTTTGGAATATATATTGATCAGTGTAATTGGCCTGAATTGTGTGATTTGCTTTGGGTCTTTTATTTTTGGGATCAATGCAATCATGCCTTTGTTGTGTTGTTGAGGGAAAGTCCCTGATTGGAAAGCATTTTGGATAATTTGGGTGAGGTCTTTATTCACTGTCGTCCAGTTGTTCTGATAGAAAGCTGCAGTCAGTCCATCTGGTCCTGGAGCTTTGTCAGGGTGCATTTCTTTGAGGGCATGGTGAATTTCCTGTATAGAAATATCCGCTGCAAGCATCGTTTTTAAAGAGATGTCAATAACTGGAAAAAAACCCCTGACCTTATAGACGTCGGCGAAAGAGGTTGGGCTTGTGGGTTGGGGTGGTTCCTCCTTGTAAAGAGTTTTGAAGTACTCTGTGACATCTTGTTGAATGAGCGCCTTGTCCGTGGTCCATTCATCTGTTTGAAGTTGAATACCACAGAATAATTCTTTTCAACTGGCCAAAATTGAACAAATTTTGATCAATCAGGCACAAACAATACATCTAAGATAAGTTTTATATCTGAAGGAGTCACAATTGCCACATTCCCTCGACCTTTGACTTCAATAAGTTCTCCATTTCCAATTATGACCTTCGAAAATTTTGTTCTATCAAGATCTTTAAACATAGACTCATCAAATGTCATAAAATGAGTATAATCATTGTCGATTAGTCGAGGATATTTGCCATTCTTTTTTCCCATCTCTGCTGTTGTCACCTTCCTTCTTATTTTTCTTGTTCCAATGCTACCTTTTTCTTCTTCCACCTTGCTGAATCTGCTCCTTTTCTTTGGCCTGGAATGCTCCTTCGGTCACATTTTCTTTTCTCATGGCCCTTTTTTGCTTTTGAGCTTGCAAAGCATTAACAAGCTTAATCAAAGAAATTTGTGTTAAGGTCTCTGGAGTCTTCAAGAGATGAGATATTTTCTTCAAAATTTTCAGCAAGCTCACCAGTACTTTCTCTACATGTCTGGAAATTCCTTACCCATCAACCTGATCTTGTTCATAATGGACAGAAGTCTATCAGAATATTCTTTTATTGTTTCAGTCTCCTTCATGCTCAAAACCTCATACTTATGTCTAAGATTCAGAATTTGTATATGCCTGGCTCTGTCGTTACCTTGAAATGCCTCCTTGAGTGCTTCCTAACTCTACTTTAGTGTCTCACAAGCCATTATTCTTGTGAAAATTGATTTCGTAACCGCTGAACGAATACAGGTCTTTGCCTTGTACTTCTTGGTTCTTTCCGCACTGTGATTTCTGATATCAATTTGTTGGTTTTTGAAAAGAAAAGTTTGAAAAAGAGAAGGGTGAGACTAAACTAGTCTGATTTCTCATTTATTGGAACTGAAATTTATACAAGCAGTAAAAATAAAAAATAGTTCTTAAAAACCATAGACAAATCAAATCTTAAAACAGAAAATCAAATTTTAAAACAAAAATCCAAAAACAAAACAGACTAGATAATTGACAGCTTAGCAAATCTGATATGCAAGAAAAGATACAATCTTTCAACAACCTAATGCATTAGGATATACGCACTCTTGCACTTAACAAGCTCACGTCCTTTATCCTCCTTCCCTTCTAAACCAAATGGTCTACTTGACGGGAAGATTGAGTCAGAAGATGAAAAGCTGAGGGCTTTGAATGCCAAGGTCATTCACAAAGCTTCACGCTCGGTTGGTATCTACTTCAATCGAGGAAAACTTGCTCATCCACACTGACAACTATCATTTGTGTTGGAATATTGGAGTGGAAATGTACCACGTTGGAAAGAAGAAGAAGAGGAGAAGGACCTATAAGCCAACAAGGAGCCAAATCAAAATGCCTTAGATGGTGGGCCTCCTAGTCCAAGCTCAATCAATACTCTTTCTCTCTCATGCACTCCTCCTTGTATTAGACCTGTCGAATTTTCAACATGGTATTAGAGCCCACCAGCTTTGTTTTGGCGCATGAAGATCCAAAACCTGAAACCCAATGAAGAAGGCTCAATGAGGAAGAAAGAAAGGCTCAGTGAGGAAGACCCAGGCAGGCGAGAAGAAAAGAAATGGATCTATGGCCTCTAAGACTCCAAGTGAACACAAGCCCGGGCAAAAAAGTCAAAAATGCCCAAAAGAAGAAGGAAAAAAGAAAAGAAGAAAAAGAAAAGAAAAGAAAAAAAGAAAGAAATAGAAAAATTGAAGGCAACTTACAGCTGAGCATACCAATTGAACTTTAGAGTGAGTGTTAGAATATTAGAGTAAGAATGTCCTACATTGGAAAGAAGACGAAGAGGAGAAAGACTTATAAGCCAATAAAGAGCCAAACCAAAATGCCTTAGGGCATTTTGGTGGTGGGCCTCCTAATTCAAGCCCAATCAATGCTCTCTTTCTCTCATGCACTCTTTCTTGTAACGGGCTTGTCAAAATTTTCAACAATTTGACTCGTCCATTTCTGCATGTATGCTATTCTTTGGAGGTACAAATGATCGATAGGCCTTATTTTTAGCTAAACGAATGACCAAGAACTCGAACACAAACCTGACAATGGTGCGGTTCATTCCCTAAATTGACGATGATGGAGCTGGAAGAGGTGAAGCACAAGCAATCAATAATTACGAAGGACATAATTCTAGACGAGGAAGAGTTGAAAGATGTGATGCAGGACATAGTTTGTGATAAATATGTATTATACATAGAGCATGAAGTGAGTGATGGACCTCACACCGCACTGACAATCCATTCTATTGTACAAAATTATAGTCTTTTCATTCTTGGAAGAAGGCATGGAGAGAAGTGCGCTCAATTAGAACGTCTAATAGATTGGATGGATTACCCAGAATTAGGCCCAATTGGAGACTTGCTTGTTTATAGCGTATTGACATGAAAGCGTCTATATTGGTGGTTCAACAACAAAAGCAACTCTAATGCGAAATATTGCATGTTAATCATAAGATTAGGCATGTCTGGAACAATCAAAATTAGTAGAACTATATATATGTAATTCGTAACAATAGGCAATTTTGATGTTTGATCTTGTGATTCTTCATGTTTTCTTCACATTTCTCTTCTTGATATGGTGTTTTTTTTGTCAAGCTAACTAATCTATATACTATATACTACCTAAGTGTAGACTGACAAAGCTTGTAGTTTGCGGCTTGGTTCCTTATAGCATAAACACCTTTCAACATTACGTTGTGATGAGAACATCTTTTCGAATAAGGCAATTCTAAACTTTTAGGAGTTTCAAAAGCTTTACAAAGAAAAAGAAGTATATAACTCCGCAATCTCGCCTTTGCACTGTTCAAATAAACTTTCATGAGATTTTGATCCCTCTATGCAATGGTAACTTGATGCTAAGATTGCTTAGATTGTTCTACCACAACTCTCACAAAAAGAATTACCCGTTTTAAAACTTTCTCGTTTCAACCATCTTATTGGTGTTGCTGATATTCAAAATATACCAATAAAATTTTCATCATTAATACCTTTCAAAATATTGACTAAGATTTTTAATTAGTTAATTTTATCATTATATGATTTTAATAATAAATATATTTTCACAAAAATTTTAATTATATTAGTAGATTAAAATGAAATACGATTAGTAATTTTTACTTTTATTAAATTTCTAATATAAAAATTAACTTTTTTAAATTAAAAATATTTTCCTAAAAAAATACAAATGATACTTGAGTATAAATAAAAATAATTAAGTTGTAACAATAAAAATTAAAGTCAATTATGTTTTAGTTCTAATCCCATAAATAACAATTTTCAACTTCAAATCATACAAAATGAAAATGTGGAAAGCATCAAATTTTATTCATTATATTAAAATAAGAGTAGAATAGTTAGTATTTCTTAAGCAATGATTTTGGAAACAATATTTTAATAATTTTAATTTTAATAAAAGAAATAATTGAAATTATAATATTTGTTTCAAATTTTATTTTAAAATAACTTTACCGTTTTAAAATATTTAATTTAAACTTTATTAAATTCTAACTTTCTATCTAATTTCGCCAAATTGAAATCACAACTTAGCCCTTGTTCATGGATTCAATCCCAATTACGTCGTTTCAAAAAATGACAAGTATTCGAAGAAACGGAGCTCCCAGGTTTGTTCCTTTACGGTTTTACAACTTAAATGTTTGTCTTCAAGAAATAGATAATTATGCTGAGGAAAAAAGAACATTTTCTGTTTTTTACAATTTGTCAACAATGTTATCAGGTGGCAAGTATAGATCATGTGAAACCTACCGTCAACACCAAAGGACCATAACCAAGTCATAGAATGAAAAACCTTCAACGGGAAACTCTAGTCCAAGGATTTTGAGCTCGAAAAGAGTAACAAGAGATGAGAAGCTTTTGCAGAAAGATGATGTCCCGCTAGAATCACTACGTCATTTTATAGTCATCTACATCCAAAGCTCCTAGAGTACGATGAATTACCTGCCAAATGTTTGGAAATGAATCCCCAAGCCTCTATTAAAAAAAGAATCAAGCAATGCTGTGGAGGAAAAAGGGGCAGAGTTAGGGATATCTGATCATTTGGCACTTTATAAGAAGGGTAATAATAAATAATAAAAAATTACACACTTTAAAATTGATATAACTTCAATAAAAAGTTAGGTTTCTATTAATTTGAAGCTCAAATTAAAAGTTTTAGAAATAGTAAGATTCATTTTAAACATTTTAAAATATTTAAGTTTAAATTAAAAGTTTATGCAAATGTTAACGTTTAAATTACCTATTTTATCTTAGCAGTTTCGTATAACCATAATTGAGAGTCTTTCTAAATAATTATTTAAATAAATAACTTTTTAATACAAGGAATTTTTAAAAATATTATTTATATTATCATATTATTTCATGATGAATGTGTTTTTTGGTTATAATATATTTTAAATTTTATATAATAAATAATATATTAAAATAAAAATACACAATTTTTTTATTTTCTTGTTTTCACTTTTTATTATTATTTTAAAATATAAAATAGCAGTTATTAGAGATAATTTTATCTACTAAAATTATTAACGGACATATAAGAAATTTTTTTGATATCACAAGGAGGTGATTACTATAAGGATGGTACGTATCAAATAAGTTAATTTATTGATTTATAATATTTACATATCGATATTTATACTAAAAAGTATAATAATATTTAATATATATTTTTATTCATTTTGTTAATGAATAATGGTGTCATGGGCTTCGTTATTTTCAAATCGAATTAGTGGCTAAGGATTGGATTTTTTTTTCAAACCCAATGCACAAGACTCTCCATTTTGTAAGGGTATAGAGAAGGGACGTCACAAAAGAGTAACTTTACTAGTTATCCATAGGCTTGCCCTTTGGCCAAGGATTAGAGTAAAGGATAAATATATGTATTGGATGATGTCTTTTTATTTTTATGGTATTGGGTTTCTATTCATTTCTTTTTGGATGGTTTGGTGGACTTATTTACATGCTTTATTATTTTATTTTTATGTAAGAGCAATATAGATTATAAGTTGTTGTAATTAACATCTATGTTTTCATTCTTAGAGTCCATAAGAGAATGAAAAATCTATTATGCAATCATCATCTCCTCCTCGTATGAATCTTAATGAAGGAACACCTAAGACTCAAAATCAACAAGGAAATAAAACCAAAATCCTTCTTGAATAAAGCAAACAATCCAACCTCAACTGAACTTGTTAATTGGAACCAAAGTTATAAGTTGGTCACTATAAGTTACCTTGAAGAGAGCAAATTTATTTCTTGACCAAAGAACCAAGAGAAAGCTCTCATAATAGAGAAACACTCGAATTTTATTAATAATAAGATAATTTTCGTAATACACAAGATTGCCTCTTGAAATACGCATCAAATGATGAAAATCTTATGAAAAATTTTCTTCTTGAATATTCCTAAACATAACTAAATAGGAAAAACTTGACCAGGAAGAATTCCCTTAACTAATGGATACAAATCAACCTTAAATTTGAAATTCTTCCAAAAATAACTTAACAAACAATAATAATTAATGAAAGAAAGTCCAAAACACGAAATTTCCTTCTAATGCCATATATTTAACATTTTCAAAAGGTAAATATGTGAGTCATCCTTACATATTGGGCTCCGAACATTATTTTTTATGGGTTGAGCTTTATTCATTATATTGGGCCTAAAGATAAGTAATTAATCTTGGTAATGTCTTAAAATCTTTGACAACAACCACATTGTCTTGAATGTCCATGATTAACCTTTGCAAAGCCTCCTTTATGCACTTAGTTCTTGCTCTTGACATAGGATCTACAATGCCTTGAAATGGATTGATGAGTGTTGATGTAAGCTGAACTCTATATTTCCCTCCTTCCTTTATAAGATTTGTCCTTGAATCACCTATTTCAAATAAAGATAAGTCGACAACATTAAAAGTAGCACTAACATTATTATAGTGACTTGATAAATTGAGCCAATAGGCATTGTCATTAATTCGTTCCAACAATAGGAAAGGTCTATCTCCTTTAGGTTGCAATTTTGATTTCCTTTGGACAATAAAACTTTTTTTACGCATATGAACTTACAACTAATCTCTAGGTTTAAAGGTAACTTTCACGCGAACCCTTGTTGGCTTACCTTGTATATTGGTTATTCTTTTTATCTACATTAGCTTAAATCTTGACACGTAAATCCCTAATAAAATTTTGTCTTTCTCTTTCCATCAAAATTAGCGCATTCATTACTAGCTAAAGGCAAAACATCTAAAAGAGAAATCACATTTAATATGTCATTAAAAATCACAAAAGGTTTTTGTGTCTTTTATCTTAATATATTATTCATTATATGAAAAATTATAAATTTATGATAACTAGAAAGTACATTTAATATGAAATAATATGATTTGCAGTGCAAAAGTTATTTATTTAAACAATAATTTGAAAATTTTTGTAAAAACTATTAAACTTAAACTCAAATAGTTTCAAAATGTTCAAATTAAAATTTTCTATTTCTAAAACATTTAATTTAAGCTTCAAATTAACATAATCTTTTAACTTTTATATATGTCAACTTTTAAGTGGGAAAACTTTTTATTATTTTTGTGACTTGCCTCTTATCAATTACAATTGAGATGTCTATAACTCTGCCCCTATTGCTCCCCAGCACTACTTGACTCTTTCTTTAACAGTGATTTAGGGATTCATTTTCCAAACATTTGGCAGGTAATTCGTTATAATCTGGGAGCTTTGGATGTACATGACATAGTGAAAACTACTAATTGTACTAATTTTAATCTACTGATATAATTAAAATTTAAAGAAAATATATTTATCATTAAAAATATATTGATAAAACTAACTAATTAAAAACATTAATCAATATTTTGAAGGGCATCAATGATGAAGATTTTATTGGCACATTTTGAATATGAAGTGTCAGACCCCGTTTTCGGAGTCCAACTCATAACTTGCTTGCATGCTTTGTTACAATAAACTGTTACTTTCAAGCATGCAGAATACTTACTATGTAAGTTATTTTCCAGAGATAACGCCTTGATCACTTTGGGTTGTCTTCTCAAAACTCCCCTTTAATAATCTCAGCTCATCTCTTTGAAAAGTCGATTAGTCCATTCTTACCTTTCAACCTGTATCCTTTACTTATCAGCGTGGTTGAGTCCTCACTTCCCACATATACTTGCT
>JANIIA010000191.1:29479565-29492265 GCA_027478495.1 Erythroxylum alaternifolium | reverse complement strand
AATGTGTTAATGGTATAATCAAGGGATCCTCACCTTCATTAATTTCCTTCCATACTAAAAGGTGATTGTTGAAAATCTATGGAGAACCCCTCCAAAACTTTTTGCATATCCACTGCATTAAAAAATCTAAACAGGTATCTCTTCCCTCCGATCTCAGTGATATCAACTCCCCCTAGCGGATGCCAAATATCTGCAAGAGTATTCCTCATTGCAACGAAATTAATTATGCTATATGTCATGAATATCCCCACCAAATAGTATTTGTATGGGAAACTCTCTTGTTGGATAGATCCAGGGATCTTGATGCACTCATCTTCATCATCAGACAAAGTTAAATTCTCTAATTTGTTCTTCATAAGAAACAGATAGCAAAATGATAAGAAGAAAAAGAAAACGTAACAGGAAAAAGAAAAGAAACTCTTGCAGATAAAAAAACAGGGACGCTACACCATTAGGTGAGAATTGCATAGAGCAAAAAGGCCATGGATGAAGTAGAGGAATTGGCTAGAATACGTGGCTTCTTTTATCACTGGGAATTGAGTAGGTGAGGCATGTGGTGAGACCTCGTTGAAGGGGACAGGAATCGCCATTTTACTATGTTATTGTTTCACTAACTCATTTATTCTACAATGAAATTGTCCTTTAAAATAACCGTTCTAATTAGGATGTGGTTGATATAATTCATCATAATTTCCTCAAAATAATTGTAGATCACAGACTTAACAACTAAAAGGACATGAAGCCAATGGTTTTGCCATTATGTTACTGCACTAATGCCATTGATTCCATTTCAGTTAGATCACCTACTACAATGTATAAAGCTTTGGAAGCCAATACAGCAAGGGATCAATTCGCACTTTCTACAAAACTATGTGAATATTTCACCACTTTTGCTTCACGAAATTCCTCATCATCGTTATAAAAATACCACCTTAATTGCATCTAGTACTTCAAGTTTGATATGTAGAGTTCTCACTGGTTCAACTTTTCATATCATATTGAAATTTATCACTAGCACCTTAAAATTGATTAAAAATATGCTTTCTCAGAAGAAGAAAAAGAAGTAACTTCTATATTTTTCTCTTGTAACAGCATCTATTGCTAATTTAGTACGAATCTCACGAATTTTGATAATCACGATCCAGTGTTGTAACCATTTGTAGTGTCTACTCCATGTCTTCTAATTCCTCCATCCTAAATCCCCAGCTTTTCGCTAGATTGTACCTAGAAGCGTCATTTCGATACCATATCTACGAAGATAAGCTAATCTGTTTTCCATATAGCAAGATGGCCCTACTTGAGCGTACTCTAGCTACCATAGGTATGGAATGGACATCAAGTGACTCTCTAGCATAGATCATCTATTAAAATACATTTCTTATTATCATAAGTTTTTTATTTGAGTTGGTTTTCTATTTTTATAAGTTTTCTAGTTGCTTTGGTTTTCTATTTTTATAAGTATTCTACTTGTTTTTGGCTTTTTTCTTTAAGATTAGGATTACTTTATCAAGCTTATAAATAAGCCTTTTAAACATTGTATTAGACGTTCTATGAACAATACTCTCAAATTTAGTTGACTTTCAGCTTTCTCTAAAAGTGGATTCTTACTTTTATCTTCTAATTAAGTGTATTGTTTAGTTATTTTTTATTTTTTGTTGCATCAGTTGGTATATTAGAATAGGTTAAATTACCCCCTCCATCGCTAGTGACGGTAATAGAAACATAAATCACACTACAGATAACCCTAGGTTAGAGTAATAAGGGGAGGCATAAAAAGAGATAAAGCATCAAATTATCCAATGGTTGGAAAATTGTAGGGAGGTATATTTAAGGGAGCTTTTTGAGTGGCTCAATTTCGTTAACCCTTTTGCCAATAGGGTAGAAAAGATGATGAAGATTGTGTTAGGAAAGAATGAGGCCTAAGGCCCCCTATTTGAAGAATTGTTCCTACTCAAGGTTAGAGGCAGCTTGCATATACAGTGAATTAGAGTTAAATGAGGAGTTTTTGTATAACGGACCATAGAACCAAAGAGGTCTTGATGATAATTTTAATTTCCAATTTGATATTTCTATCTTTAATGAAGATTTTAGTGTGGAAGAAGTTCATGATTGGATCACAGATGTTGAGTAGTTCTTTAATTATTACGAGATCTTAGAAGAGAGGAAGGTAAAGTTGGTGGTTTGTAAGTTGAAAGGAGCCACCTCTATATAGTGGGAGAAGATCAAAGAGAAGAGTGGAATGATGGGAAGGATTCAATTTAGTCTTAAACGCGGATGAAATGAATGACTTGGAGTGATTTTCAACCATTAGATTACGAGATGATTTTGTTTCAACAACAACAATGATACAGACAAGGTTCTCAGTATATGCTAGACTATATTATAGAATTCGTGAGCTTATCTTGACATAATGATCTGGAAAAGACAGAATTGTACATGATTTTGAGATTCTTTGATGGATTTAGACCTACCTTACTAGATAAGATTGGGATATTATTGATTTGAACTTTTGTAGAGGCTAAGAATTTGGCATTAAAGGCAAAATTGTTAGCTTAAAAGAAAGTCACAATTAATCCTCCTTGCAGAAGTTATATGGGAGAAACTTCTGAATTTTTCATAAAACAGACAAAGACCTTGCTAGAAACTCCTTCGTGAGGGAATTATTTTTGAGAAAAGAAGGATGTGAGCAACTAAAAGGTGGATGAAAATAAGGAGGCTCCTAAAGAGAACAATCATTATACTGAGCCTTGACCTAGAGTTTGCTATCAGTGTGGAGGATCGAGACATTTTCAAATTGATTTCATAAACGAAAAGCAAGTATTATAGGGAACAAGGAAGACAATGATGTCATTATCTATGGACTTGATGAGAATGATGAAGAATATGAGAGTTATGAGGAAAAAAATGAGGAGCAAGAGAATTATGTAATTCAAAATTTATTATTGGCTCTAAAATAAAAAGTTAAGACTATTGGTGTATGATGTTGGTGTATGCCCCGCGAATCAATTAAAGAATGTACTATATTTGATTAGTTGTGATTCCATATTCTGACCTTATTTAATATTAGGTAGGTATTATGTCTTGTCAGAAACAACTTATAACTTGTGGGCCTAAAAGAAGTTTAGGCCTCCTATTAATATTAAATAAGCCTATAGGGTCGCACACCAAGCAGACTGAACATTCATTGGGCCTTAATCGGATTTGTGCTTTGGGCTTTATGGTTTTACTATATATATGGATATATAGTATGACTAGATGACAGAAGAATATTGCCTGCTCTTATTTGCTCAAAAACTCTAAAGGAGACATCCTATACTAGAAATAGAGAGAGAGAGAGAGAGAGAGAGAGAGAGAGAGATCTTAGAAAGTGGTAGTAGCACATCAGAAGGAGTTGTTCAGTCTCGTAAGAGTGCGGACACCGATAGAGACATGACACTTGACACGCTCTTCCTGACACTACCAGTTTCTCTGCATATTTCTATTTCAAAAAGGTATAACCTGATCTGGATTTGGTTTCAATATTCACATGGGTCTTGATGTTTCGGATTCTCAAAGGTGATAAATGTTATTACTGTTGAGAGTTCGAAAATACCATCAAAGATATAGGAACATTAGTTATTTTGGACACATTGTACCATTGTAGATCAATTGATGTGATTATTGACTGTGAGAGCTACAAGAAAATCATTAACAAAGATGTCGTGAAACAACTAGCATTGCAAACATAAAACACCCAGATCCTTACATAATTAGGTGGATTAAATTAGCAAACAAGCTTTGAGTGATTAAGCTTTGTAAAATATTTTTTATTAGTCAATATCGAGATGGGATTTATTTTCACGATGCGAATATGGATGCTTTTCACTTATTGTTGGGAAGGTCTTTGTAGTACAATGTTACTACCTAATATTATGGACGAAAAATTGTGTACATTGGAAAAATATGAAGAAATTTTGCTTCACTTGTAATGGAAGAATTCTCGTTTTAAACTTCTAAAGTAGTGGGGCAAACTTTTGTCACTAAATCAGAACATTAAATATTGATGGTGAACTTTCCTTTTGATGACTTGTTGTATCCTGATTTGTTAGAACATGCGAGGATGAGTTTTCTCAAGTAAAGAAGACTAGTATGGAATGTCTATTAAAATATGTTTTTTTATTTCCATAAGTTTCCTTCTTGAGTTAGTTTTCTATTTAGTTTTTTAATTCTATAGGCTTTCTACTTGTTTTGGTTTGCTATTTCTACACTATTTCTAATTGCTTTTAGTTTCTTATTTTCTTTAGAATTGAGATTACTTTGCCAAGTCTATATATAGGCCTCTTAAATATTGTAATAGATATTCTATTAATAATACTTTTAAAATTCAATTGATATTAAGCTTTCTCCATGCGTGGATTCCAATTTTTTTCTTCCAATTAAACGTATTTTTTAGTTGTATTTACTTTTTTCTATCACCCTCTTGATCACAAACTTAGAATCAGACCATTTAATAGCTCACCCTATTTTGCTACATGGTTTCTAAAGATTGAAGGAAATGGTAAGGGGTATAGGGAGGGGACAGTGAGTAGTTGATAGATGGCAGAAGAAGGGCCTCATCATTGAGTTCATAAACATCATTCACCGTATCCATTAGTTCAGAAACTAGTTCCTGTTGACCTCTTAGGTACACAAAATCAAAGAAGGTGTATAACATGCAAGGAGAATTATTAACCAGCAAAAACTTTATATAGGCAGCTTAACCCACTATTTATTAATAGGATTATGACAAGAGAGTCCAATGCAAAATAAAGAACATTTGATACTTCCTTAAGTTTAAAACCTTTTAATAAATGATGTTTGCATTTTCCATTGAAATACATAATTGATATGTACTACTGTAATTAGTTATTTAATCAAATAAAGGATATGAAAGTGGAATTATAAAAAATTAGGTGACAGAAAGTATCCTCATCTGATTCATACACAAAGGTTACAATGACCTGATCCTGTTGGTTTTAGAAAAGGAAAGTTTGAAAAAAAGAGAAGTAAGATTGAACTAGTCTAATTTCTCATTTATTGGAACTAAAATTTATACAAGCATTTCAATAGAAAAATAAAAAATAGTTCCTAAAATTCATATGCAAATATGATCCAAACAGAAAATCAAATCTTAAAACATAAATTAAAAAATATAACATACTAGATACTTGACAGCTTAGCAAATCTAATATGTAGTAAAAGATGCAATCTTTTACCACTCCTCCTTACTTCTTGTGCTACAAATTTCCAACTTAGTTCTCACATCTTCAAATATGGCTTTGGACAAAGCCTTTGTCAAAATATTAGTTATTTCTCTATCAATCCTGTAATGGACTAGAACAATCTCCTTATTTCTTTGTACTTGTTTAAAAAAAGTAAAAATTAATTTAAAATGCTTAGTCCTACTATGCAATACAAGATTGATGGAAATAGCTATGGCAGCCTGATTGTCTACAAAAATTTCACTTGCTTTCCTCTAGTCATGCTTTAAGTTTATCAAAAGCTTTCTCTAATGGGCTCCACTCCTGAAATAATTAGGTGGCCTACTTAACATCCCACAGTGATCATTAACTCGACATTTGATAAAACTGGAAACTTCTTGTGGAGTTAGCCTATTACCCTATTTAGTAGAAAAGCTTTAACTCAACATTCATAAATATAAACAGTGAAGTTTTTTTTGTACATCTTTTTAGTGTGAATTATTTTATTAACAATTTTGACAGCATAACGATTGCATTTATACATTCCCAAAATTTTTAAATTCCCTATAAAAGTTCAAAACATTTATTTATTCACACCAACTAAAACACTTCTTTACTTGCGAGGTGGAGTCCCTACAACTGAAGATCCTGAGCATGCACTTGGGAGGTTTTATTTTGAAAATATAAAGTAGAGTGTGAGTTAAACGAGCTCAATGAGCATTAGCTTTTCTATGAAAACCATATTTACTAATTTAAACTACCCTAATACAAATTCATTTCATTTCATTTCTTATGATACAAGACCAATATAAAACATATATGCTTTCTGAAATCAAATTTCTAAAGTTACTTTTAAAGTAAATTGTGGCAACATCATTATTGTTATGAACTTTCTTACATGATATAGCCCACCACTAACTTCTTTACCATATGGTACCCTTAGGCGTAAAGTTATGGAGCTAGTTCTGCATCGCTTACCCACAATTGGTTAACTACTAGTTACAGAACTGGTTCTACATCGCTTACCCACACTAGCAACAACCACAACAACAACACCTAGTAGAATTATCGATGAGATGTTGTGTTTAGGGATGTCCAGTAGTATACAACCTTACCCCTAATTAATAGAAATCCCGCACTAGGTTAATCGCTATACATCAATAGTTACAGAGTTAGTTCCGCATTGCTTACCTACAACTGTTTAACCGCTACTTACGAAGTTGGTTCTATATCACTTACCTACCCTAAGTTAGCCACTATAAACCTATATAATAACATGTATAAAACCTAACGATGTATCGTAGGCTAAAAAATAATCTTTCCTTTCTATCAACCAATAATATAATTTGATGTAACATCAAATACGAAATTTAACTTTCAAACGTCAATTCATATATTGCTAAAACATAAACCTATACTAGCAATATTCACTTGTAATGTATCATTCACATAACACTCATAATCATACAATTTAAAATCACACGTCATCAATTCTTTTGTAAAGAATTTATTCATATAAAACAATTAAAATACAGTCAGTGTTTTGCAAAATTATTGCCAAGCACACTCACGCATTATGTGCTTCTCCTTTACCTACACAAATCGCATTTCTCTTAGGAATTTATTTCCAAATTCGAAAATAATGCATTAAAACTATATATTTGATTTAACCGAATTTGGGATTAGTATTTAATCGTATAACACATACACTAATCTTATATTCGCTTACTTCTGTAAGCTAACCTATTGTTCTCCGTTTCAAAGTCTAACTTTGAAAATTACTTAAATACCATCTTTTAGCTATTATAACTTATCAATTTCTTCAAAACACTATCTTACTCAATTAATTCACCATAACCATAATCAAACTTCAATAACTCACACCAATAACTACATTTCCTCTTAAGGCTAAATTATCCTCACCACATATACTTATATTGTCATTTCATATTGTTTCCAATTTTTCAACTCTACTGACCTAAGATCCATTCTAAGCATCATCCAAACACATCATAAACCATTTCAACTTCATTACTTTCCATATACACCCCATATACTAAAATTTTCCAAATAATAACATAACACTTCATTTAACAATTCCAATGCCACAAATACACTTAATGACCATTGTTAATCACATTCATACGATCATTGCATCATAATCCTACCTTTATACCAAAAATGTCCTTAAAGCTTAACATATTTCACATTAAAATTTTCCAATTCAATTATTTTTCATTTCTTTACTTCATTATCATCAAAACCATACTATGAACATCATAAAACATAAAAATAGAATTTTGGATCATTTCATATTAGAAAAACTTAGCCATGACCGATTCTTCCAATGTTGATTTCTTAGGTTACTTTCTTATTTTTAACTCTTAAATGCTTCTAAGTGACAAGTCTAAAATCACTATTGATCTTAAACACATCAATCCTACTCAAAAACCCAAAAAAAAATAGAAATTTAAGCTAGGAAATCTTACCAATTTTTCCTCCAAACTTTTGGGTAATTGATGAATACTTAGGCTTGATCAAGATCTCTTCAAATCCAACTCAAAACCTATAAGAAATGACTGCACTCTTCTTCTTCTTCTTCTCCTTGGTCGAAACTTCACTTTGGTTTCTCTTCTTTTCTCTTTTGTTTTTGGTCTTTCATGTTTATGTTAAAAGAATAAAGCAATTTGTCTCACTTTTTGCTTTTTATACTTCCTATTAATGATAGATCTGTAACACTCTAATTGGTTTTCTCTAATGACTCATTAATCCACTCACACCATGTAGAAAGACCAAATTTTCCTTTAATGAATTTAATTCACAGTCAAATTAAAGTCTGAAAATATTCCGCAACCATCGTATTATAAAATTGACTATGAAATACTCTAATTAGGGACAATATTTATTGATTGGATTCTTTAAAAAATCAAATGGGTTTTAAATCGTTAATACTTATTATTTTCCAAAAGGGGCAATTTAGTCGTAAACTTTCGAAACACTATCCGATTGGACTTATTTTTGATCCATTTCAGTATCATTAGACTTTAATACCTATTTGGGATAATTTTCAATATTTTGGTGTTAAGTCTCCCTAAAATCACTATTCACCCAAATTCACTATTAATCTAGAAACATTATTTACTGAAAATAAAAATTTATATTCATTGAAAGAAAACAGTCGAGGTTTTACATTCTCAACCATAAAGCTTGATTTATAGCAGCTGTAGCAATAACATCCTACTTTTTAGAGCTCTAAGTGAAATAGTTTGGACCAAAACTAAATAGGTACCCTGAAGTACTTCTCATATCTTCATAGGATCCTGCCCAATCATTATCATAAAAACCAAATCCCAAGATCCATAGTGCCTTTAATGTATCTAATCACTCTTTTAATAACTTTGAGATGAAATCCACTAGCACAATGCATAAATCTGGACAAAAATTAATAGGATACATTATGTTAGGTTTGGTTGTCGTGAGACACATTAAGCAACCAATGAGACTCCTGTAATGCCCTTTATTAACCTTCTCAACTTTATCATTTTTGCTTAGCTTTTCACTTTACATCAGAGGGGTACTAACAGACTTGTAATTATTATTACTTCTCATGTCATCACATGATCCTGCCCCATCACTGTCAAAAAACCCAAATCCCAAGATCTATAGTGTCTTTAATGTATCTATTTACATGAAATTTACTAGTACAATGCATAAACCTGGACAACAAATTGACAGGATACATTATATCAGGTCTGGTTGCCGTGGGATACATTAAACAACCAATGAGACTCCTATAATGCCCTTCATCAACCTTCTTAGTTTCATTATCTTTGCTTAGCTTTTCATTTTACATTAAAGGAGTACTAACAGACCTGCAATTCTCCATGTTGAACTTCTTAGGCACCACTTTTGCATATTTTTGTTGTCCATTGAAAATCCTTTGCTATGATTGATGTATTTCTATACCAAGAAAGTATGAAATATCTCCTAAATCAGTCATCTCAAACTCCTCCATCATTTTACCTTTAAATTGTTGAACCAACTTTAAATTGCTTCCCATCACAAACAAATCATCAACATGTAAAAAAAACTACAATTAGATCATTATCTAAGGCCTTCACATACATATTTGATTCATCTGGACTATTCTCAAAGCTAATATATAGTAGGTAATTATCTATTCTACTGTACTAGGCTCTTTGAGCTTATTTCAGGCCATATGAGGCATTTTTGATCAAACACACCTTGTCTACTTCTACTTTAATTATAAAACCTTCTAATTGCTCGACATAAATCTCCTCATCTATGTAACCATTTAGAAAGGATGATTTGACATCAAGTTGATAAATTATGCACTCCTTTTGAGCTATAAAGGCAAAATCATCCTTATTGTGTCAAGTCTTACTAATGGTGCAAATACTTTTGAGAAATCCACTCCAAGTTGCTGAGCATAGCTTTTAACCATCAATCTTGTTTTACTTTTGTTGATGGAACCATCATAAATTAGCTTGGTTCTGAACACCCATTATACTCCAATTGGCTTCTCGTGACCTAGTTTGTCTACTAAAACCTAATTCTGATTTTTTTTCAATCATTCTTAGCTCCTTCTTTATTGTAGTAATCCATTTTGTATCCTTTTTTGTCTCTTCATAACCTACAGGCTCAAGTACAATAACATTACATTACATCTTTGATCAATATTAAAGAGCAGTCTTGTACCTTCGATTAGAACATCATCAACAAAATCACTAGCTTCTCTTTCTAAATTAGATTTCTTATTTTCTGCTTTTTTTCACTTCTGATATGTCCCAATTCTAAGAAGCAAGTTCATTAAATTTATTATCTCTGCTGACTGTCACCTTTCCTATTAAAGGATAGTGGGCCCTGTACCATTTGGTGATATTGTTATAGTTAATAAGAATCCCAACTTTAGCTTTGTAGTCCAACTTTTCTCTTTTCACATCAAGAACATATATGTAACAAATGCTCCCTAGCATCTTCATATTCTCAAAAGAAGGTTTATAGCCAAACTATGCTTCAAATGGAGTTTTTCTTTCAATGACTTTATAGGCAGTCTATTGAGTAAGTAAATTGCAGCATTAACAGCCTCTACCTAAAAACATTTAGGCATCTTCTTCTCAAACAACATGCACCTTACCATCTCCATCACTGTCCTATTTTTTTCTCTCGCTTGCACCATTTTGTTGTGGTGTGTAAGTGACTATTAACCAATGTTCAATGCCTACATCTTCACAAAACTTGTTAAAATTGATAGTATTATGTTCAATTCTATTATCAAACCTGATCACTTTGATTTTCTGATCTCTTTAGTTTTCAACCCAATTCTTAAACTTCCTAAATACCTCAGCAACTTAAAATTTGTGTTTTATGAAGTAAACCTAAAAACATGACTAAAATCATCAATAAATGTTATATAATACCTGCTCAGTTAAGGTTTTCATTAGACTACACACATTTGTGTGAATAAGTTGGAGCTTTTTGGTTGCTTTCCAAGCTTTGTTATGCTAAAATGAAAATCTAGATTGTTTTTCCATTTGGAAAACTTCATAGACACCATCTCATTAAACAATAGGAAAATCCTGTACAAGCTTATTCTTATGCATATAATTAAGTGCAACATAATGAAAGTGTCCCAACCTCTTGTGCCAAATCTTTGATTGGCCCAATAATCTAGAATATGCACAAGTATTAGCCTGAACCAATTTAAGTGAAAAATTCCTCCCATTCATCGTCACAGAGAATAATTCATAGTTAGTAGTGTCATATATGACAAAAGTTTTATCTTTGAATACATAGAATAATTATTTTCAAGTAACTACCTAACACTCAACAAATTTTGATTAGTTTCAGGCATACACAATACATCTAAGATAAGTTTTGCACCTAAAGGATTCTCAATTGCCACAATCCCTTGATCTTTGACTTCAATATGTTCTCCATTTCCAATTCTAACCTTCAAAAATTATGTTATGTCAAGATCTTTGAACATGAACTCATCAAATCTCATATGATGAGTATAACCACTGTTCATTAACTAAACTTCATTGCTACAATTTCTTACAAAATTGGTTGCCACAAAGAACTTCTCCTCTTTCTTTTGTTTAACAACATGTGCTTCTTGTCCCTTTTTCTACTTGTTTATGCAAAAACTCTCCATATGACCCATTTGATTGTAGGATCCATACTGAATATTAGGTCTAAACTAGTAGTGTTTTTCCAAATGATTAGATTTTTTACAATGTGAATATGGAGTATATTTGTTGTTCTTTCCCCATCTCTACTACTGTCACCTTCCTTCTTACTTTTTTTGTTTCAATGTTGCATTTGGCTTCTTCCACCTTACTAAATTTGCTCCTTTTCTTTAACCTGGAATGCTCCTTTAGTCATAATTTCTTTTCTTTTGGCCCTTCTCTGGTTTTAAGCTTGCAAAGCATTAACAAGCTAAGTCAAAGAAATTTAAGTAAGGTCTCTAGAGTATTCAAGAGATGAGATCATTCCTTTAAAATTTTCAGGCAAGCTCACCAACACTTTCTCCACAATCCTAATGTCTAGAAACTCCTTACCTATCAACCTAATCTTGTTCACAATGGATAGGAGTCTTTTAGAATATTATTTTATTATTTCAGTCTCCTTCATGCTCAAAACTCATAATTTGCATTTTCTTAGTTCTGTCGTTACATTGAAATGCCTCATTGAGTGCATCCGAAGCCTGTTTTGGTGTCTTATAAGCCATTATTCTTATGAAAAATGAATCTATAACTACTGAATGAATACAAGCCTTTACCTTGTACTTCATGGTTCTTTCCTCACTATGATTTCTGAGTTGATTCAAGGTTGGATTGATTAGCAATAGAGGTAGATTTCTATCAGTTTCCACCACATCCCACAGATAAAAGACTTGCAAGTAGGACTTTATTTTGACAACCTAGATTTGATAGTCTTCTCCTTTAAAGAAGGAGGGAAAGATAAGGAAAAATTATTGAAGGCCATATTTGAATGTGAGTTAAGGGTAATGGAAAAAATTAGTTAGGAAACTTTGTAAGTTTTCTTTAAAACTCTTTAGTTCTCACTCATAGGCTCTCTAAGATCTTTGATACCAATCCATTGGTTTTAGAAAAGAAAAGTTTGAAAAAAAAGGGAAAAGTGAGATTAAACTGGTCTAATTTTTTATTTACTAAAACTGAAATCACTACAAGAAAATCGAGAATTAGCGTCGGAATATTATCGACGACACAAATTCCGTCGCATTTTACCGACGGAAATGGGACAATCCGTCGGTGACAACAAAATTTTACTGACGGCTAACTAATCCGTCGGAACTATTGTCAGGGAAAATTCGGCCCAAAATCTGCGACAGACAATAGCGACGGAATATGTCTCGGAGACGGTAAAAAATGCGGGAATCGTTCCCGCAATTTAATTGCTTCGCCCTTTACCGACGGTATTTTGTCCGTTGGTAA
>JANIIA010000191.1:29461238-29479465 GCA_027478495.1 Erythroxylum alaternifolium | reverse complement strand
GAGTTTGATTTTAAAAATATTGTGGTTTACAATTAATGTTTTATTATTCAAATTAATGTGATGCCATGTGGAGTGACCGTAGTGATTGCACGTAGCTCTCCCTTATCATAGGATATGTACCGGAATGACCTGCGGGGGTCCCGATGCGTACCCTACAGTAAGGGGGTGTTACACTCTGAGTCTTATGATTGGTATTTCAGTTCGTAAATCCTTAAATAGTTCCACACTGACACAAATTTATGCATACCTAATCCTTTTCTTTATAGTTGTATTCTCATCAAAACAAAAGGGTTTCCTGATAAAGCTTGGTAGAGCACTCAAACCTTATGTGATCCAATATTCGAGAGGAACATTGTGGAAATTAATCCAGACTAGGATGTTATAAAATTTTATATTGTCCAGCTGTAAACTAGGTTGCCAAAGTTAAAGAAAGATAGGCTAATTACCAATGTTCCAAAGGCCTTCTTCAAAGAACTTTTAGGCTATTCAAGTAGATGTAAAGGTGAATAGGATTTGATTTTCTTTAGTGAATAAGACATCGCACAGTCTTCTGTTCTTTCATAGCTTCTGTGCCCATTGGTGAATGACAGGAAATGGTACAAACTCTTGCTTCCAAAAAATTAAGTTATGGATAAACAATATATTTCCCATCTGTCTCCTTTAGTGCTGAAAGAAGAGGTGCGAGGATAGTGCATCCCCAACAACCTGTTTCTAACTCTTCTGGGGAACAAAAGCATTAGGTGAATAGGCTAGAGTGGTAAGCTAGAGGAGATTGAGGTTGGGAGGGAATTGTGGAAGTAGGGGTTGGTGGGAAAGATATGAGAAATGGTGTGGAGGAGTATCTTGGTGTTGAGGTGGAGCAGGAGAATCTTAGTGTTGAGGTGGAGCAGGAGAACTCTGGGAGGGAAAGGGTAGGAATTCCTCTCGACCTTAGGTAGTTAAATTCTGTAGGGTCAGGGAATAAAGACTAAAGAGGAAAGAGGCAAAAAGAATAGCAAAAAAGCTAAAGTGCAGAATGTCAAAATAGGAAAGGGTGTATAAGTGGTAAAATGAAAAAGAGTATGAAGACAATAGCAACCGTGGTCGAGAGAAGGAGGACGGGGTTAGAAGAAAAAATGATCGGAGAAGAAGAAGAGCAGCAAAATCAGAAGGATCGTGTTAGAGATCATGCAACCTATGCATGAAGGTAGCTGAAGGACGAAGCACGTTGGGACCTTAAATTAGAAGCAAAATAAGAAAAAGGCTTAAGCAATCCAAGATCCAACTCAACAAAATGATCAACAGCAAATGAATTTCTATTTTGTATATTGTTTTCACATTCTAGTATCACTGTTGTCATTACTTGATGAGGGAGTAGCAGTTAGTTATCCTATTATCATCAGTATATGCATTTGTATCAAAGAAACAGAGAAGGACATTGATGGTTACTTTTCTAAAACGATTGAGTCCTTGAGGAGAGGATAACATCTGGAATAGTTATCACTTTTTGTATTATCCATTTCCATGAATATACATTTTCTCTCTCTTCTTGTCTCATTCTTCTCCATACTCTTTTTTATTTTCCTTTACTTTTCTCGTTAGTATTTATCAATTTTAATATCTGTGATCCTATTTGACGAACTCCCATCACTAGAATGGAATCATGATTGGAATAAGATGAGAATGAGATTAAGCAAATAATTGTAGTAAGGAAGGAAGCAGCGAATCTATCCACCACCATGGTCATTATGATTGAACAATTGGAGGAGACTTTCATTAGTCTATTGAAACAAGAAGTAGGAATGAGTAACCATAGAGAGACATGTATTAATTAGACCACGGTGATTTCAATCCTAGTATGTAAGTTTTCTATTCTTAATTATTCAATCATTAACATATAAATCATGAATCGTACGTAAATTATTCATGCTTATTCAAATCTTGAATATAATAATAACTACATAGATAAGGAGAATAAATCACTTATCTTGAGCGAAATTTGTCATGATGTAAAGAGAAAGCTTTTAACAATCACATACTAGTTTCTGTCTCTTAGCTCTCTTTTTGTATGATAACTTGGTGGATAACTCAATGCACAAATACATTCTTTCTATATTTGTTTTGTTTGTAATTTATTGGGGTAGATAGAGGACTAGTTTATATACACTTCTGATATGTGCTTAATTATTGATATATTTAATTATTTACATTTAACGATTAATGAGACAAAAATACTTAAGATACTCACTTTAGTTTATATATTATTTTAGGTAGAATTTGGAAGTAAAGAAATTAAAGTGAGTCAAAAGTATTACCTTTGGGTCATTTTTTGAAGATTAAATTTCACTTGTTTTCATAGAGCAATAAGAAGAAAACTAAAAGACAAAAAGAAAATTAAAAGAAGAAAAAAAAAAAAGCAAAGATCGGTGAATGAAGATGGACAATAGGAAAACGAGAAGCAAAACGACAGTACAAAATGCGTAAAACACAGAGAACAAAGCAGAAGAACGCATGCGTTGCGCTGGCGTTAACGCTAACATGAAATGCATGCGTTGCGCTAGTGTGACGCCAGCATCTAAAGCTAGCGTAAAATGCTAGTGTTGCAGCCAGCATTTAACGCCAGCGTTAAACGCTGGCGTATTACGCAGCGGCAAAGGATAAAACGCATAAAACAAGATAGGAGGCGTGAACAGAGGAGAAGATACAAAACTTATTCGTCCCATCACGCAACAGTAGAGAAGCTACAGGGAAGAGTGGAGGCGGTAGAGAGGAAAAGACGAGCTGTGTGAATAATGGGGTGGGACAAATGTTTATTTGTCCTATCATGAACAGTAGATAAGAGAAACAAGTTTGAGCATTAACGTGAGAAGAGATTAGCTAGGGTTTACGGTGGGGATAATTGATATGGATTGAGCATTTTTTTTGGAGACCAATGAAATGCTAAACATCCCAACGCCTGTTCGGAGGTAATATCAACGTCGACCACCCGAGTTAATTATTTTTTTCTTTCATTAGAAATTGATTGTGTTATCCTATGTTAATTGATTTAGGTTTTGTGAATGGATAATCGGATTTTTGTTATTGTTCGGTTATTTATATATGAACCCATTGGGATTATGAAAGGATGATTTTATTGCATTCATTGAATCGTTTGATTGTATACCCATTGCTAGAATTTCGATATAATCCGTAATTGTTATGTTGAAATTTATGTGCAGCGATTAATGATTCGTAATCATTAGAGATGATATGACCTAGGTTAAATGACGCATTGTATATGGTTGTTGCATTGATTAATCGATTTTTCTAATTCTTAATACTACTGCCTAATTAAATCTAGAGATCGTATCCTAGGTTATTCGGTGGTTAAGTTTAATCAACGATCGTATATTGATTAACCAAAACCTAATGGAAAACTCGGGTTAATTATTAAGCCATGATTAATAGTTTCTATGAGAGGTTTTAGAACAATAAATTAATGAAATGTGCTTAGTTAGGGGGTAGGCCGAGATTGAACTAAAAAACCGGATTCCTACCGAATTCCCCAATTTTACCATTTTTAGTATATTTTCTTGAATTTTTTATTAGTTAGTTTCATTTTATTTTCTTATTCCAAAATCCAAACCCCCTATTTTTCCTAAACATCAATTAATTTCATTTCATAGGCTAACCGAACACTCCCTGTGAGATCGACCTAGACTCACCACTGCTATAGTAATAGTCTAATTTATTTTGACTAGCGTTACGATGTGCCGATTAGTAGCCTAAAACTTTTAGCAATGATTTTTGAAAACATCGCTTATAGTTTTTCTACAAGTGTTCGAAGACATTTTGGGCAACAAAACAAAAATGTAGCTAAAAACTATAGGTGACATTTTTTACACCTTTAGCTACAATTTTTTTTGTAGCCAAAGGTTAACTTTGTTAAAGTGACCTACAATTTATGAGTCCTCAAAGGTCAAGAAAGCATCAATTAGTGTAGTCTATACGAAATTAGGATGAAAGTTCGTCAACATCCTAAGCTTCAGCGATGTAGGTGAATAAGCAATTCAGTATGATGGTTTTAATAACTATAAGAATACATATAGAGTATATTTTATTGGGAAACCAAGCCAGGATCTGATGCCGACCATAGTGGAGCAATTACAAAACCATTTCATAATTTTTGATTTCCTGAAAACTAAGATCTCTTTAATTGTATAAAATGATTAACATATAATTATAATAAAGCATGAATCGAAATTTGTATCTTATTCTAAAGCTTGATCCTTATCTTGTCGCATCCTTCAAACTGTTTCTGAAACCAATTCGTCTCAACCACTGTAGCCACACAAATGTTTGACCTCTAACAGTATCTACAAAATGGGTTGAGAGAACTCTATAACTCTTATAAAGAGGGTTAAGCGGGAAGTGCTAGCTTCATATAGCTTAAGCCTATATATAATAGGTTTTGAACTTTTTAGTAATTTAATTAAAATTTAATTATAATTTTAATTAAACTTTAATTAGAATTACAAATAATTCTAATTAAATACGAATTATGCCCAAATAAGGTCTAATATCTCATATAATCTAAAAGCATTGTTAGGTATTTTAGTGGTGAACATCATGGACCTTGAAAAACCAAATAATCAATTTCAAATATAACTTAAACTTTCTGCACGAAAGGTTGTACCTCTTGGCAATTCAATAAAATGCAACCATAGGCAGCCTTTATTTATTCTTCTGTTAACATTCTTTTTGTTAAGCATCCATATATTCATCCAGGATATGTGAAAATAGATAAGTTACCATCAACATCAATCATTTGTCCCTCATCGTCATTATGAGGAACTTTTCTTTCTCTTATATTAATATGCAGCTCAAAATAATGTGAACAAAATGTTGTTTCTTCCTCTACTAAATAAGCATTACATATCGAACTTTCAACTTTAACCTTGTTTTTAACAATTTTCATCAAGTGAAGCAAATACCTACATTAAAAGTAGGGTTATTACAATTATGTGATTAAAACATGTTATAAGTTTTATTAAAATATTAACTATAATTGCCTCTTAGACGGATAAATCCATCGATATTAACCTTGACCATCAAGTTTAGCATCATGTGCTAAATATATGGGTAGATACCCCATATAATCAAAGAAGCTTGGAGGACAAATCCCTTCTAATTTACATAAGATAACTGAAATTTTCCTTTCTAGTTTTTCCATTTCAGCCAACTTTATTTCAGATGATGTTAAGCTTTTAAAAAACAAACTTAATTCTTATAGCTTCCCAAACCTTATTTGGTACCAACTCCCAAAATGCAATTGGAATTAGCCTTTGGATAAAGACATGACAATCATGACTTTTCATTCCAAATAATTTGTACTTCCTCATGTCCATATAACTTGCCAAGTTCAAAACATAACCATCGTAAAAATTTAAACTTTTTAACCATTCACACAAAATTTTCTTTGTTTTTATCCAAATTGTAACATGTTTTTGGATATTTACTTGTGTGAAGATCTTTATCTAACTCGTACCTTTTACAAAAAAGTTTCAAACCAGCTCATGATTTTACATTGTCTTTTGTCCTCCCTTCATTGTTCATTATGATGTTGAACAAATTGTCAAAAATATTTTTTCAATATGCATCACATCTAGATAATGCCGTATCAAATTAGTTTTCCAATATGGCAAATCCTAAAAGATACTTCATTTTTTCCAACCAAAGTTTTTATTAATGCTTCTATTAACTTTTTCAACTTCAAGTTCTATGACTTTCAACAATCCTAATTCATTAATCTCTAGCAATATCTCTTCATTAATTTTGTGAGGGGGAGGAGGTGTTTTTTCCATCCTATTCTTAATGAACTTATGTTTATTATGACTAAGTGGATGATTTGGAGGAAGAAATTTTATATGGGTTGTCAAATCAAGATGTTTTGGCCACATTAGGAAGATAAAACACATCAGAATCATTGCCACAATAAGAAAAAGTGAATTTTACTATTGTGCTCTATCTAAACAATATAGCATATGTAGGGAAATCACTAATAGTCCACATAAAAGCTGTTCTCAATAAAATTTTTTGTTTAAGATATACATCATATGTCTGCACATCAAATTCCTAATGATGATGCAATTCAGATACCAATGGTTATAAGAATACGTCAATTTTATGTTTTAGATTCATAGGCCCTAGCACTATCACTGTCAAGAACATATATGCCTCATTCATACACATCCATGGATGCAAATTATAAGGATTAATTATGATTGGCCATGATGAATATTGTTTAACAAATTGACCAAAATGTTGGAATCCATCTGTCAATAATCCCAACCTAACATTTCAACTTTCGGCTCCAAACTCAGAATGAATGTTATTGAAATGTTTCCGTGTGAGTGCATCCGATGGATGGCTCATTATTCCATCTTCCTGTTCATGTTCCTTATGCCATCTCATGTGAGATCCAATAGTCTTCAAAGTTTTGGGGTAAGCGGGAAATAATACATCCGCTTCTAAGGTACTAATTTATGTTTCATAGTACGCTTTCTAGGTTTAAACCTAGATTGACCACAAAATTTGCACTCTTGTAATTCTACATCATCTCCCTATAACAACATACATCCAAATTGCAACAATCAATTTTTTTAAACTGCCAAACCAAGACCCCTAATAAGTTTCTTCATATTGTAAAAATTATCAACCATTGTATGATTAGGAGATAATGATTCATTATACCAAGGAAGAATTTTATCCAAACTTTGATAAGAAATATGCCCTTATGTTCAATATTTGAGCAATTGAAGATAATTAAGTCATGGTCTTACAATTTGGCCATAATTCTTGGTTAGTTGATTTTAGTAATTTAAAAAACTTTTTTGCATTTGGGTTTGGTTCTTCTTCAAGATTTTCTATATTTTCTTGAAAGGTATAACTAACTGCATCATAAACCATTTGGGTGAAAGGATTTTCAGTTGCACCTATATTATTTGTTATAAAACTAGTCCCCCTTTCAAACTCATCCATATTTATTGACGAGTTTACTTCATTACCCCTTGAGGTGCTACAAATTAATGGCTCCCCATGTCATGTCTACTCAAAATAATTTGGAACAACCCTTCTATTAACAAATGGAGGTTCACTTCATCAATAGGAAGAAAACGAACATGTTTGCACTTTTCACATGGACATTTGATCTGTGGACCATCCATATATGTAAGCTGAGAACATGTATAGTCAATAGAAGCTTGAACTCCCTCAACAAACTCAGGATTAATGAAACCATCGGGTGTTAATCATCTATACATCTAAGATCTATCAACATTACTCCCTTCTGTAAAACTACTATTTAAAAAAGTGATTTTAGAGTTAGATATAATAATTGTTATGATAATGTCCATATTAATCTTACAGAACATAAGAAGAAAGCATTGTATTATAACATATGCTATGGGATGCTTGATCTTCATCAAGTCCCTAGATTGATGGCTAGGTATAAATCTTTTCATTATTAGATCCTTTATTTCCCCCAAGTTTTTATAGGTCTCTGGCCATTTTCCCTCTAAGTTGGAGTCGACCAATCCCACCATATGATTTCACAATTAGAAAACTCAATCATAAACAATTCCACCTTCAATGCTTTAAAGTATTTGTAAAAATAAAAAATTAACTCCACCTTTTTGTCCATATAATTTGTTTAGGGGTAACCTTAACTTATCATCAGCAAACACGTTCTCACCATCATCAAATTAAAGATGTTGAAAGTGAAATGTTTTCCATTCTCTTAAGAGTTCTGATGTTTTCTTAACAAAAAAAGAATGTTTAAGAATGCAATCCCATAACCATTGCATTGCTATAACAATAAAACCACCTAATTTACCCTAAAAAGCACTAGGAAAGTACAGTGACATTTTTGTAAGCTTCAACTCAAAAAGATCAAAACTTGTAATTAACAAATGCAAACACACTAATATCTAAAACATACGCTACAATAACAGTTCTAGTAAGAGAGTAGTTCTTATATTGGGAAATAGAACATAGTTAAATGAGAAGATGGCTCTTACCTAGTTTATACTTCAAAAATGAACACTTGGTAGAGAGAGAAACCCAGCCGAATAGTCTTTCAAATTTGGCATACTAAAATTCTAACACCTAGTGGACTAATTGAAATTGAAAGAAGAAAGATAGTTTAGATTCTGACACCTAGTGCACCAATAACAATAGGCTCATTTCATTGAATAGTAAAGACATCCACATTGTAATTCATACATTGATCAAAATGAATTTAATACGTATCCATGTCTAAGTCGGTATATGAAACTTGACATACTCCAAAAATCACATATGGAGGAATTAACCAAGTTAAGGAGACAAAATTTACATGCTTACATATTAATATATACTAATTTAGATAAAAAGTGGTCAAAGAACCTTAAGCATAAGCTTTAAATTCAATGATATTATAAATTCTCTTAAGGGCCTAGGAAAATCTTATATTGATATTGATATGGTAAGAAAACTACTTAGGTCCCTATATAAAGCTTAGAAAAACTAAGCTAAGATTATTTAAGAAGACGAGCATTTGAATGTCTTACATTAAAGGAGTTTATTAAATCTCTCTTCTTCTATAAAATGTGCTTAAGGGAGACATAATTGGATGATGTTTACAAAGAATTAAAGGAGGCCTATCTGGATGGCTGACTATGATAAAGCTTTCATCATTCTAAATCGAGAAAAGTAATGGATGATAAAACTACATCCATATAAAAACCACGTTACTTAGGAGTTAACTGAACTTCCTAAAGGAGAGAAAAGCATTTGAATGATATGGGTTTATAAGACAAAATTAAAACGAAATGGTTTGACATACTCAAAGTGTGCTTAGTAGCAAAACACAATAAATAAGAATTCAATGTTGATTATGAGAAACTATTCACACTAATTACGTAGCATAATTAGATTTGCAGTTATGTTGGAAATATATAATTTATGGTATATTTCAAATTAGACATCAAATCAGCCTTCTTGTATGGATTTTTGGAGGAATATGTATCTGTTGATCAATAACCTAGTTATATTAAAGCTAAACAAAAAAAATTCCATTAAAGAAGACTTTATATAGACTAAAATAAGCTTAAATGAATTGGTATAGTTATACTGAAACAATTTTATTAAAGGAAGGATTTATAAAGCATCCTTTTGAATATACAATTTTTCTTTAATTTTAAGGTGATGAAAATATGCTTATAATTTGCTTATATACGAATGATTTGATTTATATTAGTAGTGATGAGATGACGATTGAGAAATTTAAGAATGTTATGATGTCTGAGTTTGAGATGTTTGATATTAATCTAATGCATTATTTCCTTAGCATAAAAGTTATTCGATATATAAGTGGTATCTTAATGTAAGAGAAGAGGTATCTATAAGAAATCTTGAAAACATTCAAATGAAAAAATCTGACCCTATAAACTCACCAATAGAAACATGTATGAATAGAGATATGGATGGCATTCCTTAGGATGGGCCTCAGGCTTAATTTTTTTCAAAAAATTCAAGCCTTATGTCAGGTCACTAAGCCTATCTTCATCAAAGTGGGTGAGAGTGTCTTTTTTAATCCTTAAGTATGAAGATAATTAAAGATTCTAAAGGTAAAAGAGTCAATAGAACTCTTTACAAGAAAATTGTGGGAAGTTTGATGTACTTAACTATAATAAGACTAAACATTATACTTGTTGTGAATCTTATTAATAAATTTATGGAATGTTTGAAAGAGATACAATTCGTAGCTACAAAATGAATTTTACAATATTTGCAAAGGATAAAAAATTATGGAATATCGTATAAGAAAGAAGAAAATTCATATTTTCTTATATTTACAAATATCAATTATATGGGAGATCAAGATGATAGGAAAAGCACATTTGAGAATATCTTTATGATATGGTTATAAGTATTTCATGATCATCAAAAAACAATCTATCGTCTCTCTTTTAGCTTCTTAAGTTAAATTTATATGATTAAAAATATAAGATTATTGAGCAATCTGGTTGAGGAATATTCTTGAGAAGCTTTGATTCAATTAAGATGGTTTTAATCTAATTTCCTGTGACTCTTCAAAAAAAAATCTAAATTACTGTGACAATAAGTTAACTATTAGTTTTTGATGGAAGAGATAAACACATTAATATAATATTATCAGTTTGCATGAACTTATAAAAGAGCAATAGTTGATATTATTTATTTAAAAAGTGAGGATTAAGTTACTGACTTATTCATAAAACCACTTAAATTAGTTGCACAAAATTGCTTGAAGTATGCAACATGAAAGAATATACGGATTTTCGTTAAACTTATGTTATAAACCTTTTAAATTAGTTTGGAAGCTTAAAAATTTGTGTTGACAGTCAAATTTGTTGCATTAGAAGCTCAAAAAATTGCTTGGAGTATGCAATATGGAAAAATATATGCATGATCATTAAGCTTATGTTGTCAAATAAATTGCCCAATTATTAATAAATTGCCTAGACTAAGTCCACGGACTCTACAGTATTTAAATTTTTTGTTATTTGTTTGATTCAGGCCAATATTGTCCTGGTTTAATTGAGATTTATAATAACTACTGAAAAAGCTTATTTAATTGAGATTTGTAATAAAAAAATGAAAAAAGTGTATTTGGTTTCATCATCTCGCTTTTTTATTCTGTTCTTATTATAATATTAAATACTAATATTAAAAACGTAATATATAGTCTATAATGTTGCATAAAATATACATGAGCATTATTTCTGTCTTATAATTTTTTTTAAAAAAAAGACTAACACCTTGTTAGCAATCGACAAATCAAAAGAATACAAACTTCTCGGTCCATTTAGCCATCGTGTCTCTCGACTTTCTTACCCAACCTTTTATGATAATTTCAACGGTTTTGTTGCTAACTCATTTCAGTTATGTGAAATCCGATGTTGGTTCTATTAAATACCATTTCTTAAGAAATGTAATTACATATTTGGTAGGAACAATCAATTAATTAGTGCTGTAAATCTGTCCATTAATTAATTAGGTAGGAACAATCAATAAAAAAGTAAGAAATGTAATGTATATTCTATCTTATTGCATGAAATACATGTGAGCACTATTTCTATCTCCTATAAAAGAAAAAGACTAACACCACATTAGCAATCAACAAATCAAAAGCATAAAACCTCTTAGGTCCATTTATCCATCATGTCTCTCAACTTTCTTACTCTAACTTTTCTCATCATTTTGTTGGTTTTGTTGCCAACTCATTTCAGTTATGTGAAATCTGATGCTGCTTTGATTAACAAGGTCTGTAAGAGTACCCCAAACTACAAGAAGTGTGTCTCTATCATTAACACAGACCCTGGAGCCTCAAAAGCCGACATTACAGGTTTAGCAATCATAGTGCTCAATGCTGTTGACACTAAATCACATGCAGCAGTGGATTTCCTATTAGATTCGCCGGAACCGAAAACTCCAGCTTTGAAGCATGCTTTCGGTTCTTGTAATGATAAATATTATGCCATAATAAATGTGGATGTATTACAAGGGTACGAAGCATTGCAGAAAGGTCAACCTATGATTGCTCAAACCAGCATGAACGATGCAGGAAATGAGGCCAATTCTTGTGAAGATGAATTCAAGGGCAAATCTCCTATGACCTCTTATAACAAAGACGTCCATGATACTGCTGCCATAGCGTCAGCCATAATCCAGCTTTTGCTTTAATCCATTAATCACTCCTTGTTCTAGCTCATTTCTGCTTATAATTGAACAATTAATAAAGCTTAAGTTATTTAGTTTCTTTCTACTAATTAAAGTTTTGCTAATTGATGCATTATTATAACTTACTAGAAAATTTTCCTAAAAACAAAGATGAGTGACATCCATAATAACAAGATGCTCTTATCTATTGAAAGATATATACCATGTATTTTTTATTTTATAGAAGTTATATCATAATAAAAATTTGCATAATTTTCGACATCTCAGTGGTTTATCAGCAAACCATGGGATTTCAACTCCATACTTTATGCCTCCGAAGCTCAAGGCCACATCCACCTCAGCAATTTCTCTACTAATTTTTGGGACTGTGTGGCCATCTTGGTGTGACAGACCTCAAATTTGTCAGACATTCCTTCACTTGGTTAAATAAACAAAACTTATCTTGGTTCATTAGAAAAAAAATTGATCGTGCTCTCGTTAATGACCAATGGCTTCCCACTTTTCCCAACAGTTTTGCCAAATTCATGGACCCTCTATGTTCTGATCACACTCCCATTTTAGTCTCAAATTTGCTTCAGTACTCTATACAGCGTCACCCATTTCGCTTTAACAATTTTCTTGTTAGACATCTAGGTTTTGCAGTGGCTTGTAGGAAAGGAGTCGACCTTTGGGTTGTTGGCATCAAACAGTTTTGCTGTACCCGAAAATTACAGTTCATAAAAAATGAACTAAAGCTGCTGAATTCTTCTAAGGGACCTACTACCAATGCGATCATCTCCACCAGAGTCGTATTAGTCTGGCTACAGTCTATGCTTGCGTCGCGACTTGATGATCAACTATTGATTGATAAAGAGAAGATTGCTCTTAAATTTCGTGCATGCGGTGAGCAATCACTCCTCACTTCTTTAACAGAGAGCCCGTATCAGCTGGTTACAAGATAGAGACAGCTGCTCCAAGTTTTTTTTCAATTCAATCTTAGCCAGAAAAATTCACAACAAGATCTTCTCTATTACCTCTCAAGATGGTGTATTACTCTAGCATCCCCCGGATATTCGAAAGGAAGCAGTCATATTTTTCTCCGCTCCTCTTGGCACTGGGAGTTCATCAACTGTTTCACTCTCTGCTCTGCGTCAGCTTAATGTGCAACATGTCTCTCCTATTGATTTTGATCTTCTAATGAAACCAGTGGACGGCGCTGAGATTAAGATGGTTGTTTCTGTTTACCTAGTCTAGTTATATACGTTTATCATATATCAAAGAAAAAAAAAGGGCTTGATCGGATGACTCAGTGGCAAAATCATCATGCAAATCAGAGAATACATGAGTTTACACAAGTCCATACTCCTTAATGAAGACTATTGCAATATAATGTGGAAATTATAAGCCTATTATTTCTATAATATTTTGTCTTTAGGCTTATAAGCTTCTGATGCTTGGCTTTCAATACGTATAGCTCTTTGTAGATGCTTTGTAACCTTTGCTTGCCATTCACAGCCTAATTAATTATTATTATTTCCTAAAAATAAGGCAATTAAGTGAAACTTTTTAGTTTTTAAAAATTATACATATTCAATCAATACTAGTTAAAAATTTTATATCTAGAGTTATTTTGTAACTAATGCTATACATATTAACTAATTAATTAGGTATGAAGAGTCAACAAAAATGAAAGAATGTAATTACACTCTATCTACTTATAGGAATTAGATGTAGACACTAATTGAGTACCCTGCATTGCCAATAAGCGGGGTGTGATATTTAAGTGTGATTGGTTTGATCCAATTCCTAATGTGGTACAAATGTGCAGAGTCAATACAATCTAGTTGAAATCGACTAGCGAAGAAGATTTAAACAAGTTGAACCTTTCGTGTTGGCGATGCAAGCGATCCAAATGTATTATGTCTCTTTTCCCAACTTACGACGAGATAAGTCAGATTGGTTGGCTGTTTGCAAAGTTAAACTAGAAATGTTTTTGAATCATATGGAAAAGGAGAGCAGAGAATTAAAAGTGAAGCGTTTTATGAAGAAATTTATAAAATAAATGCATCTGTTACATATGACAAGAATGAACCTTTGAACGATCCAAATAATGAATATGTAGAAATTTTATCTAGAGAGAATGAGGAGGGCGAGAGATTTGAAGAGGAGCTGGAGTTTAATTTTAATCCTTCGGAAAAAGAAGATGATGATGATTTTGATTTACAATTAAGTATTGATAGTGATTAATTTTTGTTTGTAATAGAATATTATATTCAATAAATCAATTATTGAATTGACAATATATTAAATTGAAATTGTTATATTTCTGACATATTCAATAAAATATGAATTTCAGGTTAAAATATGTACCAAAGAGAAAACAGGATATGATGCGACCAAGGTTTATACCACAACTTGGAGCAGGTTACTTTTCAGGTGAAGCATCACATTCTGCAGCTGCAACAGAATCAGATGATATAACTCCAACTACTACACATGCAAATGACGTGATGTTGCTACATCATCCAACAGCTTTACACCATCCACTACTCCTATACTAACAAAGATATTAGGGGTAAACATTGTGAATTAAGGAGGCGGCCTCTAGCCAAGAACTGAGGGAGTTGATAAAAGAACTTACATCATAATTGTCAACAATCTGTAAGTGAAAAAATGAAACACCATATGTTTATAATTAAGTTATAGGTTTAAATTTAAAAATGATATAAAATTGTTTTTATATTAGGTTGATTCCTTCTAGACCGTGCTCAGGAAACATGACATCCAAGTTCAAAGAGAAGATTGATCTTGAGAGTTATATATGGAAGAATATCTCTCAGGCGACAAAGGATTGTTATTATCAGGAGTTTGAGGTACAAAAAATATATATTTTGTATTTTTGTAATTAATTTTTATACATTAATTAGATAAATATTGTAGGTTATAAGTACTTATCATATGTCTTTCCTTTTTTTCACAAATAATTTTTTTAAGATTATGAGTTGGACGCAGTTATTTATAAAGTATAGGAGAGGCGAGCTCGTACACATTATGGAGACTTTGTTGGTGCGATACACAAGATTGGTGTACGATCTCCTTATATTTCTGAAGAAATATGGAGTCGTTGGCAATAGTATTTGACATCACCCGAGGCAATGTCCATTTCAAAGCATAATTCTGCTAACAGACATGGAGGAATGGGGTTAGAGAGTCTTCTTGTACATATTGGAGGATCTATTACCCACCATGAGCATGCAAAGAGAAAGGGAAGGGCAGTACCTTATTGCAACATTAAGAGCATCCACATTCACCAAATGAATAGCATAGTTGTAGTCATTTTGTATGACTTAAATACTTATTATTATAGATAATATTTTTTATTATCAATTAAGATAATTTTTACTTTATATGATCAATCAACTTTCTGTTTTAACAAATTAAATGTAGAAACAAATAAAAATATTATCAATAGATAGCTGATAACTGTATAAATTATACATCAATCATAAGATTATCAAATAAAATTAAATGTAGGGAAAAACTAAAAAAACAATATTAGTAAATTTACTGACAAAAAACAAAATTCGTATATAAAATACTACGAATTTACCGACAGTCCACCAAAATTTGTTGGTAAAATACAGTGGATTTATAGACGGACCATTAAGATCCATCAGTAAAATTAGTTGTGAATTTGCCAACGGATCTAAAAGTTACTGATGGAAGAGCCCTATCCATTGCTACATTTATCGACCAAAACAAACCTTCCATCACTAAATTTATTGATAGGATAAAAATTACCATTGCTAAATATAGTGACTGAACAGAAAATATCTATCGTTAAATTAATGACGAAAAATTTGTACCCTGTCACCAATTATTACCTACGGCTATTTCTCCGATCACTCATTTCGTTGGTAAATTTCATCGCTAACTTAGCTTGCTAATGGAAAACCTTCACATTATGTCTGTAATTTCTGTCGCTAAACCTCATTTTTCTTGTAGTGATAGGAATTTAATTCATTTAGAAATTCATGTGTCTAATTTAATTTGATTTTCTAAGGAGTTAGAAATATTATTTTAGAATAAGAAGATCAATAACTAGAATAAAAGAAAAACTATTTTAGATTAAGAAGATCAACAATTAGAATCAAACATAATTTGATTTTCTATCCATTTAATTTCATTAAATGTTCATAAATTACATGTTTTAATATATTTTTGATATATTATTTTTAAATTGCATTTTTTATATCTATAATATTGTTAAACGCATTTTTAGGTTTGATGAGAGAAATAAAAAAAATATCCCATTAAAATATCAAGAACATGTTAAGAACATGATTGTTGTCTTCTATTGCTATAGGAACAAACTATAGGTTTGTTTATTATTAAACTTGTTGAGCAAACTCAACGATGCTTTAACTATAATAATTTTAGTCTTATAAAAATGAGTATTACTTAAATAAAATTGTGTGATTTTGATAAGCAAACTTATGGTCATATAAATTTAGAGGCTCAGTTAGAAATAGTATTTAAGATATGTTATAACAAGAGTTATCACCTAATAGATCTATGAGTCACATAAAATGTGATTAATAAAGTTGTTATCTATTTAATTTTAGTTTAGTTCGATTGTTAAACAAACTCAAGATCAACTCAATTTGAATGGGATCATAGCTTATTAGAGAAATTAAAATAATCTTTTCAAAAAGTAGTGAGGATTGTTATTTAAAATAAAATGGTGGGAATAACCAAATAAGTGATTAAAGTTTTGGTCTTATTTGATTATCATGGCATATAACTTATTACTTGCTTTCTTATATTTATAATTTTTTGAGTAGAAATTACTTTTGAATAGTATCGTTGATATTAAGTTAGTGAATCAATTTTTTTAGACATATGTTAGGTTTGAGAAAAGCTCTCAAAATTAGAAAAGAAAGTTATTTGTCTATTATGCAACATTTCTGTTAATCTCTATTGAGGATTTGATGACAAAGTATAATTGTATTTTGAGTTAATAAATATATCATAAACTTTAACGAAAGCATGTAAGATTTATGTCAACACCAAAATATTATAATGCAAGAGGTTATATGAAATACAATTGAAAGGTATAGTGCCTTGATAGATTGTTACAATTAGTTTAGCCTATTAAAAGCATAAACATGGATTGCAATTGAAATAGTTTCTTATAGAATGATAATAGTTGTAATTAGAAGCAAAATGATTACATGACCTTTCTTACCTATATGTGATATGATATATATCATATATATTTCTACTTCAAGCTATGATACTGAATTCAGATTCAATACTATTACAATGTTGAAAACATAATAAGAAATATGTTATTGAGTAAAAGTAGTTAATCAAAGTTCATACAAATAGTTTATATTTGTTAGATCAAGAGAGACTTATGCTTAAGATCAGTGGTAAAATATTTTCTATTATCTAACCAACAAATAAGATGATTATTCAATTTAAAACTAAACTAAACTAAAATTCAACACAATAATGAATCAGAACACATATAACACAATGATTACTTAATATCAAACAACTAGTATCTAGGTAATGAACCTCACTAAGATTTCTTAAATATCAACCTTTTATCATACAATTCAATTCTTGATTATCAGACCATAGAAATTCCTATCTTAAGTTAGTATTTTTCTTAAGACTATTAACAATGAATCCTTAATTGATTTACTAAAACCTTTTTTAGTTAAAACCGCTAAAATCATATTACTCAATTTGTGAATTTCATTCTTTCATTTTATGTCCCGATTTTACCTTAATTCTTCTCCTTTTGATCCATGAAGGAAATTGAGACATGATAATACACTAGAAACAAAATAAGTACCAAAAAATATAAAAATCTCAAATAATAACCAAAACATACTAAATATGGACATAAAACGTAGTCTATTAAGCGTTTATCAAACATCCATACACTTAAGCTTTTGTTTACCTTCAAGCAAATTTTAATACAAATCATCAAACTTAAAAACATTCATCCCTTATTAACCTCAACTTGTCCATCATCACCCTAAATCAACATATCATATCAATCAAATTATATATAATTAAACTCATGTAAGGCCCTAAATTGTATGTTTCATTGAACATATATTGCATATGTCTTAAATTATGGTTTAAAGAATCATACTTAGAGAATTGGAATTTATTGTCTTCATTAGCGACGTAAGGTATTAATGTTGGGCCTGGGTCTTGGAATATATGCCATAGATACATTACACAAGGATTGGGTGATGATTAATTGAAAAAAAGGCTTGAAAGTTCTTTAAAATCCAAGCTTGAAGTGAATTTTTCGTATGATCAATTGTGACATCTAATGTTTGTTTGCAAACCAATGTGACACTCCAACTTGTAAGTGCCATATCTTTTGATTCCAAAGTCCAAAAATTACAACATTTATACCATTATAAATTTAAGAGGATAAGCTACAACTTTTATTAAGACAAATTTGTCAAATTCGGTCTAAATCAATACAATTTACAGAT
>JANIIA010000191.1:29414356-29424413 GCA_027478495.1 Erythroxylum alaternifolium | reverse complement strand
TAAATAGTAAGTGATGTGACATGCCATCCTCGCAGGGCACGGATTCGGGTATCACCATCGATATCGGGTTCGGATCCAGCGGGAATGGGGTGTTACATATGTCTTTTCTAACGATAGAATGTCAAAAAAGTAACCTAATTAGTTCTCTTGGGACCATAACTACTTATTCATATATATATTGCTTATTCTTAATTTTCTATCATATGTTAGGAATATAATACTAGAGTTTTTATACATGTAATACCCATACTCAATAAGATGATTCAGATTTATTAACCCAAAAACTTAATAGATAACTTTTAATCTTAAGCCAAACCTTATAATAACCCATGAAACTCAAACTCAACAATACTCAAAGTCCCGCCTAAGCAGGGTATGAGGAGGGGAAGATATATGCAGTCATGCCCGCATCTCCTAAGAGATACAGAGACTGTTTCCTTAATATATATATATATATATATATATGTAAGTCCATTAAAAAAATTCAACAATCTCCCATTTGAACTACATATATATAATACCTTATATGTCATATTGAAACTTGTGAGTTCAAAATTGCTATTATTATAAAGTCATCTTTAAATAATCTAGTCCATCTAGCATATTAATATAGGATCAAAGAAATCTTTGTCCCAATTATCAAGACTAAACTAATCAATGGTCACATACATCAATATAATTAACAAAATGGATCAAGTATGGATTTGTAGTATAGATAGTTCAAGTCATGTGTGGTCAGGTTGTCGAAACACTCAAAATTAATTCTAATTCTTTAACTTCTTATAGTAGTCATGGAACCAAGTTGAATTCTAAGAGAACTAAAAACTAGTTTCTTAATTTGAAATAATAAAATAAAGCGAGGGGTTTTTTATTAGTTAACTAATTAATTAAAATTAACAAGGAATCAAAATAAATCAACTGAATATAAAAATGAGAAATTCAAGAATACTTAACTCCGATTCAAGGAAAATCTCGTATAATTATAACATTGATCATTGGTATAAAAAGAATAAGTATCACAATTCAAGAAATTTGTCTAAAACATATTAGGATTGTCGTAATAATTCTCAAATTTTCTAAATTAATTTGTTTAAAACCAGCATCCAAACCAAATATTATCATCAATTGACTGGGTATGATAGCATTCCATATCAATTAAATGATAGAAATAAGCTTATTGAAAAAGACTAAACCCTAAATTAAATAATCAAAATAGTTGCAATAATTCAACTTAATTTTCTTGTTTATCATAAGTTAAATACGCAAATTCATTAATAACCTATTTATGACAATTACGAATCATTAAATTCATGGATAGCTATAGAATAATCAACATTAAATTAATTTGTTAGATCAATCAATATTAGGAATGTCAAATGGGTCAGGCCAGGAGGCCCGACCTAGTCATGGGCTGACCAGCCCGAGGCCCGACTAGCCACAGGTGGGTCAGGCCATTTGTTTATTTAAGAAAAATTTTCCAAAATGACGTCGTTTTAGAAGTAACGGGCAGGCCATGGGCCAGGACAGGCCAATTTTGCCATCCCTAATCAATATTAATTATTCATTAAATATAAGCACTCAAAATAATAAATACTTGAATTAAAACATTAATAAAAGTTTAGAACAAAACCTCACAAGGTTACAACTAGAGTTTTAAATCCCCTTGAATTAGAATAATTGAGCTTAGCCACACATGGCTTAAGTTTCAACACCAAAAATATAAGAAAGATGAAATATTGAGAGAAAAGTAAGAAGAAGAACGATTGATTCTTTGAAGAGGTGGGCAATGCCTTTTTTATAGTGTTTTCCTACTCTAGACCTAATATTATCCTATCTTGCAAAGATGTTTACCTAAAACAAATCTCAATCCCTTCATGATAGGGATACAAAGAATCTCCTACTTAAACTTCAACTCTCCAAGTAAATCTAACATTAAGCTTTAACATCCCTTATCCATTGAAGTTATTTTTCACTTTATTCAAAATTCATGATTGTCACCAATCACTACAAGAAAATTGTAAATTACTGATGGAAAACATCATGTAGTAATTTAGCGATGGAAATTGCTTTCTCTAGGTATAGTTGTCGAAAAAAAGGTAATTTGTGGCGAAGAAAACTTCGCTGGTAAAGGAGGAGACGAAACTTTGTCGATGGAGTTTAGCGACGGATTAGTGAAAGTTGTCGTAAAAATAGGCACCAATGATTCCTAGCAAGAAATGCAAACGAAATTTACCGATGGAAAAAAAATTTTGGAGGTAAATTCAACAACGTCATGTTGTTGTTTTAATTCGAAGGAAAACAACGTCATTTCCTTATCACGTTTTAATGTAGCTTAAACCCTTCTCCTTTCTATCGAAGGTCTATGAAAAAATTGGTTTTTTTTCACATTTTAATGCAACTCAAACCCTTCTCCTGTCTATCGAAGGTCTATGAAAAAATTGGTTTTTTTGTTCCATCCAATCTTGTTGTCGTCGTCTTCAGGTATTCTTCAGTTATACATCGTCATCGTCATTGTTTTCCCCAGTTAGTTATCCATCGTGGTTAGTTATTTCTCCTTTCCATTTGGTTTTTCATTTTTCTAGTTGCTGTTGCTAGGGAAGGTTTTGTTTGAGTCGGTTTTGGTTGATGTCGTTTGTATTATCTGCGTCTATTTCAGGTGTTAGTGGTTCATTATGCATCTAAATGTGTTCCTGTTGGTGAAGAATGCAAGGTATCAGTGTTTTTGTTAATAGTTAGGGATGAATTTGTTATGTCTATAAAGTGTTTGATGAAAGGCTTAAAAAAGGATAAATTTGTTTTGTTTTAGTATGGTAAGTTAATATAAGTGGTGGTTATATTTATATGTTGTAATAAGGCGTACGTAGAAAAATGAAATCCCGTGTGAAAACACAAAGAAGCAAACAAATCAACTTCAAAGAAAGTGTCTGAAATATAAGTGTGCGAATCTTGAATTGGCAAATGGATTTAAACTGTGCTGCAAGATGATAATTGTAGCTGCAATTAATGTCGTAATGTCATAACTTCCACATTCTAATGTTGGCTGCTGAACAATGTTGTGGTTTTCAAATGATTTTTGAAACAATTATCTAATATTGATATAATACCATTTTAAGATCACTGATAGGTTTTATTTGTATGATTTAATTTATGTTATCAGATATATTAGATTTTTATATCAATTAAAAATAGGAATTAAAGATGATTTTTATATAAATGTTTCTATAATTTAATGTATGGATATTTTGGGTGAAGACACAAATCTTTTTTTTTATATAAATCATTCTTCTTCTAACATGAAAATCATATATTATTAAAGCTCCGCCTAATTTGAAAATGACTTTCTTATAGATGTCCTGTGCAGAAACTAAACTAATACCTTATAGTAGATATTATGTCTTAAAATTAAATTGAAATGCCAAAGTTACATCTTAGGGCTTAAAAATAAAATAAAATATAAATGGAATGCCTAGAATGAATATTACCTCCTAGATGTCCTAATACCGCATGTCTTAATACTGTGTCCTTTGCAAAAACTAAACTAAAATGAAATAGAATCCCTAGAGTGAATATTATGGCTTTAAAATGGAGAAAATGTTTGAAGTTGTACTATAGGACTTGAAATAAAATTGAAACGCTTAAAAATAAGATAAAATAATTAAAATGAATATTAGGGCTTTGAAATGGAAAAAATGCTAAGAGCTCCGTAGGATTTGAAATGAAATTGATATATTTAGAGTTAGTTTATAAGGCTTAAGAAATAAAATGAAATTAAAAATGACTAAACTAAGTTATTATGTGACTAAACTAAAATTCGAAACATGTTTGTTCATTTCTAAATATTTTATTAGTTTGAAGTTTCATTTCCTTAAGGCATGCTTAAAAATGTTATATTTAACATAGTCAAAATAGGATTATTAATCTATGTTGTGAATTTGAGTTATGCTGCTAATAATGAAGTGAATGTTCATTTCTATATGTCTTACAGTTGATTAAAGTGAAACTTGTAAATTTAACGTATCAATAACGTAGATTACTTTCATTGAGGTTTAAAATTGAACATAATGATTGATTTGCAATAAAATGAAGAGTTGAAATGAAGAATGATCAATTACATGTTGATTTTGTACATTATTAGAGATTTCTTCTAGGCTATCCAAGTTTTTATTTTCCTTTAGATATGCTTCATTATGTATGTTTAATATCTTCTTAACTTGAAAAATAGCATAGCTTAATGTATTGTGCTGAAAAGAACTATGCATTGGATATTTCAAATGAAATTGTTGATTAATATGCTTATGACAGATCTATAATGTTTCTTTTAGAGGTTCATTAGTTTATAGGAAGGTTGTTTTAGTAGTTGAATTATGTAAAGATATGTATCTTGATTGAACTAAATGTATAATTGCCAATTAAAGATTACTTTTAAAGTATTATGAAATGAAATAGGGACTATTGAAGTTTGTGAAGATTCAGATAGGCTATGCTAATTGTGAGCTTTTCTTTATACAAATTTGATGACAAAGAAGCCTATATGAATGTATAAGTGTTACATGCTCTTTTTGTGTGTCCTTATATGAAAATTTTGCATGAAATTATAAAATGATGCTTTAAGGATATTTCTCCTTTTTCAATAACTCATTCTCATGCAATAAATATGCTTATTTTCATTGTCAACAATGACGCTCTTAGATTATATAAGGTCATACACATAACATTTCAACTGCTCATCTCAATCAATATACATCAAAGAGTTTTTGAGCTTTTTTATACTTGGAAGATATTTTCTTCATTTTTATGCTTATAGCCTCTAAGCATTCAACTAACTCATCATATGAAAGATTAATATCATAATTATCATTCTCATCATAAGAGATTTAGCAATGGGTTAGCTTATTGTTATTGGATATAAAGCATAAACTTTGCATAATAGTTTTTCTTCATGACTTTAAGAAATAATAGTGTCATCTTATTAAGCCTTTAAATGCTTTCTTCTTCTTATTTAATTATTTTTCTCTCTCAATCTTTAATAATTTCTTAAATTTCTTTGTGATTATATTTATATCATCCTCATCACTCTCACTTATATTGGTCTTATATATAATTTTCCTACTCCTTAGAGACCTTAAAAATGACCTCTTCTTGATGAAGTAAGCTCCTTTTCATGTAATTCATAAAATCACCTCTTCTTGTTGAAGTAAGCTCCTTTTCATGTAATTCATTCATCTACAGCTCATAAGTTAGTGATTATATTAGCTTTTCCAATGGTATGGTCCTTAATTTTTATATTTTTGTTTATTTTATTTTTTGCATGTCGTGTTATGTGTTAAAGAGCGTCGATAATTGTCTAACTTAATTCGCTTCTTTGTAGTTTGCGATTATCTGTCTATCAAGGTAAGTCTTTTAACCAAGTAATGCCTACAATGTGATCGATTTTGTGTTGTTCTTTGAAATTTTACCTATAAAAATGATTGATGAGATTTTAGGCTGGGGTTTAATAATTTAAGTATTTATGTTTGGGCATTGTTTAAATTGAAACATAAAGACTTAAATTTATAGGTGATTAATTCAAACTTAGTATTAACATAAAAAATTCACGTAATTGACATAGCAATTCTTTAAATAATAAACCCTTAGGATGGTATATAGGCTAGAAACTCGTGATGCAACTCCCATGAGGCTTATCGGTGAAAAATTCCACGAGCCTAGTGATAAGTATGAATTGTATCATGATTTAGGTCTTAGTTTGATATGTATTTAAGTGTTAACTTAATCATCTAGTATGTGTTTAGGCTAGAATTGTGTTAGTTTGTTAATTAATTGTGTTTAAGTGTTTTCTATAGGTTAGTATAAGTCTTTGAGCTTAATTATTTTGTCTTTGAGGTACCTTGATGTGTTTGTTAGTATTTCAGGGTTAATATCTAAGAATGGAGAGAAGTTTCAGAGAAACTCGAGCCTAAACAACAGCCTACGATCGTAGCAGAAGCATTAAATTCGGATACAGCCAGGCCATGATCGTGACAGAAGGCCACGATGGTGGCATGCAAGGCCACGATCATGGCCTGTGTCAGGCCGATGAGCAAACAAATAAAAAAGTCAAGTTTTGAGAAATTTTTCGGACCTTTTTGATCCTTAAAAATCCTAGGACTGTTCAGAACACAAAAGGTATTTAAAGAAGAAGACAAAGGAGCTGAGTGAGTTTTTGCATCAGCCATCATTAAGAAACCCTAGAGAGAGTTCATCAAGAGATTGAGAAAGAGAAGAAGGAAGAGAGACGTGGAGAAGAAGTCGATACGAAGTACTTCCTAGAACAAGGGGTTTCCTGACGTTGCTACCTCTATCATTCGTTCCAATCTTTTTTTATTTATTTTCAATTTTATTAATTTATAGAATTGGGATAGCCGTTGATGATAGGATTGTGTGAATATTGAGGATGTTTAAACTCACCTTCGGGATGTTTTATCTTAGATTTAATGAAATTTGATTGTTTTTGTTTTACTAGAATTATTGTGATTTAATTTCTACAATTGCATAACTCGGTGATAAACTGAGAGGGTGAATCGAGTAAAAAATAATTAAATTGGACTAATGAGAGTTAGGTAATTTAATAGAACAAGAATTAAATCATCATCATCATCATCATCACCTAGTTTGGAATCTCACAATAACACGAGGTCTGGAGAGGTCTGATAGTACGCAGCCTTATCCCTACATAATAGAGAGGTTGTTTCCGGTAGACCCACAGGCACATGAGATAATAATGAAAAAACATGGAAATAAAAAGATAATGAGAAGGATATACCTGATATGTAGCCCAGTTCTGTAAGAATTCTTGATAGGCAGGAATGGACATGTCGCTGCTTTACTCCCGTCGGACTAGACTTACGTGTGTTGCACCCCTAAGAGAATGGTAAAGTTATAATTACCGGCGTCTGTTCTGGGCCTTTCCCCTACACCTGAGTGTAAAAGACTAGAAGTATGACAGAAGGACTAGACTACCACATGCCACTAGAAAAGACATATAAGGCTATTTGCGCTATTGAAACACTGTTCGAGTGGTACCAGTAACAACTCCTGATAGACTTTCTCGACTGTCATCGGTGAACTTTAAAGGGTTTCTCGCACCTTTATCCTATTCCGCCAGAATTGTCTACTTCTGGCCGCTTCCGTGGTGAGGGCTAATTCTATCATATCTTTCTTGACCACTTCCCTCCAGTTCTTATATGGTCTACCTCGTCTCCTCCCGTATCCATTAAGAAGAATTTGTTCGCATCTTCTGACCGGCGCATCAGAGGGTTTTCTGATCACATGCCTAAATCACTTAAACCTGATCTCATGCAACTTGTCGGCAATACTGGCCACTCTGTCCCTCACAACTCGATTACATTCCTTATCTCTTCTGGTAAGGTCATATATCCATCGAAGCATACGCATCTCTGCTACCAACAGTTGTCTTGTATGTTGACATTTGGCAGGCCAACATTCTGCCCCATATAACATGGTAGGCCTAATCACCATTTTGTAAAACTTGCCTTTAAGCTTTAAAGGAATCTTTTTATCACATAAGACCCCTGAGGCGCTTCGCCATTTGCCCCATCCAGATCTGATGCGATGGACTATATCCTCATCGATCTTACCATCGCTCTGGATGATGGACCCGAGGTACTTAAAACTCTGAGTTTGTGGAATGACGTCAGGCCCAATAGCTACTACTGCTTCGTGGGCCGTTTGGGATCTCGAAAAGTTGCATTCTAAATACTCTGTCTTAGTCCTGCTCAGTCTAAAACCTTTCGACTCTAACGCTTCTCTCCAGCATTCTAACTTAGACTGGACCCTTGCCCTAGTCTCATTGACCAGGACAATATCGTCCGCAAATAACATACACTAAGGTACCTCTCCTTGAATATGTTTGGTAAGTTCATCTAACACCAGTGTCAAAAGAATCGGGCTTAATGCGGAGCCTTGGTGCAGGCCAATACCAATCAGAAATGCTTCCGTGTCACTGCCTATTGTTCTGACACTAATTAATGCATCGTCATACATATCTCTATTTACACGGATATAGGTCATAAGAATTCCCTTTGCTTCCAGACACCTCCATAAAATTTCCCTAGGGACCTTATCATACACCTTCTTTAAATCAATAAAGATCATATGTAAATCTCATTGTCGTTCCCTATAGCATTCCATTAGCCTAAGGAGTAAATGAATTAAATCAAATCAATAAATTATGCGAAAAGAGATCTTGCAGAGGTTCCCATACACTATACCAAAATAGAGAGGTTTTAGACACTTATGCCTAGACGTATATGATAATTGTCTTAAATAATCTAAGAATTGGTGGAGTTTTTAGACATTTATTTAAGAAGACAAAATTTGTCTAAAAAATACTAAAAAAGAGTATTTTAAATTTGTCTTCCTCCCTTGTACACTAACATACATTTCAAGATTTTAGATTAATCAAGATCTAAATTTAAATTTGGCCTATAATTTAAAATTAAAAAATTCAATTCAATTAAAAATTTTATTAATTTAAAATCAAAATGAAGATAACTTAAATCTTCTTAAACTTAATTTCTAAACTAATTGTAAATAAAGAAAATACTCTAACAACCTAACCTAGCAGATAGGAGTCCATGCTGGACATTTAGGTGGGGACAGAAAGGCCCAAACACCAAAGCAGCTTCACTTTTCCCCTTTTCCCCTATTAGCATGGATCTAGCTGCACGTAATTCGAGCCATCGCCCTCCAAATAAAACACTCTGGTCCAGTACTCCCTATTTTCTTCCCAACACCAAAAGTCTAAACAATTCCATACTGCTCGAAAGGCTCTGCTCACTTATTTTAGACAGCACATGATAAGTAGATAAAGAGAAAGTATGATTCGCATTTTGTGGCTTAAATAGAGAGAGAAATGAACGCCCCCCATATTTCTTTTATTAGAATCCCAACTACTCTTCACTTTTCTTCTTCTTCTTCTCAAGTATCGTCTGCTCTGTTCTTATCCTTTAAGCTCTCGTCTCCTTCTTCTGCTTTGCTTGCACTCAGATCCTCCTCCGTAAGCTCCACCTGCTCTTGCTTGCTCTCTTCTCTTAACTTCAATAACACAATGGCCGAGCTCGTCAAGGATAAGGATGTCGCCTCTGCTGCTTCCGGTTCCAGCGATATCGATGAGACAAAGAAGAAGAAAAAGAAGCTTGGCCTCTCGCACACTACAGCACCAAAATAAGGAGGTTTTAGACGCTCTCTCTGTCGGCATCTTCTCCTAGGATTGGTATAGAAAATCCTTAGCTTGGACCCTTTTAAAACCCTAGATTCCTCTTCCATTATCTACATATCTCTCTCTCTCTCTGTTGTATTTGTCTTATTTTTTACCTGCTTTTTCTATAAATTCTTATTTTTCAATATTTTCATTGTTGCACATCTTCTTCTTTTTGTTTTTTAATTTAATTACCTAATTTACGTTATCTTCGCATTGAAATTCTTGTAACTGTAATGGTTTCAGGATCAACTACTTTTGGACCCTTGATGTGAGCTCAAGAGAGAGTCGAAAGACAAGTCAACTATCGGATGACTTGTTGACCATGTTGAAAGGACCGATTACTTGTTCTAAAGCTAAGAGGCTTAGAGAAGCTTTTGGTGGGCTTATATGCACCATGGCTGATGAAGAAAAGGCCTTTGGAGATCAAGTTACAATCAATAACATCAAGGCAATAACACTATTCACTTGTTCTGATTTGGGTCGAAATTCTAACATTGATTCAGGCCAAACTAGCTCAACTAACCAACACTAAATTTGTAGATTTGTGTCTTAGCTTTCCAAAGATATAAGATTTACCTTAATCTAAGGTTCGTATCCCAAGATATCCTCGATTTACTAAAGGATGTTCTGCCAAAAAATTGTTACGACTTCCTAATGGACTTTTCAATTTTTCTAGTTAGGTTTTTCATTTTAGGCCCACTTTTTGAGACTTAAAAAGGTGAGTTTTTGCACTTCCTATTCGGATTAGATTGAGAATAATTTTAGGTGACTTGGTGAGGGATTCAATCTTGAAGTTCT
>JANIIA010000191.1:29390998-29405650 GCA_027478495.1 Erythroxylum alaternifolium | reverse complement strand
TTATTCAGTACAAGATAGAGTGAGCCTGTACAATTTTCAAGCTCAAAGGGTTTTCACTTGAGGGGGTGTGTTAGTGAATACATAAAACCAATTAAATTGGCCTCACACAATAACTTCAGCTTTTGTAATGAAATGGTCGCTTAACATAGTATCAGAGACTATAAGGCCCAATCGCCCAACAAAAATCCTGGAGCCCGAAAATCTTAAATAATTCGCTTGACAAACTTTGGTATAAAGGCTAGAAACCCGTTATGCAGCTCCCATTAAGCTTATCGGTGAAAAATTCCACAAGCTTAGGAGTCTGATCGACAGTTTATGTATGATAAGTTTTAATATTTTTAAGCTCGATAATACCGCAAGCGCACGGGTTGTTCGTAGTACCTAAGGTATTGATCCCACGAGGAGGGTTAATCTAATCCTAAAATCTAGGGTCGGAGACTATTAAATAGATATTTAACAGACAATGAATTTAAACACGAAAACTAAATAAATGAAATAAACCAAATCAAATAACAAAGCAATAATTGACACTTAACACTTCACGAAAACAATCACGACAATGATTAACAATTTTAAATTAAAATTGAATAACACTTAACAGAAATTGATTGATTTGTTGAACAATGATAGCACACCTTAGAATTCAACCTAGTGAGTTAACTGAAAGAGAGAAAGGAAAAATTATCTATCATTAATGCTAACCTAACTGATTACAGTTTATCGAATTAATGGTTCTAGATGATCCTAGGGTCAATTACTCTCTCTCAAGTTATAATTGAACTCCAAAACATAAACCCTAATCAGATTATGGGAAGTTGTAATCTCTTAATTAACAACCTATCCAAAACCTAATCATTTCTTAAGTTCTCTAATAAACAATTGGAAACCTATATGTGATCTCTCTACACAAGATTTACCAACCTGATTTAATTCTAAATCTATTAAATTACCTAGCTCTCGTTAGTCCAATTTAATCATTTTTTCTCGATTCACCCTCTCAGTTTATTATCGAGATATGAAATGCAGAATTAAACCACAATTAATTCAATAAACATATAAAACAATCAGATTTCATTAAATCAAAAATAATATTCAAACTGTGAGTAAAGAACATCAATCACAATTCAATTCTATCATCAAATTATATATCCCAATTCTATAATCAAATAAAACTGAAAGACATAAGAAGCACTTCGGGTTTGTATCATCTTCCTCTTCTCTTTTCCTTCGTCTCTTTCTTAATCTCTCAAGGTTCTCTCTTTTAGGGTTTCATCGTGGTGGCTAATCAAAAGCTCCCTCTTCTTTTCTTTTCTTTTCTTTAAATACCTTGGTAGTCTTAGGGTTCATTCGGGGTCGAAACGGTTCAAAAAGTTCCTCAAAATTTGACATTTTCACCTATTTTCATATCTACCCGACGATCACGATTGTAGCCAGTGTCTAACCGAGCATGGCCTAAGTGCCATGATCATGGCCTCTGTCACTATCGTGACCAAAGTTTCACAATCGTGGCTTGGGATACGGTGGCTCATATCTCTCTTTCATGATCGTGAACAAAGTGTCACAATCGTGGGTTGTGGTTTCTGCCTGAAAGTCTCCGAAACTTCTTCGTTCTTCGCCTTTGACCCTGAAACACTAAAAACTACATCAAGGTATCTCAAAAACATAACATTTAAACTCAAAGACTCATACTAACCCATTAAAACACTTAAACACATAAACTAACTCAATTAAAACCTAAATATATGCTAAACACTCAAATTAACACTAGATATCTAACAAATTAAACCTAAAACATGATGCAAACCACAACTATCAGAGTCACAGTGAGAACTATCTTTCTTGATTCATATGGTGTAACGATGCCACGTACCATAGTACTTTAATTCAATGTGATTGCTCGATGTAGTGTTTGATTTAATATATGTAGGAGTTGTTTTTACTTTTTAACGTCGCTGCTTATAAGACATTAGTTAGCATATTGTTTTATTTGACTGATACTCACATGTGTTGATTTTTCTAATTCTGAGCTCATATGGTGGGATAGGTTGGTTTCAATTTGGAGGGGAAATGATTGGAGACCTGTAAAAACTTAGGGGATGTGCTGTAAAGTAAAGATTAAATGTTCTGTAAACTTAGGAGAAATGAAGGGTACTAATTATGAAATCACTTTTTTTAAATAACAGTTTTGCATAAATGAGTAATGTTGATAGATCTTAGATGTATAGATGATTAACATCCAATGGTTTAATTAATCCTAAGTTTGTTGAGGGAGTTGAAGCTTTTATTCACTATACATGTTCTCAACCTGCATATATGGATGGTCCAAAGATTATATGTCCATGTAAAAAGGGAAAACATATTTGCCCTCTTCCTATTGATGAAGTGAATCTCCATTTGTTTCTATGTGATATGTGGAGCCATTAAGTTGTAGCACCTCAAGGGGTAATAAAGTAAACTCGTTAATAAATGTGGATGGGTTTAAAGGTGGGAATGGATTTATAACAAATAATATGGGTGCAACTGAAAATCCTTACACCTAAATGGTTTATGATGCAGCCAGTTATACATTTTAGACAAATATAGAAAATCTTGAAGAAGAATTAAACTCACATTCAAAAAAGTTTTTTGACTTACTAAAATCAGTTGACCAAGAATTACGGCCAAATTGTGAGACTATGACTCAACTATCTTTAATTGCTCGAATATTGAACATAAAGTCTAAAGGGATATTTTTGATCAAAGTTTGGATAAAATTCTTGCTTGGTATAACAAATCATTGCTTCCTGATAATACAATGGTTGATAATTTCTATATTCTGAAGAAAATTATTAGGGATCTTGGTTTGCCGGTTGAAAAAAGTAATTGTTACAATTTTGGATGTATGTTGTTTTGTGGAGATGATGTGGAATTACAAGTTTGCAAATTTTGTGGTCAATCTAAGTTTAAACCTAGAAAGTGTTCTATGAAACAGAAATTAGTACCCTGGAAGCAGCTGTATTATTTCCTGCTAACTTCGAGACTTCAAAAGCTATATGCCTCTAATGTTACTACATCTTACATGAGATGACATAATGAACATTAATAGGAAGATGGAATAATGAGCCATCCATCGGATGCCCTCGTATAGAAACAATTCAATAACATATTTTAAGTTTGCAGTTGAAAGTCGAAATGTGATGTTGGGATTTTCGACAGATGAGTTCCAACCTTTTGGTCAATTCGGCCAATAGTATTTATCATGGTCAATCATAATTACTCCTATTAATTTGCCTCCACAGATATGTATGAATGAGGCATATATGTTCTTGACGGTGATTGTGTCAGGGCCTATGAATCCAAAACATAAAATTGATGTATTCTTATAACTATTGCTATCTGAATTGTATCATCTTTGGGAATTTGGTGTGGACATATATGATGTGTCTTTTAAACAAAATTTTTTGTTAAGAGTAGCTTTGATTTAGACTATTAGTGATTTTCCTGCGTATGTTATATTGTCTGGATGGAGCACAGTAAGGAAATTGAATTGTCCTTACTGTAGCAATGATTCTTATGTGTTTTTCTTCCTAACGGGGCAAAACATCTTGGTTTGACAATTATATGAAATTTCTTCCTCCAGATCATCCATTTAGACATAATAAACAAAATTTCAATAAGAATAGGATGGTACAAACCTCCCCCCTTGCACAAAGTTGGTGAAGAGATAATACAGGAGATTGATAAATTAGGGTTGCTGAAAGTTACAAAACTTAAAGCTGAAGAAATTAATAAAAGCATTAGTAAAAACTTTAGTTGGAGAAAACGAAGTATCTTTGGGATTTTCCATATTGAAACAGTAATTTGATACGTCATAATCTGATGTGATATATGTTGAAAAAATATTTTTGACAATTTGTTAAACACCATAATGAACATTGAACGGTGGACAAGGGACAATGTAAAATCACGAGCTAATTTGAAACATTTTTATAGACGGAATGAGTTAGATAAAGATCTTCAGACCAATAAATATATAAAAGCAAGTTACACTTTGGACAAAAAAAAGAAAATTTTGTGTGAATGGTTGAAAAGTCTAAAGTTTCCCGATGGTTATGTTTCGAACTTGGCAAGGTGTGTGGATATGAAGAAATACAAATTATTTGGGATGAAAAGTCATGATTGTCATATGTTTATGCAAAGATTAATTCCAATTGCATTTCGGGAGTTGCTATCAAATAAGGTTTGAGAAGCTATAACAAAATTAAGTTTCTTTTTCAAAAGTTTAACATCATCTGAAATAAAAGTTAGCTGAAATGGAAAAACTATAAAGGGAAATTTCTATTATCTTGTGCAAATTGGAAGGGATTTTTCCTCCAAACTTCTTTGAATGATGGACCATCTACCTATACATTTAGCACATGAGGCTAAACTTGCTGGTTCGGTTCAATATCGATGGATGTATCCATTTGAGAGTAATTATAGTTAATATTTAAATAAAACTTATATCATGTTTTAATCACAGAATTGTAATAACCCTATTTGTTATATAGTTATTTACATTACTTGAACAAAAGCTTTAAAAACAAGGCTAGGTTAGAAGGTTCGACATGTAATGCTTATTTAGTGGAGAAAGCAAATACATTTTATTCACATTATTTTAAGTCACATGTGCACACAAGAAAAAGAAAAGTTCCTCGTAATGATGATGGGGGAGAAATGAGTGATGTTGATGGTAAGTTATCAATTTTCACATATCCAAGACGAACATATGGACGTTCAATAAGAAGAATGTTAACATTAAAAGAAATAGAGGCTGCGCATGGTTACATTTTATTAAATCGTCAAGAGGTTCAACCTTTTATAAAGTAAGCTTAAATTGATTTTGAAATAGATTATTTGAGTTTCTGAAGTTACTGTTGTTTATAACTAAAATACATAATAAAACTTTTAGATTATACGAGGAATGGTTATGCAAGCTAATGCTTGAAACAATACAGGATGATATCAATAAAGAAGTTGAAAGACACTTTCCACGATGGTTCGAGAAATGTGTAAGTTTTCAATTGTAATAATTGAAATGGTTGAATTATCAAATTAAAGTGATTAGATGACATTATACTATTTAATATGATAAATTGTTTTTTGTGTAGACCTAAAAAAATCCAATAGAGAACAAGTTCATATGTGATCTTGCGAAAGGACCTTTGCGAACTGTTAAATCATATCTAGTGTATTTTGTTAATGGATAAAATTTTCATACAAAATATCATGGTTATAGTATGACAAAAGTAAATAGTGGGGTATATAGGAAAAATTGATGAATTATTATGTTAACATTATTGATATACTTGAAATTAAGTACCTTACATTGCCAATAAACTGGAGTGTGATATTTACGTGTGAATAGTATAATCCAACTCCTAATGTTGGAACAAAAGTACGTAGCCGATACAATCTAGTTGAAATCAACTAGCGAAGAAGATTTAGACAATTTGAACCTTTCATGTTGGTGATGTAAGCGATCCAAATGTATTATGTCTCTTTTCCCAGCTTATAACGAGATAAGTCATATTGGTTAGCTGTTTGGAAAGTAAAACCTAGATGTGTTTTTGAATTACATGGAAAAGGATAAAATAAAAGAATTAAAAGTGAAGCATTTTAGGAAGATGTTTATGAAATAAATGCAGGTGTAACATATGACGAGAATGAACCTTTGCATGATCTAAATAATGAATATGTTGAAATTTCATTTGGAGAGGACGAGGAGGGGGAGAGATCTAAAAAGGAGCCTGAGTTTGATTCTAATTCTTCGAAAAAAAGAAGATGATGATAATTTTAATTTATAAAAAATTCAATAAAATGTGAATTTCAGGTTAAAAATATGCAACTAAAGAGAAAATAGGATATGATGCAGCCAAGGTTGAGGTTACCACGATTTGGAGAAGCCAGTGCATTTTCAGGTGAAGTATCACATTCAACAGATGCTACTGTACATCTATATGAGAGTCATCATCACCCATACTTGCTGCTATACCATCTAATAGCCCTGCTACACAATCCACCAACCTTACACCATCCACCACTCCTATACCGACAAAGATATCAGGGCTAAACGTTATGAATGAAGGAGGTGACCTCCAGCCTGAAGCTAAGGGAGTTGACGGAAGAGCGTATATCATAATTGTCAACAATTTGTAAGTAAAATTTTAAAAATTTTGTAATACAAGATAACATCATAGGTTTATACTGAAGTTATAGGTTTAAATTTGAAAATGATCTAAAATAATTTATATATTAGGTAGGTTCTGTCTAGAACGTGCTCAAGAAATATCTCATCCAAGTTCAAGGAGAGGATAGATCTTGAAGGTTATATATGGAAGAATGTCTCTCAGCCAACAAAGAATTTTTATTTTTAGGAGTTTGAGGTACACAAAATATATTCTTTAATCTTTTTTATTTTATCTAAATTTATACATTAATTAGATAAATATTTTCATTTATAAGTACTTATATATGTTTTTCTTTTTTTTCCAGAAAGAATTTGTTTTGGATCCAAATTTTGATGCTATAATTTATAATGTGTGGGAGAGGCAAGCTCGTACATGTTATAAAGACTTTCTTGCTTCTACACACAAGAATGGTGTACGACCACCATATATATATGAATAAATATGGAGTCATTGGCAGTAGTATTGGGCATCACTCGAGGTAATATCCATTTCAGAGGACAATTCTGCCAACATACATGGAGGGCTAGACAGAGAGAGTCTACCTATACATACTGGATGATCTTTGACCTACCAAAAGCATGCACTTCAACTTTGTAAGTATCAAAACTTTACACTTATATTCTGATTTTTGTACCTTGATCTATGAAATTTGATTTCAATGTAATTTGATGTATAAAATTTAAAATGAAAATATATGTGCATTATGGAGAATAATAATGTTATAAACGTCTGGTGCCATTAATGACTGTGTTGTTGAGTTAAATTTTTTTGGGTGAATATCATAAAACTAGAAGAAATTCTATCAAAAGTTTTGTAAATTATAGTTCACTTATAACAATTTATTCTAATGCAGGAAAAATCTATAGACAGGAAGCCTACACCACGCTATCTCTTTTTGCACACCCACACCATGAAGCATGATGGTGTGACTTTCATCAGCACCTGATGCAGACAATTTCATGTATGTAAAATCTATACTTTAATATTAATTCTTAAAAAGTATCACTTATTGACATAAACAATTATAATGATAGGATCAAACACAAGAAAGCATTGAACAAAAATCTTAGAACTCTGAAATTGTTGATAAGAGTTAGGCATATCTTGATGCAGTGGGTAGTAGGGACCACCGTGAAAGGGTTTTCGACTTAGGTTCATTTGAAAACACATATTATTCATAATCATCTACATTCAGTACAACTGGATCTAGTAAGTGGTTTGCATCAAATGAGAGAGGCCTTAAGCTTAAGAGCATAATAGAGAGGCTGATGGAGTGCATAACCCAACCCTGTAATGATTTAGATGAATTGAAGGTTGGAGACAGGACCTCGTCACAGTACTCAGAGCATCCACTTGCGCCACTTGCATAGCTTTTAGATAAGTGAATGTATTTGATAGTCTGCTACTCTTATGTTTTTTGTATAAATTCTTAATTTACAGTTATTTTCAAGATACTTATATGTGTACATTATAATTTTTTATTATACCTTTCAGGATAATGTTTATTTTACATTTATCAATCAATGTTATATATTATTTACAAAAATTAAATGTACAAAAAATCATAAAATTATCAATAGAAAACTCAAGTAGAAAGTGAGAAATGATAGCTAAAATTTATCATAATTAAATTTCCCAATAAAAATACAATAATTTGTCGCTGATTAGCGACGGAGTGTTATATTCCTTTAATAAGTTACCAACAAAATACATTATATCACTTCGTCGCTAAGTTCCTGATAGAATAATATATTCCATCGGTAAATGTTTAGGGACAAATAATATTTTCGATAGGTAAATTTAGCGATGAAATGTTGTAGGTTTGTTGTTAAATTTAGCGACAGACTTACAACTTACTGTCGGTAAATTCACCAATGGAATATTGTAAGTCTATGGACAAATTAGCAATAGAATATTCTTATACCAACGGAAATATAAGATTCTGTCATTAAATTTATCGATGGAAATACAACTTTCTGTCACTAAATCTATCACATACTTTTCAGACCAACTTAACTGCCAAAGTTGCTCCTTTTCTCTCTTAGCTCTTGTCCATTTCAATGCATGCTCCTTCGACAATTGACAAAGGTGAATTTCCACCTTTTCCATCCAATTTTATCTCAGCCCTTTACTTTTCCATTCCCATTCCTGAAACTTGCATACAAAATCAACCAAAAGTTGTCCAGAAAAGTTGGAAGCAGGTCATTGGTGATCAACATGAATATAACTTGAATTTTACACCACCGAAGGAGATAGAAAGGAAACTTGTGGTATGCCCAGAGTTAGAAATATTAGTAAGCCACACTTGTTAGCTTCTTCTTTGACCAATGACCTCCATTTTCAATCATTGATTAATGGGCTATTTAGAATTGGAAGAGTAAAGGAATGGTGGTTGTTTTCTTATCTGAAGATAACCTCATACTCTTCACTTTCACCTCTACTTCAGTGGCTAATAAGGTTTTTAAAGATGGCCCTTAGCATATAAGGAACCAACCACTTTTCTTGCAAGCTTAGCAGCTAAGTTTGAACTTGGAAATAATTAAAATCCAAAGCTTACCTCTTTGGATTAACTTCCATGGAATCCCCCTTGAGTGTTGGACTACACAAAGCTTTAGTGCCTTAGCTAGCTTTGTTTGAAAGCCCCTTTGTATGGACAAAAACACCGCTGAGAAGAGAAGAATTTGGTATGCCCGTATATATGTTTGTGTGGAAATTTACAAAAGGTTACCCACTGAGGTTCCTATCACGAGGCTAGGTAAAGGGAACAAGCTTTGGGAAGATAGTGTTGCAATCTCCTATCAATGGACTCCCCTTACAAGATCATAAGGTAAAGTTTGGAAAGCAAAAGTTTGTCTATTTAAAATTGGAACTTATCAAGAGTTGATGTGTTTAGAGAATAATGATGATATATCTACAGTTATTACTGTAAATTTGCATAATGAAGCTACTCTAAAGATAATTGATCCTATACCTACCAATAATGGTCTTAATCCCATCAAATATTCCAATTCCAAGCCTCAATTCATTCAGGAAATGATTATTGACTAGTCTATGGAGAGCAATGAGCATAATACATTGATAAAGAAAGGAGAGATTCACATTCTGCTAATGGTTTCTAAAGATAATGTTTTTGCTAATATGGAGAGTTTTTCAGCAATTATATCATCTATGACAGCCCTCAAAACTCATATGCTTGAACAAAATCTTGTTTCCATAATTTAGACCAACAATGTTGTCCCCTATGGTGACACCACTCCTCCTCCACAGCTCACAAAACCGACAGGTATAAAACCAAATCATGAAGAAAACAAAGATCATTTCATTACGGTGGAAAGAAGAAAATCCCAACAGAGTAAGGGTAAAGGCTTCAAAAGTAAGTATTGATATTTCCATTTTAGTTTGGAATGTATATGGATTAAATTGACCTATTAAGTAAACTGTTTTAATGGATTTTGTCCTGAGGAAAAAGCCTCTATTATTAGGATTACTTGAAACAAAAATAAAGGCTAAACATTTTTGCAAGCTCAATCTTTAGGGGCCTCAATGGAAAATGCTCTCTAATCATTCTCATTATCATTATGAAAGAATTATATTGTGTTATAGAGAGGAAGCTACTCAAGTGGATGTCCTTAATACAACAGATCAAGTTGTGCATATTCAACTATATTTTTTGCAGGAGAAAAATTTTTTATTTATCTCCTTTGATTATGATAGCAATTTTGGGTTTCAAAGGAGGGATTTAAGGAGCAATTTGATCCAATTCAACAGTAACATTGATAAGCCATGGATGTTATGTGGTGATTTCAATTCTATCTTGCACATGTCCGAAGCTCAAGGTAATTGCAACCTTAGAAACTTCTTGGATGATTTCCAAGAATGTGTTGGAAAGCTAGTAGCAACTAATCTAAAACAAATTGGACATCAATTCTCCTGGTCTAACAAACAAAACTCTTTTTGGTTTATAAGGAAGAAATTAAAGTGTGCACTTGTGAATTCTAGTTGGTTATCTCATTTCCCTAATAGCATTGCCAACTTCAGAAATCCATTATTCTCGGATCACACTCCTATCATCACTGAAGAGTTAATTTAAAAGCCTACCAAGTTTTTCCCTTTTAGGTTCAATAACTTTTTGGTTAATGATCCTGGTTTCTCAGATGCTTATAGAAAAGGAGCTGATGGTATTCATAAGGGTACTAATCAATTTGTTTGTGTTCAAAAATTAAAGAGTATTAAAAAAGAACTAAAGCTTCTTAATTTTTTAAAAGGTATAAGCTCTAGACAGGCTTAAATGAAATCTAGGCGTGAGGTAGATAATATCAAGAAACTTTATGCAATATATCCACAAGATCCTACTCTACTTTCAAAGGAAAAACTAACTCTATCCTAATACATACAGGCAGTTAGCACCTAAACCTCCCTCCTTCAGCAAAGAGAAAAAGTTAATTGGCTCAAAGATGGTAACAAATGCACTAAATTCTTCTTCAACACCATCCTAGCTAGAAGAAACCAAAATAGGATTAGCTCAATAGCTAATCATATGGGAGTTCAGCTGCAAAACCATAATGATATCCAAATGGAAGCTATAAGGTACTTTTCTTCTTTGCTTGGCACTTTAGAATCTAGCCTTTGTACTAATCTTACAAGTATCATCCCAAAGAAAATCATCCAGCGGATAGTATATTCCTTACTAAATCGATTAAAGATAAGGAAATTGAGGATGTTATATTCAAGATGGATGGTATGAAAGCTCCTATACCAGATGGGCTAAATAATTTATTTTTCCAAAAATCTTGGGACTTATTTCAAACAGGTTGTTTATGAATTTTTCATCAATGGCAAGCTTCTTAAAGATATTAATAGAACTTTCCTATGTTTAATTCCCAAAGGTACTCGCCCCTCCTTTTTCAGTGAGTTCAGACCCATTACATACACTGATTTTGTATACAAAATCATATCCAAGATTCTTGTTACTTGATTGAAAAAGGTACTCATTCCTCTTATTAATGACAACCAAAGTGCCTTCATATGTAATATATAAATTGGTGCAATATTCTCATTGTTCAAAAACTCTTAAAGGGCTATTCAAGATCTAATGCATCTGCTAATTGTACTATCAAAGTTGATTTCTTCTAGGCTTTTGATAGTATGAGTTGGAGTTTTCTTTAGAAGGTATTGGAGGCCTATGAATTTCCAAAAATATTCATTAAGTGGCTGAAAAAATGCATTTCAACTGCTAGCTTTTCAATACTAATCAATCAAAAGCCATCTTCTTCCTTATCGACAGCTAAAGGACTTAGGCAGGGAGACCTCTCTCCTCTTACTTGTTCATACTTTGTATGGAAATTTTGAATTCCATCATTAAGCTTGAAGTGAGGATTAATCCCAAATTCAAATTCCAAGCAAGATGCAAGAAAATTGGACTAACCAATCTATCTTTTGTAGATGATCATCCTATTTTTTGTAGTGCTAAGCCTGATTCAACACAAACCTTTATAAAGGTTCTGGATAGATTCAAAAGCTTATCTAGATTATAGTCAATTTCAATAAAATCTAGTTTATCATCTCTAAAGATGCTTTCTCTATTGAATTAAGAATTACTTCCTTTATAGGTATGTAAGACTCCACCGTTGCTTTATTTGGGGCTTCCAATTTCCACCAACAGGTTAAACTATCTTGAATGCATTGCCCTCATTGAAAGAATCTAGAAACAGATTAATTCATGGGTGAAAATTTTCTTATCCTATACAGGGAAGATACAACTTATCATATCAGTGCTTAATTCATTACACATCTATTGGAGTTCACATATCTTCTTATCCAAGGGTGTAATCAAGACTGTGGAAAAATTATTCAAGAATTTCCTATGGAATCATTTGAATGGAAATAAAGGGACAACCAAGGTTAATTGGACAAATATATGTTATCCCAACAATGAAGGGGGGCTTAACATTATCTCAATTAAACTCTCTAATCAATCCCTCATCCTTAAGAGATTATGGTAGATACTAGAAGACAAAAAATCTCTATGGATTAGGAGGATCCCTTCTTACTTTCTTAAAGGTAGCTGCATTTAGGAGATGAGTAAGATTCCTTCTAACTCTTACTTCTTGAACCACTTAGTTCAAGATGATATCAAGTCAAAGTTGGCAATGGATTACTTACCACCTTATGGTTTGACAATTGGTCAGGCCAAGGCCCTTTTATCCACCATCTAACCCCATCAATAATCCCTCTCTTCCCTCTACATACTAAGCTTAGTATATTCATTGATGGTAACTCCTGGAGGTTTCCTGCTCAGCTTAGTCTGCTACAACCACAATATTCTCCAAATTCATCCCGAGAGGATACATTTAGTGGAAGAATCTTCTAACTTTCAAACTATCAAATAAGACTACTATGGATATGCTCAGATTGAGGAATCCAAAAGTTAGCTGGCGTAGAATCATTTGAAACAAAGTTCTTCCCCACAAGGTATTATTTCTCCTATGGCTTATTATTAGGAATCAGCTTAATACCGCAGATAAACTTTCTTACCTTGACATAAGTAGAAGTTGTGCTCTATGTTCTACACATGATGAAACTAAATATAATTTATTCTTCATGTGTTCAGTTTCGATATGCATTTGGGAATAGGTGAAACTAAAATGCTTATGGACTGGTTTTGATAATTCTTTCTCCATCATTATTCATTGGCTAGCTACTCAAGCTTTTCCTAAGGTTGACATAATTGTCTACTTATTAGCCATGGGACTATGTGTGCAAACAATTTGGAAAGAAAGGAATGTAAGAAGTTTTGAATCCAAATGCAAAACCATAGATGCTCTTATCAATGAGATTATCAATTGGATTCGAGAAATTATTTTATTGAGGAACCTTGCAACTAATTGTAGTTCCTCTTTACTCCTTTCTTTGAACCGCTAATTCGTGTACTACTTACAAAATATAATTTTGTAGGTATTTTCAATGTGCTATCTTTGTTGTTGAGGGTTTATCCTATGAACTTCCTTTTAGGGATGTAATTTCCATTATTTATTAATTCATTCCTTTTCCTTTTTCAAAAAAAAAACTTTAGATGCTGCTAGATGGGTGGAATTAAGGGTGCATCTATGGGTGGTAGAATCAATGTATATGTGGGTATTGGTAAACATGCCTCCTTATCATCATCAACACTTACCTCAGTTGGGATATCAACCTCAGGTTAATAAGTTTGCTTAACTTGGGGTGCTTCTCCCTATCCATAAACACTTTTACTATCTTCATTTTTCTCACTTCAATTGCATTTATTAATCTCCTTATATCATTATCACTAGGTAGTGGCCTTAAACCATCTTCAAAGGACTCACGTGGGAAGTTATAGGTAAATCTGATGTCTCTACATACCTTAACCTCTTAGTATTAAGCATAAAATCATCAAATGTAATCGCATCTACCTTACAACCAAAGTAATCCTTCCTTCCACCTTCATATACCATTTCTAGTTTAAATTTGAAGCATCCTCTATAGAAGCACTCAAAACTAATTCTCATATCTGAAGTACTTGCCATTCCTCAAACAAATCCTAAAATAAAAACAATTCTCACATCATATAATTGTAGTACCAAATATATGCAAATTCAACTTATGTAATTATGCAAACGTTGTATGAGTTTCTTTAAAAGTTCACATTGATTGATATTGGAGGCAATGATATGACTAATTATTTATCATCATTATGGTAAAAAAGAATAAGAAATAATGCAAATTAATCATATTATAAACACATAAGTAGTGTTCGAAGAATTGGAACACCATTTCTAACCAGCATAAACATTACAATGGAAAATTTTTTATTGCATAGAACCTAGTTGAATTCAACTAGACCATCATACATTCATTGACTAGTACGTCATTGCTAAATAATAATAGACCATCATTCATTTGTACATATCATCTTAATCTTCAACCTAGATATATTGGTGCTTAGTTACATAAAGTTATAAATAATGTAAAGCACCATTAGTATAATTCCCCGGGGAAGCAAAAGAAGTAAAATATTTCAAAAGCAGAAGATAGTAGGTCGCAAATGTCATTATTGCATAAAGTTTAACAAGTATTTCAAGTAATTTATTAAAAGGCTTTTCTAGGTCTTTTATTAGGTCCTGAAGTTTAAAAGCCCACTATATGGACAAATAACCTAACATTGTGTTTGGTTACTGTCTCCAATATGCAAAGACGGAACGAGACGAAAATTTGGAGACGGAATAGAACAAAAATTGGAGACAGTGAGGTGTTTAGTTGTGATGGACAAAACAAAAAAAAATTGTCTCCGTCTCGAGGACAGAAATGTGTTTAGTTGCAGTGAACAGAACATAAAAAAAGTGTCAATAACGAAAATGCCCCTGCAGTATAATATGATTGGAAATATGTAATTCATTGATTATTTTATAATTGTATCAATATTTAT
>JANIIA010000191.1:29375895-29390898 GCA_027478495.1 Erythroxylum alaternifolium | reverse complement strand
AAAAGGAAAGAACAGGAGAGGAAAATGCAAACACAACAGAATGGAACATTGCAACATGTCAGAAGCATCAACATACATATACATACATATATATTATACAAAGAAGACAAACACAAGCAGAATGGATACACAGAATTATACAAAGAAGACAAACACAAGCAAAATGGATACACAAATGACAAACAAATGTTACTCACTTGTTAAAACTTTGCTCCACCATTTGCTCCACTTCAAAGTTCAAATTAACTCACCAAAATATTGCTAGTAGATCAACAAATTGGATACTTGAAAGAGTACATATAACCCAGTATCAAAATCAGAGATTGATATGAAATGGAGTTCTAACTATGACAGAAAAGTAATTAATCAATACTAGTGGATCCTTATCTCCTTATCTGTTAATGTATTTAAACAATAACACAAAGCAAATTAAAGTTCAATAAGTATATATAACAACTGTTAATAGAGTATACAAGTTCTATTCTAACTATTACAGATAAAACAATAACAATGAAACGTGAATAAACAGAATATTGAAACTAATCAACTATAACTGCCTTATCATTATCTTTTAAAAGAAACGTGAATAAAACGCTACGAATTGGAAGTTTGGAACTCTATATAAATTAGGGCTTCATACGATATATTCTTCCATCCTCCTCTCTGGTAAGAAAAGCGTAACAGCACCAAGCAAAAGAGCAGTACCCTTCGAAACCAAAAAATTAAAGCCCAAATTTAAGAGAAAATATAATAACAATGACAAATCCCAAATAGAAAGAGCATAAACATTTCATGGCAGAATAAACCAAACCTAGCATGATGAAGGAGTTTGAAGTTGCTTCACATTACCTAGTCGCTGAGGAAGGAATTCGAAGTTGCTTCACAGTAGCCCCCCATTTCTGCATCTATGGTTGCCCCCAAGTCATGCTTACCTACATGCATAGAGAGATGAATAGAAGATGGAGAACATCCATTTTTGCATCTATGGCTACCCCCAAGTCATGCTTACCTACATGCATAGAGACGTTGAGAGCGACGAAGAGAAGATGGAGAAGGAGAACATTCGAGAGAGTCCGAACAAGTGAGAACTACTAATTAATAATTACTAAATCTGACGGTATATTTGATCAACCGGTTGCTCCGGTTGCTTAAAAACCGGTCGGTTCTCCCATAAACCGGTCGATTTTTTTACTTAAAGGTTATTATATAGAACCGAACTGGACGACTGGCCGGTTCAAGGTTTTCCCGGTCAGACCGGCCAGTTTGGTTTGATTTTTAAAACATTGGTAAATACCATAAAAATAGAGAATTCCCAAAATTTTTATAAATTGTAGTTTACTTGTAATAATTTATTCTGATGCGGGAAAAGTCTATGAGTAGGAAGCCTACACCACGTCAGCTCTTTTTGCACACTCACACCAAAAAGCATGATGGTGTGACCTTCGTCAACACCCGATGCAGACAACTTCATGTATGTAAAATATATACTTTAATATTAATTCTTAAAACAATACTCTCAAAACTCTGAAACTGTTGATGAGAGTCAGACATATCTTTATGCAATGGGTAGTAGGGACCGCCATGGAAGGATTTTCGCCTTAGATTCATTTGCAAACACATGTTATTCACAATCCTCTACATCCACTACAATTGGATCTAGTAGGTGGTCCGCATCAAATGAGAGAGTCCTTCAGCTTGAGAGCAAAGTAGAGAGGCTGATGGAGTGCATCACCCAGCTCCGTAATGGGGTCAATGAGTTGAAGGGTAGAGACAGGACCTCATCGCTGCAATCAGAGCATTTGCCTTCACCATCTTCATAGCTTTTAGATAAGTGAATGTATTTGATAGTCTGCTACTCTTAAGTTTTCGTATAGATCCTTAATTTACAGTTATTTTCAAGATACTTATTCATATGCATTATAATTTTTTTATTATACCATTCAGGATAATGTTTACTTTACATTTATCAATAAATGTTATATATTATTTACAAAAATTAAATGTATAAAAATTATAAGATTATCAACAAAAAACTCGAGTAGGAAGTGAGAAATGGCCTGGTTGAAATTTATCATAATTAATTTTTTTGACAGAAATAAAATAATTTGTCGCTAATTAGCAAAGGTGTGTTATATTTTGTCGATAACTTACAGAGGGAATGATAACGGACGGTAAATATTATCCGTTGCTAAACATTTACCGACAGAATATATTATCTCATTGGTAACTTAATGACAGAGTAATATATTCCGTTGGTAACTTACCGAAGGAATATATCAATCTGATGGTAAGTTACCGACGGAGCGACAAACCTACAACTAACCATCGGTAAATTCACCAACAAAATATTATGATTCCGTCGGCAAATTAGTGACGAAATATTCTTAATTCTTCGGTAAATTTACCGACGAAAATATAAGATTTCGTTGCTAAATTTGCACCGGATTCATTATATCCATTGCTAAATTTTGTCTATCGTCGTTTCTTTGACAACTTTTTCCGTCAGTAATTTTTGCCGCCAAGTTTGTTTCCCGACAGAAAATTTTTATTTTCCGTTTTTAAAACCTATTTTTCTTATGGTGAATAATGTCCCAATTTGATACAATCTCTACTTTGCATCTCTTAAAACAAAACAAACATTAATTTACCTATTTAAGCACCAAAATATATCCAAAACAAAAGAGATAATACTAATTAGTTTAAAAAGATAACAACTTATCAAATTCTCCCACACCAGACTCATGCTTGTCCTCAAACTCACAACAATTCAATACATCAATCATTCTCATAACAACCTTTCTTTTCATGTTATCCAGAAATATCCAAAAGTTAATTCACATTAAAGGTATAAGATAAAATAATAATTAAGAGAATAAACACCCATAGGACAAATTGTTAGAATTTAAACATAACATCACATTAATTCTATCAAAATCAAATAAAACAAGACTTTGGCACCTTCTCAAGAAATTCACTCCATAAACTCAAAGTTTTTATATTTCACCAAGCTCTCAAAATCAAAACATTGCGAGTTATTTCCATAAACTTACTCAATAATCATATCTCCGCTATTAAACAAAAATGAACTTAATGCATAAATCAAAGGAACTTTATAAGGATCGTAACTTGGCTTAAGTAAGGTGTGACAAAAAGAATATACCTTCTTTTGAAGAGCTGTGTGTCTATCCTCTCCTCTTACTGTTTTTATGTTATTAAAGCAACTTTTGTTCTGGGATCACATTCAGGTCTTAATTGTTAAAGATGGTTGAGATTAAATGTTATTGCTTCTGACTAAAACCAGCTGAAACAAACCAACAGTACTCAAGCAGGAACGAGGAAATAGAAAGCTAAAACTAGGAATATGCCGAGAGCTGATAAATAAATTTATGGAGATACATTAAAACGTAACACAATGCATTATTATGTTTGTGATGAGCTTTAGGGTAGAGGCATATTATCATGTGATGACTACGGTCTATAATAAGAAGTAGCAATGCGACCGTTAGCTCCGTTTGGATAAAAACCACCAGGAACATGTTCATCGCCACTTCCATATATAATTCTCAGTATCTGTTCCGCTGTTCTCCCATATGCTACGGAATTTCTGTCCCCGGCAAGAATCTTACCAGTTATCCTACTCTCTGCGCCTATTGTTTTAGGAACCACAAGCCCTTCATTTTTCAGACCAGCTTTCCCTAGATTGTTCCTTAGCTCAGATATGCGGTTTGTGAACTCTGCCACTGTTATTCCATAAGGGTATACCTTCTTCTTTCCTCTCTCATACAATAATGCTCAAATCACTGCTTCTTGGCCCGACTCCACAGCCAAAAGTCCCGCTACAAGCTGTAACAGCACAGACATAATAACATGCAAAAATCAGAACATATTAAGGTTTCGAATTATCTTATGTTCAAGATTTCTACGTACCCTCTTGGAAACGGAACCGGAAAGCTCTGGATTTGCTCCAACGTAACCTGTGAGACCAACGTACGGGATGAGGTAAGACGCGATGAGGTAGTGAAGTCCAGAGGCGTAAGGATCAAAAGGTGGATTCAATGGCTTCCTAAATGCCTTGTTTATAGCAGTTGCAAACGATTCTGAACTCAAGTTCAACAATGGCCTTGGGAATCCCTTTACGGTGTTTTTAATTGCCGTTGAACATATACATACATACATAAAAACACTCACATTACAACCGTAAAAGTTAAAAACACAAGCTACTGTGTACACATATCATGTTCAAAGGATCGAACCTCAAGTGTCCCACTTCTTGCCAAGCGAATTGCTCGATAACATCCTTAAAAAAAGGGTCAAGCAATGCCTTCTTAGCCCCAACGGGCGATGGACCGCCATCAGCTAGCTTTGGGGCAGCATGATCCAAGCCATAACCCAAGGAACCATACAGGAAGAACTCAGCTTCAAAGTATTCCAAATTCAATGGAAACTCAAGAAGATCAATGTCAGAGCTTGGGACTCTGGTGTTTGTCCTCCCATCTTCAGCAATCGAGGAAGAATATGGAACTAGTAGGAGAAGGATTAAAGAGGAAAACAAGTTGCCCATGGAACAAAATGTGTAAAAAATTGCCATTATTTCGGATGCTAGTCTTTTGCAATACTTGTTGACAATTCTCTCATGCAGTTCGGTTTATATAACATCATAGGATGTCGCGTCTTCGAACAAGTGTAAGCTTAAATGCTAGACGGTGATAATGAATAGAATGCATGCTCACAAATTCATTGTACACGTGGAATTTAATCTTATCTAGGAGGAAGAATCCAGTAGGGATGTTATTCTTTTTCAATTCTCCCGCAATTCAATGATTTAAAGATTAAACCGAAGTTAAATAAATAATACAAAAATTTAAGAATTAAAACATTTGGTTAAATATTAAATAAAAATAAAAAATTTAAAATATGAATGAACTTATTGTAAAGTTTATTTAAAAAGTAATTATTAAATAAAAATTAATTGATATATTTTAGTTTATAAGAATTGATCAATTAATTAATAAATTGATCAATTTTTTTTTAAAAAATTTATTAAAGTAAATCAAATCAAAATATTAAAAATTAAACTATAAAATGAAATGGTTCAAAATTTTATAATTAAACCAATCGAATTTAATAAATTTTTTAATCAAAAAAATTTCAAATACGTTCTTTCTTATCGAAAAAACGGAACGATTAAGACCTAACTAACGGAACGATTAAGACCTAACTGATCATCATGAATATTGACATTTAAATTTGGTACACGATTGGTCATTGTCACTACTAGTAACAGTAGCTTGCAGGTCATGGTCTAGGATTGGCCTATGAATCACTTATTTTTAGGTTATGCCAGCGAACTTTGTGTGTCAACATAAGCAAAAAAGGTGCTTGGTCAAATGTTAATGTAGTTGCTTAGACATAGTGGCTTATTTACTGCTTTTATGTCATTAGATTGTAACAATGGCTTACCTTGCAAATATACTCCATTCATTTTTATCCTTTTGCAGGTATTCAAATTTCTCTTGTTTGAAAATCACGAAAAGAGAACGATACTATACAATCTCATCTCTTCAAATTTTACACAAGCCAGTCTAAAATTTCAGGCTTTAAAGAAGACAAAAGGCCTCCATATGATGCCTGTAAACACCATTTTAATGTTTATTTACCATTGCTTCTTCCCCCTCTTCTTTTTCTTGTTCCCTCCACTCCCACTCCCACTCCCACTCCCACCACCACTGCTCTTGGGACTATTTCCAGCCTTGGCAGAGGGGCTGTCAGCAGAAGTGCTGCCACCAAAATTGTCAAAGACACCAGCTTCAACTGCATTCTGCAGCCACTTGAAGAACTCTTCTTCTGTCATGGATTCCTCCAGCATCCTACCGTTTCTTTTCCCTGAGGTTATTGGTCCTTTGCTGCTGGTAGTCTGCTTGGAAGTAATGCCGGTGTTCACGTGAAAGCTCGCCTTGTGAGTGTTGGCTGGACAACTCATTCCCTGAGATTGAAATTAGCCCAGGGAGGTTTGTATGCTTATATGCACGAAAACAAGTTAAAAGATGGACATTCAGACTAGAATCTCGTAATGATTACTCCCGTAAAATCATCACTGTTACATTTGTTCACAAGGACGAATCTTCAAAGTAACAACTCTATGGATATTATGGAAATAACTAGCTGTACCTGGCACATATACCATTGGGTTGCATCATAGATCTTGCTATCTGCACATACATAAGCACAAGGAGTATCAACCTGCACACAAAAAAAAAACCTTTAAAGTTACACAGTACACACAACACATTGCTAATACCAGTACATTGACGAAATTGCTCACTTCCGTAGATACTACATAATATGCCCCATTAAACATACATAAAGAAATTTCTTTCTTTTGTGCTGCTGAATAACAGTTGGCAAGCTAGTAGCACAAATTAGCATGTACCTTCCGCAATAATCCAAAAAAGAACGGTTGAGAAGATTGCTCAACCCATCCATCACCATCTTTAGTTTGGTGAAAATCCTTGCAATCCTATGAAGCATATTTATAAAAATTAACTAAAATTTAAGAATTTTGTTAAAACACTATTTCTCACCAAGTAGGCTAAACTGCAGTATCACGCATCGTGATGACGTTGTTCATGTGCACTTTAATATCAGGAATGTTTCACAACGATACATAAACAGGAAAGGTAGAAACCTGGCACCATCTTGCTTGAGATTTTGATCTCTCAACATGTATCCATAAGTGGAAATTACTGCACTTTTTACATGCTATTCGACTTGAATCTCCAGAAGGGTCCTTACCAGCAGCCTGTGATTGTTCAAACCCAGAAGCAAAGAAACCACGCTCTCTACTCTGCAAAATACATAACAAGATGAAGATTATCATGCGCTCAAAGTTGGAGATAATATAGCACTGCAACAAAGAATACTGCAACAAAGAATAAGCTTCAGAATCTTTGTTTTGAAACTAGAAAACTATAATGTAGTTTCTATCTTCTTTACAGCATTTCAGCAAATGGTACATAGTCTTAGCTGTTTCATGTTTGGCAAATGTCAGTTAATATGAGGTCAATAAACAATGCAAGAAGATCCTCTTTGTTTCGTTGCAAACGTGGAAGAAAAGAACATGATGGAAATGTTAACAGTTGACAATCAAGGAAAACAAGGCCAGAGTAATGAAGGTCTCAAGCTATTGAAGGATCCACTCCACAAACATTTCCAACACAAACAGATCAACAACCATGAGAAGGTACATTATGATCAGAAATGTGTTAAATGAATGACAATATGCTATGAAATATAATTTAGTACGATGCAGGTGCCAAAAATATCAACTTAACTAGATATGAGAACTGAATTTACTTCTGAATACAGACTAATCACACAGAGCAATAACCATAGGCAAAATACAAAGACTAGTAATTGTTTGCCCATTAGCTTTCAAAAGTAATATTCTACCATAAAGAAAAATTAAAAGAATAAGCAGAAGGCATGCACTAAAACCTTCTGAGAACTACGTTGAAGCCTACGGAAACAGTTCAGTAGTTCTTCCTTCCTTAGCTCATCATCATATGCTTTTCGCTTCATGGAATCGAATAAAACCTGAAGAAACATCAGAAAAGAACTTTATTGTTAGAGTTAAGGTCTTGGAAAACTTTTATTTTAATCAGAAACTGATATTTATTGTAAATTTTTCTATAAAATAATATTTAGTTGTTAATGTATTTTTTAATTATTAAAACTGATATTATTATTTAATATTTAATATTTAATATTTAAAAATTAATTCATAAAATCATTAAAAAATTTTAAATTAATTATAAATTGAATAATTAAATTATATTAGTCAGAATTCTTATTAATAACTAATACAAATAATTCAATAATACATATTTAGTTAATGTAAATCAGATTATATTAACAAAAAATGGATAACCAAGACCAACTATTGTAGCTTTCATGAGTAATGAAAACTGGAAAATACCAAAAACTCAACTAAACAAACTTTTTCAAGTAAATTTGAAAACGAAAACTAAAAACTCTATTACAACCAAAAATGCTCCAATAAATTCACCTCGTATGCACTCTGAAGTTTCTTAAAAGCTTCTGCAGCCTTCTCATTGCCCATGTTTTTGTCAGGGTGAACCAAAATAGCCTAATTACAAAACAAAAAGCCATACCAATAATTTGCAGTAATTTTCAGTTTCTTTATACAAAGTATACTTTTCAACATCGAGAATGAAGCAACCTCTGAAAGCATGCATAAACATTAGAATCTGCAATGCATATCTTCTAGCAATTTAGAGTTAATGCTGAGAAGTGTATCTAAACAAGTTTGTAAAAAGCTTAAAAAACACTCCATGTGGCTTATTTGACAAAAGCACTCAAAAGTTTATAACAAAGCAAGCAAAAGAATGGTGCCAAGTACCTTTTTCCTGTACTCTTTCTTCAGTAAATTTACATCCACATTCTCGTACCGGCGTAAACCCAGTGCTGAATAGTGATCAGAACAGTTTAACAACCTAACAACTTCATCTTCAGAAGTTATATCAGATTCAGCCCCACTGGTCGAGGGAATTCCAGGGCCACGATCAGTTGATAATCCATGGCCATTTTCAGAAAATGATGCTTGAAAAGCTTCACCATCAAAGAAGCTTTGTTGACCTTCCATCCCCCCAGATTGCTCAGAGGCTTGATTAGATCTTCTATGTTGATCAATGTTATTCTTTAGGCAGTGCATCAGAATGTCACTTGAGATGAAGGACAAATGTAAAGCCAAAAGTAAGCCCAGCCATCCAACATATGCCCAAGCACTATATATGGAGTAGGCCTTAATTAGAAATAGTGCAAGCCGGTCATGGCTTGACATGAAAGCCAACCCTGGTTAATGAGGAAAATCAGAAATTAGAAGTCCAAATACAAACATGCATGAAGAGATCATACATACCAAGAAGACGTGAAGAAGGGGATTACCTCCCATCAAAATCACAATTGCAGTCGTCCAGAAGCTTCCATAAAGCCATAGAAAAGCAGCTCCAGATATTATATTTACTAAAAAGCCAAGGGTGAAGCCTATGGAAACTCCCACGAATGCAGCTATAGCCTGAGTGAATCAACACTTAATACAAGTTTACAATGCAAAATACTGTGGAGGACAACAAAACCTAGTCAACTATGGTGTCAAGCTCATAAGAATACTTGAACAAAATGAATTGAAATAAATCTCAAAGTGAATATCTAGTTGCTTCGCATCAAACGTTTGAATTTAGAGAATTAAACAATAAGATGCAATACTTACCACAGCAATAAAAAACTTCGGCACGCCAACCATCACAATTATTGACAAAATGCTACACCAAATAACTAAGAAAAAGGATGTTGTCCCCAAGCGTATAAAGGAATCGATGCCTCTAAGGGTACAGTCCAACCAAACCGTTGATAAAAGGAACATTATGTTCCAAAAATGTATAAACCACTTCAAAAGAATTGGAGATGCCTGCTTAATCTTCTTTCTAGTATAATCACAAAAATCACATATATTAGTTGAGACGGTGGCAAACAAAGGCCTCTGCCTCTTAAGCCACTCACCTGCCACCTTCAATACGGGCATAGCTGATAGCCTCAAGTTAGAAACTAACACATTTCCAGAAATTTCTACATTTTCCTTCATATCTTTCAAGTGAGAACAACTGAATAAGTAGCCCAATCCACTCTCTGAATTTTTAAAAAACCTTCCACCGAGAGCCTCCTTTTCCATCGCAGAAGTGTCTGTGAAAGGGCTACTGGCACTGCAATTAATTGTAGTGTTCATAAAGGAGACTGATTGCTTTAGGATAGTTTCTTCATTTATCCTTTGTTTCTCTTTTCTCAGAGATTTTCCAGAACTTTGTTTAACCCTGTTCTCATCACCAGCATGGCTGGTTTTCGTCATACTATCTGCTGAAGGACTACCTGGTATACTACAATCTGGGAGTTGTTCACCAGGGCAAACTTTCCCATCACATGCTCCTCCACTTGCTTTCATATCTGGAGGGGTAAATGAATCCAGTACTTTTTTCTTGATGTTTGATGACTGACGTTTCACTCTATTCTTCGGTTGATTACCTTTTCTAGCCATAATTCAGAACTGGCGAGAAATGAAGTTTAGATAAAATCTCAAGGAAGATTTGATACGCCCAATTTACGCCATGTCAACATGATAACCTGCGATCAAGGCTTTGAATGCTCAATTCTCGGATGTAAAGCCAATTTCTAGGCAGGAAAAAAAGGAACTAGGAGAAATTAATTCACTCCAATACACTCCTACCATTCAAGAGTTACACCGAAATAAGAAAATATTTCTGCTGTGAAGGTGACAACTTTGGCCATATACACAAATGGATCTTAAACAGGTAAAGATAACTCCAAGAAGGAACCTTCCCCCACAAATTAAAGGGCGATAGAAACAACACAAAGAGGAGACAACAACAGAGTCCAGTGATTATACGTAATTGCCAACAAAATGAGTTGTGAAAAGTGTAGGGCGACGATTCCCTTGCGGAAAAAGAAACCATACTAATGGTTAAAGGGGATGTACTTAGGGAGACCCATATAACTGACAAGTGAGAACTAACCAAAGTAATTGAACCCAGGAAAAATTATAAAAGCCCATGCAAAGACATGGCATCTCGAATACAGAGAGAATAATCAAACATGGGTGGCTTAAAACAAAACTTAAGAAAGCTCATAAGTAATACTCGGAGCCCCACCCACTTAAGACCCAAAACCCCAAATCTGATGTAAAGTTGTAAACAATTTCGAACATAATTTGAACCCCAAAGAAAAAATCTCAATTGCATTCAACCCCCAACAATGCAGTAAAGATTGAGAAAATATTAAAAACAGTAGAAAAAAGATCCGACACGCTGATATATCGGCGAAGATACGAACATACCTTGAGGCTAGGGAACTAAAGCTCGAAGCTTTCACAGAGATAGAGGAGTAATTAAGAACCCCAGAAACAACTAAAGGAGATGACTATTGGAACAATCTTTAGAGCACACTGATCTTTTTCATTTTCTTGACTGTACTTTGTTCCAATCTCCACTCCCAAAACAAAATAAACAAATTAGAAACAGAGCAAGAGATTAAAAGAAAGGGAATAAAGCTGAGTCTCAATGTCTATGTGGACAAGTGATACTTTGTCAGAATCTGAAATATTAAAGAAAAAGAAGATCGTTTTCTCCTCTGGGTAATTGTACTTTTCTCTTTTCTCTTTGGCTAGTCCTCGGTTCTCTCAGTTCTAACAATCTCTAACGTCAGTTGTTAGTTGTCGTGCTCTCTTTTGGCTAGTCTCAACCTTCATCTATCATCAGGGTTGCATATGCTCCTGCACTGGCAAAGGTTATACTTCGTACTAGGTCGCTGTAGCCCGTCTCTTGGATTAGTCAGCGAGGTTATCCGCCACAGAATCAGATACTAACCATCATTTATTAACAAATTTGACTTTACTAATATGGAAAATGTTTATAAATTGTTGTTTAATTAATTAAATGGAATTACGCGTTAATTAGTGACTACTACGTGCAAAATAATCTTCTTGTGACAAGAGAGATTGAAAATACCATTTTTAAAATTATTTTGATGGTCTATAATTTCTTAGTATATTGAATGAGGTTCATTGACCATATTCTTTTAAATTTTAAATATTCAAAGATTCAATTGTTAGTTAATATAAGAGACCAAGATAGTTCACCTGTTTCCTTTGTAAACGGAGAAGGGTAAGGGATGCATGTGGTCCGGCACAAAGTTCAAACCATCTTGATAATGTTATGCTAATGAAATTAGATACGAACAAAAAGGAAACGTGGAGACTGAGGAAACAGACCAGCCACACGCGGGTAGATTGTCACTCTGAGGCTTAGCCTTTTCTAGGTTTTCTTTAAAAGGTCCATTCGACAATACTTTATACCCGATTGAAATACTTCACTAATATATCTGCGCTTTAAAAGGTCCTTTCGACAATACTTTATCCCCGACTGAAATACTTCACGAATATATCTGCGGAAAGTGGACAGATCCCAAATATACTGATTACATGAAAAGGAGGAGGACTCTTTTCAAGGGCTTTCTACCTCATTTCTCCTTCATCGAGAGTAGGTTCACTATTGGGCCTTAATCCAAAGGATAAGCATCTCAGATTTAATGCGCAGTTGACAAGATTTGTGTTTGTGTGCACTCAACATCTTTTTTTTGGGCATGGCTCGACTTCAGATCATGTTTCAAGCATCATTATCCATAAAATGTGTATCTTGGCTTGGGCAATGTATACAATGTTGTAATGCCCTACTTCTCAAACAGAATATATATTCTTGGCATTAGCTATCTTGAGGCCGGAGTTGCTTTCCGAATTACAAATTTGTGGAAGGTGTTCTTAGGCTGGTAGCGAGTGTTTGTTGACAAACTAGCAATCTACGCAAGTGTTGAAAACTTTGAAAGGGTACGATTGCTATAAAGGAGATTCTATGGAAGTCGTTGGCATCGTGATTCTGGACTGAGACAAAGATAAAGCTGACAGAACTGTCAGACTATTGACAAAACCTGGAAAGTAGGCAGATTGAAAATATGAAAGTGGTTCCACCGATAAAGGTGATATATCATGCAAAGAGCTCATACGACACTTGCCATTTGATTCGGGTGGCTATGAAGGGTTAGCTGCAAGTCTCTAAGTCCCCATTAGACCTCTTGAAATCAAGTTCTTCACAATTTTTAGGGAAGTTTTGCTCAAAGTTGAAGAAGAAGAGGTTTTCAAAATGGTCAACTGGAGGTAGCTCAAAGTGTTGGTTGACACCCAACTCATGATCCAACAACAAGAAACTTCAGTAGTCATTTGTCAATAGCTGAAGTTGTATTAAGGATCGACAGCTTTCTCAAATAAGTTGGCCAAAATTGTCCCCACATAAATGCAGCAGTTTTGATTAAGAAATGATTGAAAATGCCTAGTCTTTTATCAATCTGTTTGTTCGGCCACTTCTTTACACCCCTCCAAAGAAAAAAGAGGATTATTGACCAACTATTAGCCAGATAGTGAGCAGGATACAAAACAAACGCTGCAGTTGGTTTGTGATATGTCACGTGCATGTGTTGCCATGTTTATACAAATACGATGATGTTGTAATAACTGATAGTGTCAGCTTTGCTCTCGTCTAAGCCAAGCCGACCGATGCCATGCCCCTCATGTTACGAAAACATGAGGTGCATGGAAAAAAGAAGGAGAAAATAGGAACGACATCGAATATGATATATTACGAATAAGCAAAACACAGCGGAAGAAATAACGGATGCAGCTATGACTCACGTGATAATAGTCTAAAATATTCCAAGAATGGTATGATATTGCCGTTGTAACATAATGAAAGATCATGCACTTTTCTGAATCTATTTCTCTCTCTCTCTCTCTCTCTATATATTCAGTGTGAGTGTGTGATGCATCTGCGAAGTGTGGGTGGATGTGAGCGTAAATTCGTAACACCTCACCCCTTTGATTTTGCTTCCCGCCTTTATCTATGAATATGCGATTTATTTTCACTTAAGTTTTCTTCTATTTCCGAGTCATATCCACTATTTCAGAGTCATATCCATTTTTGTTGCATGAAGAAAACCGGATTCACAAGTCACCGTCTTTTTGTTTTAACTGTTTACGCAAGAAGATTGATGAACGTAAGTTGACATATAGAACACTCCGGCTCGCTCTTCTTACCCCAACCCCTTGCCCAGTCCAGATCATCATGACATCACCTCCTCTAGTCCACTTCCCAGAGGCGTGATGCATCTCCGACGAAAGCTTCCACACCCAGGAGATTCTTCCGACGGCCATTTCCTCCATAGGTGTGAGCTATCGTTTGTATGTTGTTATGATGGTATTATGTTGTTTGAAAGTTGTTTCAGGTTATGTCCATAATTCATATTTTCTTTGTTTCCTTATATTTTATTAATTTCAAGCACATTGCATCTCAACATGGAGCCATGATTTCAGGTTTGGGATTGACCTTAACAATGAGACAGCATGCCTTTAAATTGGCTAATGCCTAATATTTTTTCCTTCTATGAAGTTATTCTCATCAAATTCACTCTTTTTACTTTTTTCTTTAATTAGACCAGCCTACCGTAATTTTGCATCTTTGAGGAATCGCATTCTTGATGTACCAATATTGGCTTTAACTGCAACTTCTGTTCTGAAGTGAGTTTAGAGATGTTTTTATTCAAGACGACTTGGTTTCTTGTCTAGACTGGACTTCGATCCTTTAGCTCATAGCAGTATAGTAATATTTCTTTATTAAAAAACCCAGAGAACTATAGCCACTGTTAGGTTATGTTTAGTTAGAAGTAAAATTTTTAACGGAAGGGAATGAAACGGAATGGTTTATAATGAAATAAAATATAAATGAATGTAATATTAGAAAATTATTGTTTGGGAGGGATGGAATGGTTCATAATGTAATATAGTAAAATGTTGTTTAGATGGAAGGTTTATAATAAAATAGAGTGTAAAGTTGTTTATCATTTTATATTCTATTATAAACCCCTCATATTAAAGGTTTTTCATTTTACTATTTAGGATAGAGTGAGATGTAATATGAAACCCTCCTCTTCTATCCCATTTTATTATAAACCCTTCTCTTAAATGATAGAATACTATTACATTCCATTTCATCCCATTAATAAACCCCCAACTAAAATAGCCTTAGTTACTCTTTTAATAAGTAGATTTCAAAAGGATGTCATATGTGCTTGCAAGATCCTTTAGTTTTGAAATCTTCTTTCAATCGTCCAAATATTTATTATGAAGGTAAGGTGTTTATCGAAAGAAGCTTTTGCTTTCCATGTAAATTTAATCTATCTAGGTGCAGACTTCATCCCTTTCTTTTTAGGGATAATTGCTCTACAAAAAATGTTAATGAAATTGATTATGAGATGTTCTCAGGTTTACCTACTATAGGGAAAATCCTTTTACTAACTGAAATATGATAGAAA
>JANIIA010000191.1:29344128-29365083 GCA_027478495.1 Erythroxylum alaternifolium | reverse complement strand
GAGATTGTGTCTCTCTCCTAAAGGAAATTGACATATTTATAGCTTGGGTCACAACCATGGTCTACCAGATACGTAAAAATATATATAAAATCCCTAATCTTTATCGACTTTACACTTGCAGCTTTTTCTCTCTAAAGGTTAGGGTTGGTTATCGGAATGTCCAAGAACTCTTACGAGGCCAATTCTAATGCTATTTTTATTGAGGAATGAAAATCCAAATATGATCTTAATGGATTTAGCTATTAGCAAAATTAGGATTTTTTAAGATTTATTTCTATTTTGCTTTTTTTTATTGATTTCATTGTTTTGATCATGATTAGTGGTTAAACATTTTTCTAGGTTTAGATAAAGAAAAACCTAGTTTTTATTTTTATATGGATTGATTCAGTTTAATTTATAAATTGTGATATATTTATGTGAATTGCCTTTAATTGATTTTAATACATAATTTTGTTATGTTAAAGACTAGATCTGATTTTAATTCACTTGTGGACATATCAAGAGAATTTGTTTGAGGGTGGCCCGTGACTTAGGTAATAAAGGTTGAACAAGGTGCTCGAGAGAAGTGAAAACTTTTACAAAATTTTACACATCGTAATGTATTTAAAGGGGTATTAGCTTGGAAGATATATAAGTTTTTTTTTGAAAGATAATAACTTCCAAAAATAAAGTTTGTGTATAACAAGCTTATGATGCTCAAAACTAAGGAAGGATAATAAAAGTTTCTATATTAGTAAGTAGAGATCCTAGTGGTCTGGTAAGCAAAGTACTTAAACTAAAATTCCATTTCTCTCTCAAGCATGTCAGCAGGTTGGTAGCTACTCCTCTAACTATCATGCCTATCTTGTATTGGTGGATGATTTCCTGATAAAATGTCTTCAAGCATCGACTATTTTGTTTGAAGATTTTGCTATTTCTACTGGCAATTTGGCTTTTGATCAAAAATGAATCTTGAGAATCTGATGTTATGAAATGGCCAAAACCATTGGTTATCTTTTATGAATCTACTAACCTTAGTATCTGCACTCACATCGACTTTAAATGTTGAAGTTCTTCCACTTTGAAGAGAGGTCCTCTGTAGTGCCAATTGTCATACCAAAAGTGGGTGTTTTCTCCATTCCTATCTTATGTACAACCAAATTTTGCATCCAACTTCTAGTTTCTAGAATTTCCTTAAGTACACCTGACATATCTTGCTCTTATTTCAGTACTTATATGCTACTATTTTTTTATGAAGGAGCTATGAATCCACTTCATCTTTAGATCTTTCTTGCTGCAAAACCATCAAAACTTTTCACCAAAGTTACTTTGCCGATCAATATAGAACTTATTCCCAACCCACCTTGGCGTTTTGGTTTGCAAATTTTCTCCCGCTTTTTTTTGCTTTACTTTTGCCTTGACTCAATCCATTCCATAAGAATAATCTAAGCTTTCTATCTACTTCCTTGAGGATACTCTTCATTAAAGAGAGATGATTAAATTTGTAAGTAGATAAGTTGCTTAAAATAAACTAAATGAGTTGAAGTCTTCGTCTATAGCTTAGATATTTGTCCATTGATACATTCTTGCATGCAATGATTCAATCAAAGGTTTGCATTCTACTATTGAAAGCTTCCTTTGGGATATTGGCACTCTTAAGTATTTAAATGGCAGGTTCCTTTGCTTAATCCCTATCTCTATGGCCTTAATTGCAACTTCTTTGCTAGAATTAATTGATAAGTAGAAGCAACTTTTCAGAGGATTGCTTCTTATTCCTAACACCTCAGGGAACTTCTCAACTGTATTCAATGGTAAAACTCAGGGTAAGTTCTTGCATTCCATCCTCTAAACTCCTCCGAGTGTCCTACAACTTTGACGATTTTGAATAGGAAACCAATTAAACCAATCAAATGCATTGGCCAGGTCCAATTTAATAGTGCAATTCTTCTCTTTTTCTCTTTGATTGATACCTTTCTAATAGTTCCTGGCATAGCAGAATGTTTGTAGCCACTAATCTTCCAATGAGGAAAGCATTTTGCTTAGGGCTTATTATCTTCCCAAGACTCTTCTTGATTTTGTTTGCTAAAATCTTGGTGATGGTTTACTAAAGAACGTTGTAACACGCAATTGGTAGAGATACAAGTTAATTAACTAGAGAGTATACAACAGTAATTTGAGAGGATGTAATTTTAATGTTTAAGAGATCTCATCAATCCTGTTAAACATATTCTTGGTTAATCGATTCATAAGATCAAAAGTAATAATAGAGAAATTATTTATCTAAAAATTGGTATTTGTCTTTGTTTTTGATTATCTTGGCTATCTATTTAGGTTTTTATTTTAGTTTATATTCCTTTAATCAAAATTACTTGTTTATTTATTTAGTTTAGACTAACTATGTTTTATAATCTTTAATCTACATCGCTATTTTGAAGGATTGACTTTTACTTATTGTATTACTTGTTAACAAAAGGTAAACTTGTCTTACATATAGGTAACAGATTAATAATAAAAATTTTATAAACTTAAACAGATATCGAGAAAGCAACACTCATAAAAATGTGTCGCTTACGCACATCAACTAGATGCGTGAATTAAACGCGACTTTGTTCCCTTGCTGAAAGCTGTTATCGGTTGGTTTGAGGTCGATAAAAGCTTAGCTTAACACAAGCATGACAGAAGTTTTAGGACCGTGATTTCATTAGTATTCGTAATGAAGATTAACTATGGTTGGAATTAGACGTATGTCTATTGCTTCCGGCTGTTCTGCGATATTTTTTATTTGAAAAATAAGATTGGAAGTCTATAATTATAGACGAAGCATGTGCACGATACAATATGGAAGCTGACGTAACGAAGGTTGGCTTCTTTGGAAGAATAGGAGATGGTAGCTGGCTCATGCTTGCTTGCAAGAAACTAACACTAGTTTCAAGAATTTTGTGTCTCCAGTTTCTTAATATTAATTTAACGTTGAAATTTCAATAAAAAACCTCACTTTTAACTTATCAAATTTTTATTAAAATTTTAATTAGTTGATCCTTCCAATATTTACAAGTAATAGAACTTTTTTATGCAAAAATTGTTCCTTTTAATTTGTTTTTTCTCAAGAGTAAGAACGTGAGATAGTTTTTTTCTATTTTTTATAATATATATAAATTGATTTTTTATTTAGATAAAAGACGACAAACAAACATCCTACGATTTAAAAAACTTTAGAAGAACATCTTCATTTTAAAATATTTTCTTATGATTTTTAGAATTTTTTTAAAAATTCTTCTCTTAAACTTTTTATTTTTTTTAAAACTTCCTCTTTTAAATATTAGTTAAAAATTCATGGTAAAATATATAAGACATGGATATCATACGTGAACCACTCAAATATTTCTTATATCAGCGCCTAACTTCTTGTTTCAGCATATGTTTCCAGTATCGTACATCATTCCACATTACAAGTTTTCCTGATTTTTTTTTTTAAACATGTATCCTCTGACCAATTCGAAACCATCCTCAACAACTCCAAGCCTTCTCTGATCACAGACGAGTGGGGAAGGTTCCAATGGTGACACAAGACGTGAAAGCCAGAGCAGAGATATATTATGGAACCGAGACATGTAGAGAAAAGCTCATGCTGTTGTTAAGGAACGTTGGCCTCCCAAATGGTTTGTTGATAATAGATGGGATAGAGGAATACGGCTACGTGAAGGACACAGGATTTGTATGGCTCAAGCACCAGAAGAAAAAGGATTACTACAAGTTTGAGAACGTTCTGGTTTGTTATGAAACGGAAATCACGGCATACCTCCAACCCAACAAGATCAAGAACCTGACGGGTGTCAAGGCCAGAGAGTTCCTGATATGGATTACTTTGAGCGAAATATGTGTACATAATAACACTAATCGTAGTGCCTCAATCACCTTCAAGACTTCTTCAGGCTTGTCTAAGACCTTTCCATTATCATTCTTTCAGTATGAAACTGCTCAGGAGGAGGTTATGGAAGTTGATAAAGCAATTAATCACGGGGGTGAGAGAGCAAAAAGATGAAGTGAAACTGTAAATAAGAAGGATTCATCTGAAGTTCCCCATTGTTGCATAAATCTTATGGTCTTATCCTCTTATAATTATATGGTTGTCGTCAATCGAGTCGCCAAGATTGTACAGCTGATGAGATATCTCTGCTCTCATCATTTCGTCTTCTTGTTTATCTTTTGATTAATAAAACTAGTTGATAAACATCTTTAGGATTCGTATTTTCTATTGATAATCGCTCATTAAGCACGTAATGTCGGGTTGATGTTTTAAGTAGGGAAAAATTATGCCGTTACAATAGATTTACTTTGTTTACGTAAAGGACGAGTAGACCTTGCAAGAATGTGTTGTCATTCATGTATATGCTTGTGGCGTGTGAGAATATGCTCGATAAAGCTTGTCCTCTTTCCTTTTCTAATCACTTACGTGACCTAAGCAAATCCTCTGTGGAAAATGATGTTTGGCCAAGTCACAAATGCACCGCCAAAGGTTTGGATTAATATTACATACTCAAGATCGATCACGAAAGGATTAAAAATAAAAGATTACGGAATACTTGTTTTCGGTTCCATCTAATTTTTAATTGTCTTTTTCTATTGTCAAACGAGCCCGAATCTCTCTAGGATCTTTATAGAAAACGTTTACCGGCTAATGGTTTAGGCCTCTTTGTAGTTTCCTTAATACACGGACGCTCTTAATGGGTCAGAGTTCTGAATGCTCGTGAATTACTTAAATAATTATAAGAGATCAGAACCTATTTATATAGTTTTTATATCAGGCTTCCTCATCATAAGGCCGATATGGACCAGGTCCACACTAAAAGAGATCCATTTTCTACCTGAATTTCGATCCATTGATTTAGATCGTATCATGTGTGACACAGGTCCAATACAATCACGTATACTTAATACCTATTTAACATAAATGAGAAAATAGAGTGTGACAGACTACGATGATACCTTTATAATTTAATATGTATCATCTTCGTTTATAATTCTCGATTTCTCCAACTTTTTATGCTACACTACATCAGATAAATTCTGTTTTCTCTCACCAAATGCTAAACAACATTAAAAAAATTGAGTATAGAAATGGAAATTGATAGGCCATGCCATTGGCAATAGTGTTTCGTTATAATGGTCGGCGAGGAAGGTGAGAATAAACCTTGATGATGATTGAATGCTTATCATTGCTAGGAAATAATAGGTGGCTAAAGCAACCGTTAACAACTAATCCCAAACAGTTTTGCAGGAAGTCAAACAGGCAAAGAATCTTTTTAACGGACCATCATGTAAACACACAAGGTTTTCTCTGTTTTTCCTATTTTTGATCATGCTTGTGGAACTCAGCTCATTACGATGATTGCTACCAAAGCGGCAACAAGCAATCAAGCGTTGGAGCCCATTTTCATCATTGTTTTTGGAAAGGTATTGAGGCTGTTTAAGAACAATTTGAAAGATAGGGACCTGAACATCGTTGAATGTTGTATTACTTTACGTATAACTGAAAGTTATTACTTAGTTGGATAAGTTTCTTATTTTATATAGGTTAAACGATCTTTTAATATCTTTTATTTTACATAGGTTAAAAGGATCCTTTACTATCCTTTGTTCTTGTAGCAAAGAACACAAGAATTTTGTATGAATGTTGTATTCCCTTATCTTTACACAATTATTGTAATCTTATCCTTTAAGAAGTTTTAAATGATCATTTTAAATCCTTTAGAAAGTTTTTAATGATTATTTTGTATTACGTTTAAATCTTACACATGACTAGTTTAGATGTTCATTATTTTATGATTTCTCATACTTATCTAATAACCCTTACAACTAGCATATTACTAGGGCTCATAATTATATATCTGTTAGGAATATAGATGTGATGTCTTGATTAACGAATCAATCCTTTAGTAAATTTTATATGTTATAACCTAGGTCATATCTCACATTTCAATCCTCTTTGATTTCATTTAATTCATTGTTTTGCAAATATATTCAATTCACTTAGAAAGAGTTGGTGGCCACCTTTAAATACATAATTTTTCTTATGTGATTTACTGAGTAGAATGACCTTCCTTTGTTTGAAATTCTCTTGAATTGAATTGAATTTTGTTTTCTAAAATTATCCTATAAAATCATGTCAAACATAATCTTCTGGTAACATTATAAAGTGACAAACCTTAAACTTAATTCTTAAAAATTAGATAAGATTTCTAATGGTATAATGTTCATTTAACCTCTAGGGTCTCAAGTAAAGAAAGTTGAGATTTTTTTTTACTTTCATTAATCCCTTTTATAATCATTTTTACACACATGGTAAGAGTCGTGGACTAAGGTGTTAACTCTTATTAATTTGAAGTATATGTCTTTCATAAATGCAATACCGTACAAATGTTGGTTCAAATATATTTAATGTTTAACTTGAATTCACTTACCTATTCTTCACTTTATCTTTTGAAACTCTCATTTGGCAACTTAAGTCAAATATGGTAACCATATGATCACTTTATTTAAGTTGTTATTCATGGTTTAAGTTCCTTACTTTGGCTCTCAATTATCATTTGATAATAAACTTAAAACCTACCTCATCTTCGATCATCACAAATATTAAAGTTGATTGCTTGCCTGATAATGCCAATTTTTATCTGTCCAACATGCTCCTTGATTTATACAAAAAATTTGTCATACAAAGTAAACATATTTTAGAATCAAGTATTAAGTAATCCTTTTTACTTAATAAACAATGTCAACTTATATTTGTATTTATAAATGACAATACATTAAATGACATATATAGAGATATGTTGATCAATTAAGTTTCAATATCTACATAATCTTAGCGACTTCACTTTCCCAATGTACATATCTTAGAAAATTGATTTTATCATTAGGTTGACTTCGTATCTTGTATAGATATATACTCTATGTTTAATTCTCCATCTGCAACTATAACTTTCACATAATTGTACTTAATATCTCTATGCTTGGTTTTATTATAAAATATAGGGTCTTCGTATCAGCGATTAATGTTTAACTGTCACAGTTGATTAGTAGTGGATCAATCTTACTTTGGGTGATTGCTTAATTAACCACAAATCATATAAGTCAAATGGCTTCTTGTACTGTTATTAAAAATGCCATAAATTTAACTTTTATTTTGGATAAAGTAACATATTTCTTGTTTTTCCAAAATATATCACCGTTGTTAAGTTAAAAAAAATCCACAGGTAGATTTTCTCTTATCTAAATCTCCTGTCTAGTCTACATTTGTATACCCTTATATACAAAGATCATTGTCTTAATAGCACAATGCATAATTAACAATACCTTTTTAATACCTTAATATTCTCTTTACTACTTTCCAATATGCTTGTCCTAGAATTAATTGATATCTATTCATCATTACAATAGTGTTAACAAATACCTGGCTATGTAGGCATAATTACATACATGATACTTTCAACTACACAAGAATATGGAATTTTCTTCATTTATTCTCTTTCTTGTGGTGTAGATGGGCAAAACTTCCTACTAAGACCTTTGCATTTAGCAATAGGATTATTTATTGGTTTGTAATCTGGCATAAGAAGTCATTCTAAAATCTTTTGAATATAAGTCATTTGAGAAAGTAAAAATAGTCCTTTAAAATGATCTCTTAAAATCTTAACTCTGGGAATATATACAACTTCACCCTTGAATTTTATCTTAAATTTAAATGACAACCAATATTTGATTTGCTTAACAAACTCATAGTCATTGCAAGCAATTAAAATGTCATCTACATTTAAGGATAAAATTGCAAATTTATTATTAGATCTCTTAGTATATAAATAATGATCTTCATCAAGCATATGAAAGTTATACAACATGATTACATTATGAAAATGAATGTACCATTGCTTATAAGACTATGTCATACCTGAATCGATTTTAATAACTGATACATTTTATATTCTTGGCTTATCTGAATGAAACCTATAAGTTTTTTCATATAGATTTCTTCTTCTAATTCTCCATTTAGAAAAGTAGTCTTTACATACATTTTATGTAATTCAAGATCCAAAATGATTACTATAGCCAAAATTAGATAAATTGAACCAAACCTCATAACAGGTGAAAATATCTTTTCATAATTGATTCCCTTTTTTTGTATATATCCTTTTACCATAAGGAGTGCTTTGTGTCTTTTGATACTGTCATTAATGTTTTGTTTTATTTTGAGAAACATTTTGTTCCAATAACTTTGTGCCTATTAGGGAGACCAACAAACTCTCATACTTGATTCGAGCTTAAAGAAGTAATTTCTTCTTTCATTTCTTGCATCTATTCTTTTTTAGCAGCACGATTAAGAATCTCCTGTACATTCATTGGCTTATCATCTTCTTATAAGATAATCATGTAAATTTCCCCTTTTATTTCAAAATGATGTTGGGGAATCATGCCATGGTTACTTTGACATAAATTTCATTTATAAGAAACAAATTCATTAATGTCTTGATTATTCCTATTCGAATCATATACGGTAGGTAAACTTTTAGTGGATTGAAATCTTAATTGTCCTTAAGTTAATTCTTCAAGTTTTAGGCTATGTCTACTTAGATAAAGTCCCTCTTTATGATTCCAGTAATGGAATCATTCTAATCAAGAGTTTTACATAGAAATAGGTCTTTTCTTATTTCACCCTACTTTGGAAAGTCATTTTTTGAAAATATGACATCTCATGATTCAAACTCAGTTACACCTTCACTACCTCTTTCACCTATGAACACATACCCTTTGGGTGTCTTAAGTATCTAATAAAGATATATTTCTTCCCTTTTGGGTCTAGTTTCCCATATCTATGAGAGATATTATGAACATAGGCAATACATCCTTATGATCTTAGATATTCTATGTTGGGTTTTTTTACCTATCTGTAACTCATATAGATTGTTCATAACTGATTTTGTGGGCACTCGAATAAGTACGTAAGTGGTTATAAGTAATGAATCACCCTAATTGATGATTGCTAGATTTACTTATTCCATCATAGACCTAGCCATTTATAGTGGCATTCTATTATGTGTTCTCGTAATGACATTTCGTGGTGGGGGTTTGTAGAATAGTTAACTTTCTTTTTATTTCTTTTTCGTTACATAATATCTTAAAACTTATTAGATAAGTATTTTTATCATCGATCAATTCTTAATGCTTTTATTTTATTTTCTAATTGATTATCTATGAAATTCACGTGCTTTATGAAGTAATTTGCTACTTCCAATTAGTGAGATATTAAATAAACAAGACCATACTGAGTATAGAAATTTATAAAAGTGATGAAGTATATAAGTCATATTGTGCTCTTACATTCATTGGACCATATATGTATGAATGAACCAATTGCAATAGATAGGAAGCTAGTGTCCCTTTTTTAAATGGCTTTCACGTAATTTTACCAACTAGACAATGTTCATAAATAAGTAAATTTACTTGATGTAAATCACTTAAAAGGTCTTCTTTAGCTAATCGACTTATTTGTTTTTGACCAACACTAAGATAAGATTCTATTAAATCTTTGGAGCATACAACATTGTATGTAGGATTAGTGATCAGCCACCATGAATGTCTAATTTATAAGTTACAATCCTTTGTACATCAACCATTATCTCCTATATAAATCTGTTAAGTTATATACAGGATTTTTTGAAATTCTATAAAGGCATCTTTATCCTTTTCCATATGGTTGGTTACTCCCAAATTTGCAACTTACAAGGGATGTGATTTAGCTAAAAAAAACAGAATAAATTTATGTAACGTCAGACTCTTTGAGCCCTTTTTGTATTGGTCTATACTTGGAGATACCATTATATATTGACATATACATGGTTGTATATGAGTTCAAAAATATATTTGAATCCTTTGGGTATTTATGCCAATAATATATAATGCTATATGCCCTTACATGAACTTATAGTTCATCAGTATGTGAAATCTTGGAGATTTCTGACATATAAGCTTCTAAATGTGTAAAACCAAGTCCATTGGATAGCTATGGCCATGGTGGCTGAATTAAATGTGTTATAATGCCTTAGAGGTGATTAGACATGATTTATAGACTTATTAGACACTTAGAAAGATTAATTGGAAAGGTTGATGTACATAATCTCGTCCCAAACAGTATAGAAACTGTAGAATGATACATTAAGGCAAGTGTATGAAACTGAGGAAGTGTTTTCAGTATGGACAGATAGGGCATTTAAGGAGAGATTGTCCACAACTAGCGTGGACATCAACTCGAGAGGAAGATAGCTCAGTATAACCGGTGAGACATTAAAGGGAGACTGCCAGGGCAGGTATTCAGTCTTCTGGATCTACACAAAGGATTGGTATGGGCAGTAGTATGCCTTCAGCCGGTCAGCACCGTTCTTCTCAGTGAGCTCAAGCACAAGTTTATGCAGTGACAGAGGAGGACGGTCGAGCTAATCCAAACACAATTACAGGTATTTTTTTAGAATGCATATTTTTATGTTGTTGTATTGCTTTATTATGATGTATGTTCTGTGTAGTAGTTGTAAACTCATAAATAGTATGAGTTACTAACGCGTAGTATTATTAGGTTTTATATGTGTTCTTGGTAGAGATACTAGAGTTTGATCAACACTGGCATATAAAGGTCCTTTGTTAGTGTAGCCTTCGCTGAGGACATTAGTCTTCCCCTGGAGCATTTAGATCCTCCTCTCATTATGGTCACTCCTCGTGGAAAGTAAGTGGCCCATGATGAAGCATATACGACCTGTCTGGTAAAAGTCGATGATGCTGTGTTAGAGGCAGATCTTATTCCCCTCGATCTTTAGGATTTTGAGGTAATATTGGAGATTGACTGGTTAGAGAGGCATCGGGCCAGGGTTGATTGTTATAAGAAAGAGGTGGAGTTTGACACTCAGGGTGGAGTCCCAATTAAATTTACTTGTGACCGACGGGTGTTCCTGAGTTGTTTGATATCGATGATCAAGGCTAAGAAGTTGATTCGTTAGGGATGCTAGGTATACCTCACATATGTGATTAACATTTCAGCACAGAGGATCGAACTTGGAGATGTCCCTATTGTATGCGAGTTTCCTAATGTCTCCCTGGAGGAGTTACCTAGATTGCCACCTGATCGATAGTTTGATTTTGTTATTGACTTGGTCCCAAGGATAATACCGATATCTATACCATCGTATCGTATGGCACTAGCTGAATTGAAAGAGTTGAAGGTTCAATTACAAGAGTTATTAGATAAGGGCTTCATTAGACCAAGCCATTCACCGTAGGGAGCACCCGTATTGTTTGTCAAGAAGAAGGATGGGACCGTCTACTTATATATTGATTATCGACACTTAAACAGGTTTACCATCAAAAATAAATATCCACTCTCCAGGATCGATAACTTATTTGCTCAGTTGGAAGGAGTTACAGTATTCTCAAAGATAGATATGAGGTTTGGGTACCATCAATTGAAGATTGCTGAAAGTGATATGCACAAGACTGCTTTCCGGATGAGGTATGGACACTATAAATTTTTGGTCATGCCGTTCGGATTGACAAATACACCTGCAACATTTATGGGTCTCATGAACAAGGTATTCCATCCTTATTTAGAATAGTTTGTCATAGTCTTCATTGATGGCCTTCTAATTTATCCTAAGGATGGGGAGCAGTATGTTAGACATCTCCAGATTGTGTTGCAAATACTTTGCGAAAGTCAGTTGTATGCAAAGTTTCCAAAGTATGAATTTTGGCTGAAGGAGATAGGATTCCTTAGTCATATGTTATCAGGAGAAGGTATTTATATGGATTCAAAAAAGTGGAAGTTATACTTAAGTGGGAACAACACAAGAATGTGACTGAAGTTTGCAGCTTTCTGGGGTTAGCTGGTTATTATCGGAGATTTGTTGAGAGCTTCTCATTACTTGTAGCCCCTTTATCGAGGCTTACCCGAAAGGGGGTAAAATTTCAATAGGATGACAAATGTGAGATGAGTTTTCAAGAGCTAAAGAGATGATTAACTTCTTCACCAGTGGTTGCTTCACCTACCCAGGAGGTTGGGTATGAGGTATACAGTGATGCCAGTCGTCAGGGACTTCGCCGTGAACTTATGCAGGTTGGGCGAGTGATCGCATATGCTTCTAAATAACTGAAGAGGCACAAACTAAATTATCCTACTCATGATTTAGAGCTCGCAATGGTAGTGTTTCTACTCAAGATTTAGAGACACTATCTTTATGGGGAGACTTGTTGTATATACGCTAACCATAAGAGCTTGAAGTACCTAATGACATAGAAGGAGCTAAACCTTATGATAGTTGTATAATTGCATGTGTTTTAGATTTGAATTTGTTATTTATTTAGTGTGAATTTGAGTGGTGTGCATGCATTTAGGGTGTAATTATGTTAGTTTGTGTTCTTCAGTGTTTTATGGGTTATGTTAAGTCTTTGAGCTTAAATGTTATATTTTTGAGGTGCCGTGATGCATTTGTTAGTGTTTTAGGTTAAACGGGGAAGACCGACGAAGATTCGAGGAGTTTTGGCCCAAAGCCATAGGCCACGGTCGTGTATAGCAGGCCACGATCGTGACAGAGAGCGTCAAGTCAAGCCACGATTGTGCACGTTAGGCCACGATAGTGAGAGAAAGGTTAAGCAGTAGGCCACGATATCCACGATCGTGCCCTGCATTGGGGTGATAAAAAACTCAAATTTTGTGAGATTTTGTGGATCGTTTCGACCCCGACTTTGACCTAGGGCTTTCACAGAATAAATAGAACATGATGTGACAACCACCAGGAGTCTTTGGAGAGATCTTAGAGAGTCGTGCAAAAGAGCGAGATTATGTCAAATCTGAGAGGGACCTAGAGAGAGATCAAGAGATTGAGGAAGGAGATGAAGGAAGAGAGACACGGAGACATGCTAAACACGAAGTACTTCCTGGAACAAGTAGTTTCCCACCGTCGCTGCTTCTGAGATTCCATTCCCTATAGTATTTCCATTTATTTTAGTTTTTATTTATGTATAAAATTGAAATAGGTGTTGAGATTCATTGTGTTGAATGTTAAGTTTAAGTTTATACTCACCTTTGGATTTTGAATCTTGAGATATATAAAATTTATTTGATTTTGTTTCTGTTATTAAGTTGATTGTGATTTTAATTCTATTCTTAATAATTCGGCAACAAACTGAGAGGGTGAGCCAGTTAAAAATCATCAATTTGGGCTAATAAGAGATAGGTGAATCAATAGGTAGAGAATTGAGTCAAACTGGTGGAGTTGTGTAACGAGAGATCGATCATAGATTTTTGGTAGGTTAATAGGCAATTTCAGAACTAATTTAAGTTTTGGACCAATTGCAATCAAGAGATTGCAATTCTTATAATTTGAATTAGGGATTACCAATTAAGGTTAAGAATTATAACTCGAGAGAGAGTAATTCACCTTAAGACTGGCTAGACCCACTAATTCAATAATTACATAATTGGTTAGGTTTTCTTAGTTTCGAATTAAAATCCCCTTTCTCTCCCTTGGTAATTTATAGGTCAATTTTGGGTTGGGCTGTGATATTGCTATTTTGTTTACTCTTTGGCACTTTAATTTCTCATATTTGATTATTGATTGATTTAATTTATACGTTAGTTGTATAATTAGGTTTATTACGAATTTAGCTGCCTTTAGATTTTGGGACTAGTTTCCTTTCTCGTGGGATCGACACCTTAGGTGCTATGCAAACGACCTGTGAACTTGCGGTAATTACTAAGGTTATAAATAGTAAAACTTAGCACATATAACCTTGTGCGAACACCTTAATGGTTGGAATTAATTAAGGATTATGACTTAGAGATTGACTATCACCTGGGAAAAGCAAATTTGGTAACCGTTGCATGCTAAGTTTTAATATTTATAACCTTGGCAAATTCCAAAAGCACACGGGTTGTTCGTATAGTACCTAAGGTATCGATCCCATGAGGAGGGAATTCTAGCCCTAAAATCTAAGGTCGTACTAAACTATAATAATTTAGAAGAAATAAAACAATGCAGATAATAAGGCAATCAAACAATTAATTTCAAGAATTAAGTTGAAGAAATCTAAATACGAAAACAAACCACACAACCAATCCTAAAACTAACCTAAAAAATATCAAGTGAGAGAAAGGGGGATTCAATTCGAAATTAAAAAAAAGTAATCAATTAAGCAATTCTCGACTCAATAGGTCTAGATGATCTTAGGGTGAATTAGTCACTCTCGAGTTATAATTCTTAACCCTAATTGATGATCCCTAATTTAAATTATAGAATCACAATCTCTCAAATTGCAATTGACCCAAAACCTAAATTAGTTCTAAGTTGTCTATTAACCTAGTGGGAATTTGTGCTCGACCTCCCGTTACAAGACTCTACAATTGAAAACTTGAAGGTGAGTATAGAGATAACCAACACTCAATAACAACAATTTCAATAAGTATCCCAATTTCATACATAAATAAAATTGAAATAAACAAAGGAACTACTGTTGGAACGGATCGTGGAGGCAGCAACAGCGAGAAATCACCTGTTCTGAGAATCGCGTCAACCTTCATCTCCTTATCTCTCTTTCTTCATCTCCTTCCTCAATCTCTCAAAAATTCTCTAGCATTTTTCTGAATTGTGGCTAGCATGAAAGCTCTCTATTCAGACTCTCCAAGTTGCTGCATTTGTCTCATGATGTTATATTTATACTTTGGGCGCTCTAGATCAAATTCGGGGTCAAAACAGTCTAAAAAATATTGTGAAATTCAAGTTTTTGCTTTAGCCCGATGCAGGCCACGATTATGGCCCTGCTGCTACGATCCTGGCTACTGTTTAACCCTTTTTGTCACGATCATGGCCTTATGTACACGATCGTGGCCTGAATGGAAACTCTCTGTTACGATCGTGCCTCTATGTGCACGATCGTGGCTTAGGTACTCTGGTTTGTCCTTGTCTGTCACCATTGTGGCCTACTGTTCTACGATCGTAGGCTATGTCTTTAGCCTAAAACTCCTCGAATCTTCTTTGTTCTTTACTGTTTACCCTGAAACACTAACAAACCCATCAAGGTACCTAAAAAATATAACGATTAAGCTCAAAGACTCATACTAACCCATAAAAACAATTAAACACATAAACTAACACAATTAACACACTAAACATACACTCAACACTCAATTTAACACTAACTACTTAACAAATTAAACCCTCAAACACAATGCAATTGACAACTATCAACATCCCCACACTTAAACGTTTTCTTTTCCTCAAGCAAACAAAACAACAAATATAACAAATAAGAAGCACACAATGCAAAAATGGGACAATGGCTTCAACTTTATGAAATAAATTTAATCTTAAACACAATCTAACAAGTTATAACTAATCATTAAACCAAAAAATCTATGTATGTCTAAGGGCTTTAAACTAAATATACAAGTTAATCGTGATCTAAGTGCTAATTCAATTACCCTTTTCAATTGTACACACATATTAATAATTCTTTGGTCCTTCAGACTTTGTAACTGTTCCTAAGTACATTTTCATGAAAATTTAAGCTTATTATAAGTCCGATAGGTTTTTATTAAGAACACACATTTTTTTCATTTAATTTTAAACCACGGACTTAGTCTTTTACTTGGAGGAAAATATTGGTTATAAATGTCAATCCGGTTACTCAACCAAGTCATTTATTAACAGCTTGGTTAAAACATCATTATAGCCTTTTGATGCGAAGGAACACATTTGTGGTGCTTGTCGATCCAGTTACTCAGCTATTATCACATTTTTTACTCGCTACTAGCTCTACGCATAACCCGAAGGTCAACGGAATAGTGATTTATTATATATATATAAATACTAGTTAAGCTACTTAAATTAAAGGGCCTCAAATTATCAATGAATGTGACAACCTAGAGGGTGCTAAATTTATACTAGGTCCTAATTAAGCAGTATATTTGTCCAAAAATCCTAATTCACTAATTTTGCTAGCTAATAATCACTTACAACCTACTATACTATGTTCAAAATTAAACAAATTTCACTTATCTAAGCCATTGACATATTCAAACAATTCGCACAATGCAACCTAATAACTATTATACAGTATGCAAAATAACATTCAAAAGCAAAAATAGAGAACCCCTCCCACACTTGAACAACACATTGTCCTCAATGTGAGAAGGAGGAACATATCACATAAAATAAGTAATGTCAAAATAGAAATTAAAGTGACAGTAAAAAATAAAAATAAACAAAAATAGAAAAACAAAATAGAACCAAATTTGGAAAATAATTATTTTAACAGAATTGGGTTAGGTATAAATCCTAAGGAGATGGAGGTGATGATGGTGTTGGAGGTGGAAAATGAATTCCTTGAGACTCGAAATACTGATGGATCCGTCGGATATCCCAGCTCTGGCTTCGTTGTGTATGCCATCTCTACAAGTGTCTTGTTGGTCTCTGTGACGGCATCCAAAACCTTTTGCCAACCTTGTTCTTCTTCCTCTTCTTCCTTGGATTCTTCACTGGTGGATTCCTCTTGTGCTTGCCGAGGTAGTTCTGAGCTCGAGCTCACCTGACCGCCCTAATCCGAACATGCGTCGTTTGGCTGATGTCCCTCAATGTCATGTTTATGGAATGGATGATCTCAGTCTGGAATAAATGATGGTGATTAAGAAAGTTAGGGAGGTGAACTGTTAACCCTCTCCGTTCCACACCAAAATGTTCTGCAATGGCAGACACTATGTAGCCCATTCTGAGATGATTGTCTTACGCAAAGTTATGGTAATGGCATTCAGGACATGGTTGGTTGTGCATACTGGAATACTATAGTCCATGCACCACTATATAAAGAATTCCTTGGTAGAACACTTGTTGGTTTCAGTTTTGTAAAGACCAGCTGACACATAAATTTGTGTAGTAACAAGTGTTTATGGGATTGTATGATGTTGTTGTGAGCATTCTTTGCATAGAATCCCTTAATTCTAGTAAGCTCAAGCCAGTATTGAGATGGACGGAAGTCATCATGTTGGTCGATGATGGTGGATTCGGGGAATCCACACATCTCGCACATAATTTCAACATTCAATTCATATAGCCGTCCCCCAATCTAAACCACAATTCTTTTGTATTCTTGGGGTCAAAGGTCAGGGTTGTGAAAGTTTTCAGTGTAAGCTCCTCATAAACAGGAAATTGAAATCGAATAAATTGAGCCCACTGGATCCTCTCGGCTAGATTTTTTACCCGCTCACACAATTCTAGCCTATCTAGTATGTCAAAGTCAAAATACGTGGGAACTAATAAAGGGAATGGAAATGAGTACCTTCCTCCTCTGTTTAAATTGGAAAAGGTGCTTTGAAGTCTACTACTCGGTTTTTGCATCCCTGGCCTGCAACTTGTTGTCGTCTATATAGTTCCCGACGGGTTGATTGCTTGATGCGTGACATGATTTTGGTAGAAATTAGGAAAAATTTAGAGGCTGAAAATTCTAGAAAGATTTAAGAGTGTTTCAATGTTTCAATCTAGAGAGATAAGATGAAAATGAAAGTGAAGTGAAAGTGAAGTTAGAACTGAATATAAAGGTGGTAAAAAGGGTAAAATGGTAAAGCTATTTTAAAACTTTTCGTGCCCTTCCCTTTTCTGAATAGTTACATGCCGCGATCATGTCCTGCTATGTCACGATCATGGCATGTTGCTTACCACTTAGTGCATGCTCAATCGCAGGCCACAATCGTGACTGGCTAGGCCACAGTTACGGCTGACGTTTATACACTCACTCCAAATTTGTTCTTATGTTCTTTTTCCAATTTGTTTCAATTTCACTTCCTCTCTTGTCCGCCTCTTTTTTCATACTATAACATCTTCCATGTAATTTCCAAAGTTCTATTCTTTTTTTGATTTTATTTAACAAAATTGAACCTAGCTATAAAATTTCAGATGTTCGAACAGAACTATCAAAAACTACTTTTCCATGTGTTACCTCCCATGCAGCATTTCTTTTAGCATCAGTAGCTTGATGCTCTGTTAAGTTTATGGTGGATGGAATGAATGGTTTGACAGTAGCGTCTTCATTAACCTCAACATTTGAACCCAAGCTACCATACTACAGTTACCATCGTCCTTACAATTTTCCTTTCCTCGCCTTCTCCTTTGCGAGCGCTTCTTCTTGAAAGCATTACCAGGATCTTCTATATCCTCCCATTTGCCTCGAGGTTCAGGTTCTTTGAGATCCACTGGAGGTGAAGGAGATCTGTACTCTCTTGTAGTTACCTTGAATATCAATTTCTCGTTTCCTATTCGCAGAGTTAATTCGCCTCTATCAACATCAATAATTGAGTACGCAGTGGCAAAATGGGTGTCCAAGAATTATCAGGGTGTCCCCATCTTTACTGATGTCCAAAATATAGTAGTCTGTGGGAACGATAAATTTACCCATCTTCACTGACACATCTTATATAACTCCTAGCGGTCTATGTGATGTTCTATCGGCCGTCTTAACCAAAAACTTGGTAGGCACTATCTCTCTTAACCCCAATTTTAGACTGAAGGTGTAGGACTTCATATTTATACTTGTGCATAAATCCACAAATGCCCTGTCTATTATAATATTGTTGATACTATAGGGAATGAAAAAGTCCCCTGGGTCCTCTTTCTTCTTAGCTATGATGGGGACATCTTCCAGTGTTCGCTCCTTCCCTTTTTTCGTGACAGACTTCTGTAATTTCAGCTTCATCTATATTTTTTTCGACACTTCCTTGACCTTGTTTGGCTCAAACTCTCATAATTTTTCTACTTTCCTATTTGCATCTAACTCCCGCTACTGCACAATAAGAAATGGAAATACACGTCGAGTTCCATTGAAAGATTCGATTAGGGGCTCAGTCGAAAGGTCTTCTTTAACCACTTGACCTTCTTCTTTATCTTCTATCTTTCCTGGTTCCTCATCCTAGGTTTGACTTATCACTATGATATGTTTCTTTGGATTTGACTCTGTGTTGCTTGGAAGAGTTACAGCATTCCGAGTCGACATGGCCTCCCATAACTGGCCCACTTGGACTTCATAATTTTGTATGGACAAGGCATGATTCTTTATTACTTGATCAAATTTCTCTCAATCCTCCTATGTGCCTCCTATCTTGTCCAAAAGCTGATCCAACTTTGACTCCATCGAGCATGCTTTATCTTGTTGAAAGCTCAATTGCCCCTAAGGCTTAAACTATCCTCCACTGTTGTTGTTTGACCATGAAAAGTTGGGGTGATTCTTCCACCTGGGGTTGTACGTGTTGGAGTAGGGATTATTTCCCCCTCCTCGTCTAAATTGTGCTTCTATATAGTTTACTTGGTCCTGGTTGTCCTCTCTCATCAGGTAGCAGTCCAAAGTGTTATGGTCTAGCTGACCACAGAGTTCACACTTCACTTGCATAACTTTAACTTGAGTTGAGGACGACGCCTTCATGTTGCTTAATTGTCATGTCAAATTATCGATCTTCATTTGCATCTCCATCATTTGATCGACTGCGATGATTCCTTTTTGCTCTGAAAAATCGTAGGCTTCCTACCTTGCCCACTCGTCCATAGGCAGCTATTGCTCGCCATCTCCTTATCAGCTCCTCTGCTTCATCGACCGTCTTACGCATCAAAGATACTCCTGATGCTGCATCAATCGTGCCTCTAGTAAATGGGTTTACTCCGTTGAAGAATGTATGCAAAAGGAACTTCTTGGGTAATTTGTGGTGTGGGCACTTCCTCTGCGGATCTTTATATCGCTCCCACCCTTCATAAATTGACTCCCCATCATCTTATTGGAAATTACTGATTTCCTTTATAATCTTTATGGTCTTCGTCCATGGGAAGTACTTGTCTAGAAAAGCACGCACAAGCTGCTCCCATGTCGTGATGTTGGCGAGGCTCAGTGAATGATACCAATCCTTTGCTCTATCTTTAAGTGTGAAAGGAAACAACCTAATCCAAACCGCGTACTCTGACATCTAGTGATATCAGAAAGTATCACATATCTCGAGGAAATTCATGATATGTTGGTTTGGATCCTCATTTGCCAATCTGTAAAATTGGATGTTCTGCTGAAGCATATTTAAGAGGGCTGGTTTAATTTCAAATGAGGCCACTTGAACAGGCGGCCTCGCCACTTCTTCGTTTGATGGGTTAAACCCTAGCCTCATAAAGTGCACGAGGGTCCTCTGTTATCGTCCTTAATTAGCCTCTTGATCCATATTTCTCTAAAATTACTTGGCCATTGTTGACTTTTCTATCTCTTCTTCTTGCTCTCGCCGAGCTTTCCTAAGGGTTTGTTCTAATCGCATGATGTCTAATGTCTCCGTTGCACGACTAAAACCTCTCATGACTCTTGTGTTAATGCAAGAGCACACTTCCTAAATTGAACGAAAGAAATGAAAAAAAATTAAAAACTACTATAACGCCTTCAACTATAGAACTAAATTTTGCCTCCCCAGTAATGGTGTCAAAAACTTGTTCTCAAAATTACATACGCTAAGTTTTAATATTTTTAACCTTGGTAAATTCCACAAGCGCACGGGTTGTTCTGGTAGTACCAAAGGTATCAATCCTACGAGGAGGGAATTGTAGTCCTAAAATCTAAGGTCATACTAAACCACAATAATTCAAAAGAAATAAAATAATGAAAAAATAAATCAATCAAACAATTAATTTCAAGAATTGAGTTGAAGAAATCTAAATACGAAAACAAACCACACAACCAATCCAAAAACTAACCTAGAAACTATCAAGTGAGAGAATGGGGGATTCAATTCGAAATTAACGAAAACCTAATCAATTATGCAATTCTCGACTCAATGGGTTTAGACGGCCCTTAGGTGAATTACTCTCTCTCAAGTTATAATTCTTAACCCTAATTTATGATCCCTAATTAAAATTATAGAATTGTGATCTCTTGACT
>JANIIA010000191.1:29301113-29312123 GCA_027478495.1 Erythroxylum alaternifolium | reverse complement strand
AGAAAAGCTACCATACTTCATTTAAGAAGATGTAAGTTTAAAAGACAAAAGTAGTAAGAAAAAAGTAGGAATAGAAAAACCTGACCTGCTTCAAAATTTTGCTTATACCTGGTATGTTGCAAAGTAGTTTTACCATTCTTGAGATGCGCGTATCATCTTGGAGTAGGGGTCCTTCTAATTTGCTCTGCAACATTCTAATTTTATTGGGTGTCCCCCAAAGGAACAACCAGTAATAGTTGTATCCTACAATCTAAAGGCAAATTTGCTACTTTAAGCTAAAAGCAAAACAGGTCATTTCATTAGTGTCGATTAACTCTTCTACAGTAAAGACATATCAACTGATAGATATGAGATAAGACCGTATAAAAAGAGTATATGAAAACTACATGACTCAATTGCCAAAAGGGCAGTTAGGTCACCATGGCTGTACAGGAGATTATAAGAGGATAACTATACTATTCAACTGCCGAGAGGATAGTGGTAAGCTAACACTCAATGCGGAATGACTCTGAACTTCTCAGGAAAAAGGAATTTGAAAACAACGTTAGACCATTTAAGCTGGATGCACCAAATTTAACTACTTGACCAAGTTGAAATCCTCAATCTCCCTCGACCGACACACCAAAACTCTTCAAAATAGAGATATTAAATATTTTTTATTATTTATGAATAAGATATATTGTATTACAATGCTGAAATTAGAGGTTTTATAACCATGAAAGATGACGGAGAGGTAATGAGTAAGAGTGATTTAAAGGAGAAAGAAGCTAAACCATTATTAGAGATCTTTAGTGGTTAAGGTGACGAGTATGCTATCAAGGATGAGATGTTAGTTTCCAAAAGAGCATTAAATCATTAAATTAAGGAGGATGAACTAAAGCAAAAAGAAAAAAAGAGAACATTTTTTGTACTAGATGTCTCATTTACTATAAGGTATATAGTATGAATATTAATGGAGGGTGTACTAACATAATTAGTACTACTTTTCTGGAAAAGTTAGGTGGTCTACTGAGAAGCGTCCAAAACTATACAAATTTAAGTGACTTAATAAATATAAGGAGATCAAAGTGGATAAACAAGTGTTAGTGTCATTATTTTTTAGGAGGTATAAGGATGAATTCTTGTATGATATGGTACTTATGCAGGCTAGTCACATGCTATTAGGAATACTATGGTAGTATAATCAAAGGGTGATGCATAGTTAAATCAAGAATAGGTACGTTTTTGGGAAGGATGATAAACACATTAGTCTTTCCATTTAAGATCATAAATAAGTCCACTAGGACTAGTTATAGTTGGGTAGAGAGAATAAAGAAAGAAATATTGGAAAAGAAAAGAAGAAAGTGAGGCAGAGAGCTCAAAAGAGAGAGAGTTAGTTATAAGTAAAAAGAGAGGGATAGTGAGAACTCCAAAAACGAGAAAGAATTAGAAATAATAAAAATAAAGAAATGAATGACTAGTTATGAAAAAAGAGTGATATTTTTATACTAACCAACCTACGATTATAATTTTATAGAAAGAGGCTTATTTTAATGTCAAAGATACATCTCTTTTTAGTATCATAGGAGGATAAGGATATGCTAGCTAATGATGTCCCTAATAGATTACTATTTATTGAAGGAATTGAATATCAAATTAATTTTATACTAGTGGTTATTATTTCTATTAGACCTACTTATAAGAACAATCCAAAAAAGACAAAGAAGTTGCAAAGACGTGTAGAACAGTTGATGGCTAAAGGCTACATAAGAAAAGCATGAGTCCCTAAATGGTGTTAATACTTATAATGTTTAAGAAGGATGACACTTGGTGGGTTTGTACTAATCATAGAGTTATCAACTACATAATGGTAAAGTATCAACACCCTAATCCCTAAATTAGATTATATACTTGATGAATTGTATGATTTTTGCATATTTTTTAAAAGTAAATTGAAAAGTGGATATCACCATATTAGGATGGGAGAAGGTGATAAATGGCAAATTGTCTTTAAATATAGGTTATATAAGTGGTTGTTTATGTCATCTGATCTTACTAATGTACCGTGCATCTTCACAAGATTAACAGACTATGTATTATATCCATATATAGGTAGATTTGTAATTGTTTACTTTAACGATATTCTAATGTACAACAAACATCTAGAGGAGTATATTTATAACTTGAGATGTGTGCTAAAGGTGTGAAGGATGAAACAATTATATGCTAATCGTAAAATTGCACTTTTTACATAAAATTAAATTTTTTCTTCATTATATTGTTAATGTTAAAGATATCAAGGTGGATGAGAAAAAGGTGAAAGCAATTAAGGAATAGATGAAACCTAAATTTATAGCTAAGGAATTTCATCGTTTGAATAGTTTATATTGGGTATCTTTTAAAGATTTTAGTACAATTGTTGCATAACTTACTAAAATTGTTAAGAAATATTTGGGGTTACTTTGAGATAGTGATTATAAACAAGCCTTTAATGTTATTAAAGACAGATTATGTTCATTACCTTTGTTAGTATTACTTGAATTTTTTAAAACTTTTGAGAATGAGTGTAATGCTTGAAGATTAGACATTGGCGTTGTTTTGATACAAGACATGATATCAATAGCCTACTTCAATAAGAAACTCAATAGGGTAGCCTTGAACTCTCCCACTTATGATAAGGAACTATTTGTCTTGATTAGGAAATTAGCGACATGGCAACATTACCTATAGACCAAAGAATTTGTGATATATACCAATTATAAATTGTTGAAATGCTTTAAGGGGCAAGTTAACTTGAACAAACACTATACTAGTAGACGAAATTCCTTAAAACATTCCCATATGCCATTAAGTATAAATAGAGTTAAGGAGAATGTGATAGTTGACGTCTTATCTTGGAAGTTACTCTTCTCACTTTTTTAATGAAAAATTAATAGGATTTGAATATTTGAAGGATTTATATATTAATGAAAATGAATTTGGTAATTTTTATTTAGCATGTGAAAAGGGTCATTTCAAAAATTTTATAAGAATGGTGGTTTTTTGTTTTGTTAAAATAACTTTATGTGTCCATGTATTCCATGCATTAGTTGTTTATGCTTGATGCATGAGATGGAGGTTTGATAGATCACTTTGGTGTTAAAAAGATTTTGGATATATTAAGCAAGCACTTTTCTTAGCCTAAAATAAGACATGATGTAGAACTAGTGTGTGGTAAACGCATCACTTGTAAGAAGGTTAAATCTAAGGTCTTAGCACATTAGTTATACATGCCTTTACTTGTACCTAGTGAACAGTGGGCAGATATTTCTATGTACTTTGTGAAAGGATTATCTAGGTCCATGAAGTGCAAGAACTCTATATTTGTGGTAGTTGATAGGATCTCTAATATGACACACTTTATTCCTCACGAAAAAAATTGTTGATGTAACTAATGTTACTGAATTGTCCTTTAAGAAGTAGCATGACTACATAGAGTTCTTAGGACTATAATGAGCTCCTGGGTTATTAAATTCTTTAGTTACTTTTAGAGAATTTTATAAGGGTAAATTATGAACAAATTTATTGTTTTCTATTACTAGTCATCCTCAAACTAAAGGTCAAGTAGTAATTAGAACTTTAACTACATTACTTTATGCTATCATTCAAAGGAACTTAAAGAATTGAAAAGATTGTTTATCGATTGTTGAGTTTGCATATAATAGGAGTATACATTAATCCATTAATTACTTACTAGTTGAAATTATTTATTGTTTTAATCCACTAACTTCTTTGCATATTGATCAAACAGCTAGTGTGGATGAAGCGAAGAAAGCTTAAATGATAAGAAAATTTCATGAATGTGTAAAGCAACTGATCAAGTAGAAGAATGAGCATTATACGTTAGTGCTTTTTTTAATATTGCTTATGTTTCTCCTTCTGAGGTAAGTAATGGTTTAAGGTTGAATTCTTTTTAAAAGATAACGGATGATGCAAGGTGGGTATCAAAACTTTAAGGAGTCCATTGTTTATACCTAGCAGACCAATTGAAAGAGATAGGAGCAAGAGGGTTAAAGATGCTTTGAACGGGTTGATTTAAGACATGCATACTAATTATGCTTCAAAGGTCATGTCAAGAATTAATTTAAAAGGTGCATTGGACAAATAAAAAATTAACTATTGGTTAACTTGATCCAAGTTAATATGGCACAAGACTTTAGATGTGAACACGACCGCTAACACGGTCTTGTACTAGCCCGTAACACTAAAAAAATTAAGTTATGGGACATAGCTGCCAACATAAAAATATTACAGCATGTTTACAAAGTTGTAAAAAGGTTCACAATCTCTAATACGAGGGCGTCAAAGTTTGTGTCCACCGTCATAAAATTAAAGAAAGATCTACAATTTCAAACACAAGTGTATCCTAGATCGCATCTACTAATGTTAAAATTTTCATCACAAATATTGTATAGAATAAAGTTGTATTCCAGATCATGTCTACTTGAAATTCTAATTTTTATTTAATATTTAAGGGTTGTTTCTTTTTAGTTTTTAATATCTTCATTTATTGATAATCGCAAGTGCTTGTTTTTCTTATTTTCTATTGAGTTTCGAACTTATTAAGAAAAAATCTTTGTGACATTTTAATACTTAATGAATATGATTCTTGATTTCTTGCGTATATCCCATTTATCTTTCTTGGATTTGAATTAAATTCATTTATGGATTATCTAAAATTTCATTCTTAACTGGATTCATTTTACAAATCTTGACATAATCAAACTATGTATGCAAATGGAGTTGGTTGGATGAGGTACAATTTTGGAAAATGTGGAAGGCAATTCTCAGGTTTGAAGCTCTTCGTTGAATCCCTATTTCGTTCAGTCTAAAAAACCAGACTCTGACATCGCATTAAGGGATGCGATTGGTAGTTACGTATTCCACATTTGCTTAAAACAACGATTATTTTTTTCTGCCTCTAGCATGTTATTAAAACCCCTTGCAACATAAAATTATTAACTTTCCTTTGGGAGGAGTAATGGCATTCAAAGTGCTCTGGTAAATATCCCATGTCAATTTTGTAGGTTAACAAAGAGGGTTCCTAAGCAATTTTACGCCTTCCGAAGAAGGGGTGCTAAGCGTTTCAATCTCTTCCCTCCTCTTCACTTATAGGTCTACGATCCTAATTGTTGTAACTGGAGAAATAGGGTTATAAATGCCGTATCTCCAACAAGTTAGAACTATTTGAAGCTAAGCCAGGACCACGAGACAAGTGAAGTCGGGGCCAAAATTACTCGTGTGCAAGCCCAGTAGCAAGACATCTGGCAGACAAGGAAGAACTTCAGAGTTTTCTGTAAGAATCAAGGATTGAAGATGGCAGGAGCTTGAATAACTTTTCTAGCAGATTTGAGGTTGAGCTTGAAAAGAATCAATGGGCAAGATTCAGAAGTCCTTTCAGGCTCCCATAACAGCTAGAGCTTGACGCAGTAATGAGTTGCTTGAGACCTAAAAGGGAAAGGAAAACATGAAAATCTTTTTAAGGTCTACTTGACAGACCTGTCTCGAGGGAACCGGTTCCTTAGTCAATGATGAGCAAATGCTTTATAAAACCGTTGGTCATGTCACTTGGTGAAAAAAAAAATTTTCTGTCTCAAGTACTACATTTAAACTTTCCCACTCCGTTTAAATACTTTGACCATTCATCATCGCACGTACTTCGGTTTACAGGTATATTTTCTGGAGATTTTGGTTACACTTGAGAGGGAGACAAAGCACATCGCTTTAACCTAACCTACAACACGCTCCTACGAGCAAATGTTCTATGTATATAGTCGGCCACTTTATCTTCACTGTGTACCCTTCTAATCGCCAAAGGCATGCCTTTGTATTGGTATCAACGATTTTCCTCCACCATTTCAATTGTTCGTAAATAAGTATATGCTCCAGCAATTATGAGACGGCCAGCACAACGAATTCGTTTTCATCCCAAATACAAGCTTCCCAACGTTATGAGAAAAATACTCCCAACTCATTCCTGATAACTTATCTTGGAAAAATCTGAGCTATGGCAATTGAGCTGGACTATCACTATAATTGTTACGCACAAAAATAATACAATATGTTCTGTGCAGAACCACATCAAGTACGAATCTCCACCATCAACAGAACACGGATATTCTTCATCGAGTGTTTTACAGCTTCCACCAAATTAAGCCCTTCTTAACTGCATCATATCAAAAAGCAGATGTTAAGTCTTCATTTTGTCAACATAAACACAATCTACAAACTGCAATCTGCAGCAAAAGTTAATGCTATAGTTTGTCGAAGAGTTAGAGATCAAAATGTATTGGTTTCATAATCCCAGTGCCTCGTCAAACAAGAAATCCAGTCTCACTTTCAGTTCCAAAGACAACTTTGGAAGTTGTCACAATATCATTAAGAAGTTAAAAGTTCAGTATACTCTAAAATAGGATAATTTTCTGAAATTGTATAGTCAGCAAGGCATTGACTCTAAAACTAGGATAATTTTCTGAAAATGTATAGTCAGCAAGGCATGAATACAATGCACAAGGCTATTGTACCCGCTGTATACCTTTTACTTGATATATTCCATAGCCGGTACTTCAGCAGAAATACAAGGACGGGTATCTAATTAGACACTGAATTCAGGAGACCCGATAACCAATTCAGTGTCGTCCTCATAATGCTTTACTTTCCTTTTAGGGATGAATACTCGAAGAATGAACCTTGATAGACGACTTAGAGGGTCCTGTAGACCTTCCATCTCATAGTGCCCAAATCGCCAGTCTCTTTCAATGAAAGGTCGTTGTATCGGTTCATCAAGACCTCCTGTAGAGATAGGATGTGTAACAGTATATCAAATTATAGAATCTCAATTATACATTTGTGTAAGATGAAGACACAGGATTTTGGGAGGGGGACGGCTCAACAAGTTAGGGAATGATGAACAAGCTAGGTGAATCTGCAAATGTCATTGGAAGTGCTTAAATCAAAGTTTGATCCCAAAAAAAAAAATACTCTAACTTTTTATTCACTTAAACATTCATCTATTCAAGCTTATCAATGAATTTCATACGCATTTGCAGTCTCAGAATTGAACAGTGAGGTGACTTGGGAAAGGATGTGTTGATGAATATACCTGCATACATTAAACCATGTTTGTTAACTGCGCGATAAAATGGCCGTGTCTTCTTCTCTTTAGCAGCTCTTTGGAGATCATACCATGCACGAGACCTGTCTTCACATGTGATCTTACCTGTGGACACCACCTGAATATATACCAAACAAAGTATCACCAAGGAGAAATGAGAAAGGACTAATGGAGCAAAAGAGTAATCATCTAAACCTTTGTAAACAGATTATATGAAGGGCGTGGTATCCTTGCCAAACTATTCTCCCTATCAACTGCTACAAGTCCAAACTTAGGACCATACCCATCAGCCCACTCCCAATTGTCAGAAAGCGTCCAAAATAAGTAGCCAAGTACAGGGACTCCCTGCAAATGAGTCACATAAATGTCAAGAATCTAAATATCACAGATTGAGCAAGCCTAATAACCACCTTTGAACTGAGATCAAATTTAGAGTTAAGACATTGATCATGGCCGCATAAATGGCAAGTAAATGCTCCAACAGATATGGCTGGCGGATCAGATCTGTCCCATCAGAAACTCCATTCTCTGTTATGATGAACGGCACCTTCAGATGTTTGTACCTCTCATGAAACTGAAGTAGCATACGAAACAAACCATCAGGATATACACCACGGCCAGATTCACTATATTCATCAGACTCCACTAGCTTCAGTCCAGTACCAGATACCACTTCCTGCCCAGAGGAAACATCATTAAGCTAATGCATGTCTCATACTGATCTATGTTAAAGAAGTTACGAACCTGCCCATAGTAGTTTATGCCTATGAAATCCAACTTATCGGAGATACTATCAACATATGGGAAAATGGTGAGGGAATTAGCCAGTGAAACAGCAGCAACATCAAAGACACCATAAGGCCGCATAAATGACACATGATGTGCTACCCCAACAATTGGTTTTATCGCAACACTGCAGAAAATAACCAAGTAAGGAAAGGTTAATTAAGCAATCAAACATCATCAAAAGATACAAAAACATTGATTAACGAATCCAGGCACTGCTATTATATAAAGTTAAGAAAGGTACAAATTCAAAGAAACCAGCCAAACAAAGTGATGTAATAAACTTCAAAGTGAACTATTGTTATCGACAGGTGAAAAGAAAAATTTTTGGATTATTCCAAGGAAGTTTACCTATGTTCATGGATATAGTTATATGCCTTCACATGTGCAGCAGCCATCCAATGCATAGCTTGTTTGAAGACGCCAGTTGGCAGAGCAGAAGTGGCAACTTCCAGCATGTCTGGATGACCACCAGGCCAAGCACCCGCACAGTATGTAAGCATACAAAAGACATGAGGTTCGTTGAATGTAACCCAATAATCTACAAGCTCTGACACACTATCAACTACGAGCCTGCAATTACAACATCCAAATGTCACTAAGCATCTGAGTAATTGAGCTTCATTTCAGGCCATGATCACACAGCTGAACTGATAGAATCTTCAGAAGTTGCAAAACTTTTTGAGGGATGAGTAAGGAATATGAGCTCTTGGATTTTGTAGTTAAAAGATGAGAAAGGAGTAGCCAAAAGCACATAGATAGACTTCGTGAAGATGGATAAGGATGAAACTTCTCAATTAGTATCAGAGAAGGTACACAGCTACATAGCTGCAGAAGACAAGTACTTGATAATATGCCACTGGGAAAGAATACTAACTTGGTAAAATCCATGAAATATCCAACAGTTTTCTCGAACTTCCACCCACCATAATCACCAGCCCATGGTGGCAATGAGTGATGGAACAATGTCAGCATCACTTTCATTCCATAAGATCGAACCCTAGAGATAATCCACTTATATCGCTCCAATGCTGCAAAATTAACCTATAAACAGTGTCATCCAAGTGAATTATGCACAAAATCACCACCAAAATTTTAGTAACTATGAAACTTATTCAGATGTCTCATTATTACCAATGGATGAGCATCATGACATAAGTTCAAGTCTGGTGTCTCTCCGAATTTAACTTACTGATTCAAATGTCAGCTCATAGCATTCTAGGAACCTATATACAAACAACGCAACCGAAATCAACATCATACATACAATTCCAGTAAGCCCACTGACAGGCTCCTTAGGCATAACTCTCGTCCAATCTATTCCCATTCGAAAGATGCTAACACCAGTATCTTTTGCCAGTTTCAGCTCTGTATCAGGATCAGACCAGAATTTTAGCCTCTCCTCCCTATAATCAATTAGAGGAATTCATTTCAATAACAATGGAAAATCGTGAAGGTATCTTCCTTTTTCCCTGACTCAGTAACTTTCAAGTAATATGATATATTTAAGTACAATGTACATAGGCTTACGGGTGAGGAACATTGTGCCATGCAGCCACATTATGACGGCATTCTTCATTTGGCGCAGGCAGTTCTTCTTCTGCGTACTTTTCAAACCCTCTAATCATGGCTTCCATAGATACCTTCAGGGGCTTCTTTTTCTTCGCCATCTGAGCATCTCGTTTCACAGAAAACAAACTCAGCTGGGATCCACCATCAGCGCTAGCTGAACTAATGAGGGCATCGGCTGGTTGCAACCCCCTATCTGAGTCTATCTTATCACAAGGTGTTTCTTCTGCAAACTGGAGCCAAGCATCATTCAGCCTGTCTTCAACGTGAGCTGGCGCTGTTGCCAATCCAAAGAAGAACCCATTATCTCCTTCTTCTGAAAGCACCGGAGACAAAATTCTATCACAAATTCCCCCAATATATGTACGCCGGTCAAAATGCTCTCAAGCGTATTAACTTATTAACCCTAAACAGACCACCAAGTGGTGAACAGCCCAAAGAGCAACAATCATTAAAAACCAAGTAGCTCAAGTCAATAAACAGGCAAAGCAAAATCATTTTTAACTGAAAATTGTAATGGAAATGCGGACTTCAAGTTACTTTAGTTAAACGCTTGAAGTTAAACGAATTAATTGTTCCTCGTAAAAGCAACTATAAATGGAGCTGATCGTTTTGAAGCTTCTAAAAGCTTCACATACAACTTAAAAAGCAACATTAGTTACCGCCAACGTTAAAGGAGGCGAGAATCTCAGAAGACTCGTCAATCGGAGACTTAAACTGCCTGAGATTCTTCCTTCGATATTTCGAGTACGAGAAAGTGTTGGCCACGACTGTCACTGCCGCCAAAACTCCGGCGAGCTTCACCGCCGATACAAATAGTGCGAACATCACCGTGTACTCGGCAAATTCAGATTAAAACAAAAGCGAAAAGACGCAAATAGTAATACATAAACAAAGCTTCCTGACATCGAACTGCGATGTCCGCGTGTTAAAAGATATGTGTTTTTCGAAGTTGACCACCGGATATGATAGCGAGTGGAGCACACGCCGATGAAACAATGGCTTGCAGTTTCACGATCACCATTCACCGCTACTTTGCTGCGTGTCTTTGACTTTCAACGTCATGTTGGGCGCGTGTGCATGGGTGGTTTGCAGTGAAGAGTCTTATTTAAGATTGAACCAGGTTGGATTGTACGGAATAAAAATGACTTCAGACACAAATAAAAATGAATATGATCGTTATAATTATAATTATTTTGTTTGAGAAATTGAGAATAGAATGGAATAGAACATAGTATATTTCTATCGTTTATAAAGAAGTTTTATAATAAAATAGAATGGGATGATTCAGAAGAAGCAAAATACAAAAGAAGCAAAACACAGAGGAAGCAAAACATAAAAGAAGCGCAAAGCATAGAAGAAGTAAAGATACAGAAGAAGCGCAAAGCACAGAAGAATTAAAGATACAGAAGAAGCAAAATACAGAAGAAGCGTAAAGCACAGAAGAAGTAAAGATACAGAAGAAGTACAAACACAGAAGAAGAGAAAAACACAGACGATATAAAGCAGAAGATACGCTTGTA
>JANIIA010000191.1:29287935-29298313 GCA_027478495.1 Erythroxylum alaternifolium | reverse complement strand
GTGATTCCAAACGTGGAAATAAGAAAGAAAATATTGCGACTCGTAATCTAAGACTAAAATCAAACGACTGTGTATGCTAGAAAGGGACAAAAAATCTAACAGAAAAGAATTTTGCTTTATTGGTAAACAATTTGGCAAAACACAATGACTAAGAAATTGAAAATTGTAGAAATCAATTGAAAAGGAAAGATTAGTGCTAAGGAAAAAATGGAGGATTGCCGAAAATAGAAATAAGCTAATACGCTTGCTGGGATGCCAGGCTTTTGATATATGAGATGTTGGAGGGCCTTCTTTCTACTTCAAAACTTCTATTTATAGCCAACGATGATGAGTGTCCTACTGCAATTCAACTTGTAATCCTGATAAAACTTTATTCTACCAGATAGAGATAAAATACCAGATAAAGATAAGATACTAGATAGAGATAAGATTTGGATATAATTTTATCATATCTCCTCCTTATCTTGCACATCTAGATTCCCTCTCCAACTCAAATTCTACCACTTTCCTCTTCGCTGGACACTGGATTCTTGATGGGCCTGAATCAATGGATTTCTTTTAGACTTCGAGCCATAGACTTTTCTTTAAGCTTCAAATTTTCGTCCTAAAATAATAAAAATGAGCCAAACCTATTTTTTGGTGTAACCAGCATAGTTTCAATTTAGGTTTTTATCTTATGAGTGAGCTTGCTTGTGTTTCTCGTTAGGTGAAGAAGCAACAAGCTTCTTCTAAATCATCGGATGCTGCTCAAGACGTTTTACTATTAGAGTTTCATTTTCCTGTTCTTTTGCATTTGAGTAAATATGTTCCTGATTTGGATAGAGTAAAGATGGTGCGGACGAAATCATTCCAGCACAGTGACGCTACTTGTAGGTTGAGGTTGATGGGCACATTGTATGATGACGCTCATGTCAAGGCTAGTTTTCTTTCTATTCTATCTTATTTGCGTCAAATCATCCACATGTGCTAAATAGTTTGCATTGGTAGGAGGATTTAGAGAGAAAGAAGAAGGCAATTCAGTCATGCATCAACTACTGTAACATGCAATATTTGATTCCTTACTCTTTTTTAGCTTACCTCCAGGTTTGCATTCTTTCCAATTCCACTTTGTCAAACTCTAAATTTTTGATAATAACTTTATACCTATAGATAATAACTTTATATTTATATTTTGGCAAAAAAGGTATTTTTAACCTTAACTTTTGTACTAAAATATAAGTCAAACTCTAAATTTTTAAAGCATTCAAAGACAACCTTAATATTTCAAAATTGTTCAATTTAACCCTAAATTAAGAGAATCCTTGAAGGAGTTAATCTCCCTCAATTAAGTCTCACATTGTAGCACTCATTTTTTATACTAATAAAACAATAACTACATATATAAAATTAATTATATTAATTTTAAATAAATTATAATATATCTAAATAATTTTTAAAAAAATTGATATAGAACATCGATCTTGATTCTTGTAGTAGCATAACATTCAATAAGAGATTTTGTTTTAAAAGTCATTTCTTATTGTATAATATTTATGTTTTGACATTTTTTTGTTATATAATAACTATAATTTAGTAAAATATTTAGCATTCTGCCGTGCTATTCAATTTGAGTATAATTTGTAAAAAACATATTTATTGAAAATGTTGAAAATTGATATCTTATTATTATTGAAGTATTTAGAAGTACATATTTCATAAATATGAAAAGTCAAATTTCTTGAAGTTCAAATTTTAATTTATATCACAAGTGACTTACCAAATATGTTAAGACACATTTTGTTAATATTACAAATTCATGCCTCCGAGTCTTGGGTTGAGATCCTTTGTGTCAGAAAGGATTTGGCTAATAGGATCTCATCCTCCAAGTCTTATCCAATACTGGAACCAAAACAAGTCCATTAAGTTGAGTCAAACTATATATCAGGATTGCGTGAACTAAGCTATAATGTTCTTTGATTTATTTGACAAAGGTATCTTGCTCGTGCAAATTGCAAAACCAAATAAACAAGTAAAAGGTGTGTATACATTTTTTAAACTTTTTGTCATATTGTTTCCATGGGACTTTTTGGGTTTTTACTGATACACTTATTATTAGACATATAGTAAAACTTTATACACTAATAGTTTTCAAAATGTAGTAATTTTATGATTTTGATTTCAATTAATAAACTAAACTTATTTTCAATTAATTAATACCTTTTAAATGAATTAATTTTACATGATCCCAAAATATTAATAACTTTTATTATAATAAGTTTGAATGGTATATTGATAAATTTATTTTGTCTAATATTTATTCCTTTCTTTACACAAAAATATGTAAGAAGATCAAACGATACAAATATTTTATATGGTTTTATTTATTTTAAAAACTATTTTATGATTTAAAAAATTTTAAAATATCTTATGGTATTGGAAACACTAAAAAACTTATACTAAATTTGTATCAAATCATTTTAATATTATAAACTACTAAAATCTTGCTACAACCCAAATCACTTAAGAAGATATGTTACATTGTGTAATTTCAATTTCTAGACTTGATAATACCAGATACACTTTGATTTTCATTAATAAAAGGTCTTATTTTCCCTTAATTATACTATCATTAGTGAATGTTTTATGAATCATGATCTTTATTGTTTATACTTGAATGATTCTAGTGAATTAGTTATAAATATCAAAAAATAGGGAGTTAAAAGGATTTGAACAAAGATAATTCATTCACTTTATAGCATAAGAAACTTGGTCATATCAAAAGGGTAAGAGTTAAGAGATTATTCAAGGATAAATCCCACATTTGGTTTATGATAATATTGGTAATACATGCGTTATATGACAGCTAAATTCACTAAAAGTATGAAGAAAGACCACTATGAACAGAGAGGTTTTGAAGATTATTCATATAGATACTAATGGAATTTTAAAAGTTATTATGGATGGAAATAAATTGTTTACAACTTTTATTGATGATTACTATTAATGTAATTAGTTATTTCTCATTAGTAATCAGTTTAAGACCCTAGAAAAATTCAAAATATTTAAGTAGAAATTGAGAAGCAACTCAATAAGCCCATGAAGATTATTTGGTTTAACCATAGTGGAGAGTAATAGGATAGAAATGGAGTTTAGGTTAAGAGAAATGATTGTTTGTTAAATTTCGAGAAAGTTGTGGTATATTTGTATAATAATCTATCTTGTGTATACTTGAGTATAATGGATGCATAAAAGGACATAGTGATCAACATAATAGGAAGATCAAAGCTTCTTGAGTATTCACAGGGCAAGGCGCTAAAGATAAAACTATATGTTTTGAGCTATATTATTAGTAAGTATCGAATCTTAAATTTGGAAATTTAGCTCCAAACATAAAGATAAAACTATATGTTTGGAGCTATATTAATAGTAGTAAGCTTAAATTTGAATCATTCGAGGGTATAGGGTTGTCCAACAAATGCAAAAATTTAGAACTAATCATGGTTTCTTTATAGGCTATCACAAAGGTTTGAAAGGCTATTGGTCTTTAGTCAATAGTATAAGAATTGTTGAGGCGTTGACTGCTAAATTTTTAGAGAATGAGGTAGCATATATGCCATTTATATATGAAGCAGTTAAGGAGCGAAAGCCATAACTAATATACATTCCTATTATTCATGAGAAAGTTGTTTGAGGTACTCTCAAAGGTACATAGGGATGATTTAGATGAAGATTTAACTCCTAAATTTGGAGATGTCACAAATGTCGATAAATAAACTATAGTAAATACCCAACTTAATCTTATATCATCATTAAGGTGTTTATAATAAGATAGAACTCCTACACCTTTTTAACATTTTTTTTGTTTATATAGGTGATAACTGACTATGTTTTAAAAGAGATTATGGATCCTTTTAAGTTTTAACTTAGAATGAAGCAATAGGAAGTTATCATTATGATAAACAGATGAGTAATACGAAGGAAGAGAAGAAGACTATCAAATAATGGTATTTGAGAGTTGGTTGTAAACTGATTAGTTGCAAGTGAGTGTTGAAGACTAAGAGATGTTAAATGCAAGGTTAAAAGGTCTAAAGTAATACTTATAACTAAAGGGTACACTTAAAAAAAGGAAGTAAGCTACGACGAGACTTTCAGTTAAGTCTTAACCAAAGACACATTCTAGGTCATAAGACCGTAACATCCTATTTGATCTTGAGTTATAATGGATGTTAAAATAACTTTATTAAACGATAATCTAGTAGATAAGGTGTATAAACAACAACTTAATGGTTTTGAGTGAAGGGTAATGAGCATTAGGTTTACATATTAAATAAGTTAATTTATGGACTAAATTAAGCATTACAACAATTGTACTTAACATTCTATAAGAAGGTCATAACTTTAGATTTTGGGGAGAGCATACTTGACTCTTGTATAAACTCTAAATTTAGTAGGAGTAAGTTTTTATTTTTCTATCCTATATGTGGAAGACATATTCCTTTCTAGCAATGACTTGAACATGTTGTAGAATGTGAAGAAGATTTTTTCCAAGGACTTTGACATGAAAGATCTTAAGGGGACCCAATTTGTTTTTGGAGTAGAGATTCGTATAGGCAGGTCTGAGAAGGTTTTATGCCTATCTTAAAAGGATTATGTCAACGTAGTGCTAAAGAGATTCAATATACAAGGCTCTAATCTAAATATATCACTCATAATTAAAGGTGTAAAGTTAAGCAAGGAGCAATGTTCTCGTAATGAGGTAGAGAAAGTTGAGAAGAGTCGTAGTCCTTACAGTAGTGTATTTGAGAGTTTGATGTACTTAGAGGTATACGCTCGGCCTAATGTTGCTTTTACAATTAGTGTTTTTGGTAGCTATTCGGCAGATGATGATCATAAGCATTGGGTTACAATAAAGACAATATTATGTTATACGCGTAAACTGTAGATTATATGCTAGTTTATAGGCACGCAGATGATCTAGGTATTATTAGATATGTTGATGTAGTGAGAATTATATTACATGTTTACGCAATACTTGAGATTAGTATAAGTTACGAATTTGCACTTGTTTGTTGTATTAAGATGTTCAAAATGTATGTATGTTGTGATGTTCGAAATCCATGCATATGAATATCATGTGCATATGTGATTCTTTTTATTACAAGATGTATTATGAATTCTTTATGGAAGCAGGCGACTTAAGCCATGATTGACCTTTATAATCAATGGCTCTTTTCAAATCAAGACATATTGATATGAAGTTAGTATGATGTGGCCTGTATCCATAACTTAAAATAAACCATGCAATAACCACATCAATCAAGTCTCAAACTAAGACCTACTGGTACTATACTAAAAGATTTAGTTAGTGAATTATTTATACTTATGATTATGAGGAGTTATATATTGATTACAATATTTATTGATTATAACATATTAATTAATATGGTCGAGTAAGGATGATTTATTAAATTAGATTTTTATTTTGAAGTAATTTTCAAAATTATGTGAAACTTATTTAAATTTGTTATTTGACCGAATCAAGTCCTTTCTCAAATTAGTTTCAAATAAATTATTAAATTCTAATTAATTTTGTCCAAGTAGAAGAATGTTAGATTTTTCTATAAGAAGTGCAATTAATTAGTCTTTTGTTTTATAACTAGGCCATATACAGACCTCAAAGCCCTTGGTTATATATTTTTATTTTTTTCAGGGTTGCTTTCTCAACAAGGTTATTAAATGTTACAGGATCATTGTCTAGAGCTATTAGGGCACCTTGATGATAGGGGTTTTAAAATTATAATTAATTATCCTAACTCTTAGGTGTCATATCTTAAATATATAAGTGATTTATAAGGAATTAGGTCTAATCTAAATTAAATTAGCGGGAGAGATAAGAGAAGAACATAGACTATTTTCATCATGTTACATATACTTTTACGTGGGGGGTTTTTTCAAATTAAAAAAGCAATGATTATATCTTTTATGTATTCTTAGTATTGATTTGCTAATAATGCATTAATTATTAAAGTGTATTAATTATTATTGAATGATAAATTATAAGTGTTATTATTATTTAATGAACTTATAATATTAATTGAATTTATAATTATAGTATATATTGGAGTTAGGATTTTGTTGGAATTTCAAATATAAGTGTCTGAAACCTATTTCGAAAGTTGTCTTATTCTGACTTACTACAAGACGTTTACTGTTGAAGTAAAGTTTGTATTTACCTAAGACTAAATTGCATGGGAACATTCATCTAATTCTACTAATATTATAATAGGAGATAATTTGTTGTCATTAGTTTTATTACTTTGTTTCTTGTTGTCTAACTTTGTTTCCTTGCTAGATTTCGAGATTGAGTACTTTCTCATTAGGAAGTTTTCTTAATTAAAGCAGTTAGTCTTGTCATAAGGACTAATTCAGACCAAAAGGAGGGCTATATTGATCAAAAAGATTCTAAATCAGGAGTTGCTCCCTAATCCATCTTTGTTCTTTGGTTTTGCTTTTGTTTTAAAAATTCTAGTCATTTCTTTCCTTCTAAATGTTGTATAAGGGGCAACCAGACACTATTTAACAAATGTACCCATGTCTTTGGTTTCCTTACTTTCAAGGCTAATTCCATAACCTCTCTGAAACATAGACCTCTATATGACTGATGACAAAGTTGCTTTCTTGTAGACGAGATAAAGCTCAAATAGTCACATGAAAAGAAATGGTGAGAAGTTGATTTTGAGCTTTGTAACATAAGCAGTAGAGGGTGTTGGAGCTTAGGAAAGGGATCCTATCCTTAGTCCCAGTCCCAAACCTTTCCTTGAAGACTAACCAGAGATAAAATGAGTCTTTAGGGAGCAACTTTTTGCATGAAACAATTTTTTGCCAAAGAGTCACTGAAGCTAGGGGTTTTAAAAAATACCTACAAGATGCATTAGTAAACCTACTACAAACACGCTTTAGCAGATGTAATTATCTTGTACCTCTTGCTTAGAATTATAATTTGAGAGGATATTGATGAGGTCCAAGTGGTTGGAAGACCAATTGTTGTCCTGAATTAATTCCTTGACCTTGGCGTGATCAGGGTATTGATTAACAAAGTTTTGGTACAATAGGCTGCCTCTAAAGGGACTAATTTTGCTCCAATTCTAATTCCCAATCTTACAACTAAAACATTCCTAAATTGATTGCCCCAAGTTGAAGAGTTATATCATGAACCATAAATATGTTGATTTAAGTGTGATCTACCACCAATTTTTGCACTTAAAGAAGTAGTATTAATGGATCTATTGTTAAACAAATTCTATACAAGTCTAAAAAATGGAGTGTTTCAAACATAATGAAGCGATAAAATTTATTGACTAACAAAATTTATTAAAAATTTTAGAATTAACTATTACATGTTGAAAATAAAATGTCTAATTAATTCTTTTTTAATTTTATCATGTAATTATAAAAAAAACTTTTAGAAACTTTTGAATTGAATTCATTGACGAATTGGATTCAATTACATTTGTGGGATTGAATTACATTCGATTTATAGTGTTTGGAATAAATCTATAAATATTATAATTGAATTCAATTGTATTGTTTGGAATACAATAAAAATGAATTCAACTACTTCATATGACTTTTTTATCCTTAACTAAAAATAATATGTAATCAATGTGTGTGTGTTTTGTAGTAATCTATATATTTATGATGTATATTTGGAAAAATGTTTTTAATGTTTTGAAAAGAATTAGCTCTTCAATTTACATACTACAACGGATCATTTGAGATGTGAATTGAATTCATAAAGAAAATAATATTCAATTACGTAGATGAATTCAAGTCATCTCTTTTTTAGCATTCCAAACGTATGAATTGAATTTAATTACATAAAATTAATGAATTGAATTAAATTCATCAGATTCCAAACGACCTGTAAAAGAAGAGGTTTTATAACATCAAATTAATGAATTGAATTTAATTGAGTATTATTGTTGCTATTGTTAATTGTCTTTTAACGATTGAACTTTTAAAAATGACATACTTATACAAAATTGTTAATAAGTTTACTTTTTATGCAAACTTTTATCGTAAAATTTTGTTGCTTAATAAAAACTAAGGGAGAGAAATTGTAGTTGAATTAACTTATATAAGTGAAGAATTTTTAAAATTATAGGTTTAGAACTCCATGGATTGGAAAGAATAAAAATAGAAATCGATTCAATATATATATATATATATAAAAGGATAAAAGAACGTCAAGCTTATTTCTTCGGCAAACCAGAGAACATTGTGATCCTAAGACCTAGCCAAGTAAATGGCCCATTATTTGTCAACCTTTGCGTTGGGCTTGGAAGTTTGGTACATTTTTGGCTTGAGTTCGGTAAATCGTAAATGTAACAAACTTCGTCCTCACACAAATGTTACGGAGCATAAATAAAATTTTATCTTAAATTTTTTGAAAATAGGTTCTACACAAATAGGCTTAGCAATTAGGCCCGAATTTGGGTTCCGTTAAAAAGTCAGCCCAGTTTAACCCATTGTCATCTCCGTTGACAAGTTAAGAGTGGAGTCTCTGTAACTCAAATAAGTATTGGAAGAAGAGGACATGTCCAAATTGAAGATACACAAAAAAAAAACTCTAATTTTAGTTGAATTATTAAATATAATTTATAAATTAATGTGTTTATTAAATAATTATTTATTTAATATACATGAGAAAATATCGATTGAACTTTCGTTATTATTAAAAAATTTCCTTAATCACAAAATTAAGCTATATTCTAACAATTGTTATAGAAGTCAACTTGCATGACACCCTTAGATGGTCATGTATTACAGGCGATAGTTCCCGCAAACTCCCTTCCAGAACTCCTTCCCAAAATCCATGATTCTAAATGTTAATAATCATGAAGTTAATCCAAAATCCTTGTAGTCGTAGGAGAACAATACGGGGTTGATTCAACGATTAATAAGTAAGTTTTGTTATCATAATATTTTTGTAGAGAAATTAATCGTAGTTAAATCACCAACATAGCAGAGAAATAATTTTAATTTTTTAATTATATATTTTTACAACAACAATAACAAAAACAAAACTCAGTAATTATATCTTTTTAATTGAATAATTTGAAAACTATGATTCATAAATAAAAGGAGTAAAATGTACTTAATTTGAATTCCTCCATAATTTTTTTAGAACTATCAACCACAAGCTGTCTATGTGTCCAACCTCTGCTGATATTTACAAAGTAGAGAAAAAAACTCAACACTTGAAAGAAAATACATGATTGCTAACTCCCTTATGCAATAAGGTTTCTTTTTAATTAAAATTAAAATTAAAATCTAACACTAATTATAATTATACTTTAATTTTAATAAAATAAAATATTTATATTTCATCTTAAAGTTTCTCAAGATTCACAATTAATTCCTACTCAATTTAAATTGAAAATTTCTCTTTTAATTACTATTTTATATGTGACTCATTATGTTTATAATTGTAAAATCCCGAAACTTTCTTTTCATTGAATAAAATTTTTCATGTTCAGATGAATAGTGAATTTTTGTGGAACCCACCCAATCTCAAAATAACAAAAAATATCTGGAATAATTATTAGAGTTTAATACTACTAAAACGGATCGAAAATAAGTCGTATAGGATGGATTTCAGGAGTTTCGAAAGTTTAGGACTAAAATGTCCTTTTGGAAAGTAATGAGTATTAATAATTTTAAACTCATTCGAAAATCTTTAAAACATCCAATCAATAAGTATTGACCATAATTAGAGTATTTCATGGTCAATTCGAAGGTAAGATAATTTTGGAATATTTTTGGAATTTAATTCAGTTGGTTGATGAATTAAATTCAATAAAGGGCAATTTGGTCTTTTTACATGTCATTAAGGGTAATTTGGTCATTTTACATAGTGTTAGTGGAAGAATGAGTCATTAAAAGAGAACCAACAGGAAGGTGAAGTATGGAAGCCATTAAATGAGCATTAAAAGAATCAAGACTTTTGTCTTCATTTTAACATAAACGTGAGAGACCAAACAAAAGGTAGAAAAGAAGAGAGAACAAGGGACATTTGGCCAAGGAGGGAGAAGAAGAGGGCAGCTATATGATTTTGGAGCATAAATTGGATAGATCTTGATCAAGTGGAGGTACTCATCAAATACCAAGAGATTGGAAGATAAATTGGTAAGTTTTCCTAACATAAATTTATAATTTTGGGGCTTTTTAGTGGGATAGATTTATGCAAGATAAATGATGGTTTTTTTAGTGAGGTAGATTTATGCAAGATAAATGATGAATTTTGACTTGCTATGGAGTAAATAATAAGTTTGGAAGCATTTAAGGGATGAATATGACAAGAGAAAGAATTATGTTTAGTGAATGTTTGTATTTGGTT
>JANIIA010000191.1:29137708-29151576 GCA_027478495.1 Erythroxylum alaternifolium | reverse complement strand
AATCACAGAAGTCAGAAATCTCAATGTTACTGTTCCATTGAGTTACTGTTCCATTGACATCCGAATTTCTACAATTTCTATCTTTCACTCTTGATCTCAAAAATTTGCACATTTTATGTCAATGGAAAGATATCAAAAAGATCTACAACTCTCTTGAAGATCACATTCACTAATTCTGCCCAATTCAGCCTCAATTAAATCTCTAAAGTTTCTGACCAAAATTCCAACCCTAATGCATTTACCATTCACTGTTCATACCTATCCTGATGTTGAATTTCAAACTCAAATTGAACACTCTTAAGGTCAGAATTAGATCTCACTTTCTTCATATGAAATGAAGACACACTCATCTAGTTTCTATTGAGCCAAGAACCAGATCAATTAGATAACCACGTACTAAGTTATGGTCAAAATTCCGAGAATACCTCAAAACACAAATTCCAGATTTGCATCAAGTCTTTCATTCATCATCTCCTATACCAATTTCACCCAATTTAGCACTTAATGCACTTCAAATTTTTAGCATCACTACCTTACAACTTATCACTCTCCAATTAACCTAATTTTGGCAGCACTTATACAATTCAATAGACAGCTACGAATGTGTATAGACTATAGACAGCTGAACAAAGTGACTGCAAAGAATAAGTATCCAATGACTAGAATAGATGGTTTTTTTGATCAGATGAAAGGTGCATAAGTGTTCTCCTAGATTAATTTGTGTCGGGTTATTACCATCTTTAAGTAAAAGAAGTAGATGTTATAAAGGCTGCATTTAGGACCCAATATGGCCACTATGAGTTCTTAGAGATGCCTTTGAGCTAGCTATGGATTTGATGAATAGGGTGCTTTGACCCTACTAAGACCAATTTTTATGGTGTTTATAGATGATATATTGATTTATTCGAGAAATGAAGAGAAACATGCTCAACATTTGAGAATTGTGCTATAGACTTTGAGAGAGAAGTAGTTATTTGCCAAATTGACAAAATGTGATTTTGGACTAAAGTATTTTTCTTTCCTCAAGCATATTATCTCTTCAAAAGGTATCAAGGTGGATCCCAGTAAAATTGAGGCGATTGTCAATTGGAATCTACCTCGTAATGTAACAAAAGTGAGAATTTTTCTTAGCTTAGTTGGTTATTATCGGTATTTTGTCAAAGTATTCTTAGTAATTGCTTCTCCAATCACAAAGCTACTTCAGAAAGGAACAAAATTTGAATGGAATGATAGATATTGATCCCATGAGAGTTTTGAGCAGTTAAAGAAGATTCTCACTGAAGCTCCAGTGTTGACACAACAAAATCTAAGCAAAGAGTATGTTATGTACAGTGATGCTTCTAGGAATGATCTGGGTTATTTACTGATCAAGATGTGAAAGTGGTGGCTTATGCCTCGAGATATTTAAATCCAAATGAACAGAACTACCCTACATATGATTTAGAATAGGTAGCAGTATTGCTTGCCTAAAAAATTTGGCAGCACTGCTTATATGAGGAAAGATATAGGGTATACATAAATCACAAGAGTCTCGAATACTTGCTCACAAAGAACGAGATCAATTTGAGGCAACAACATTAGCTAGAATTGTTTAAAGACTATGATTACATAGTTGACTACCACTTAGGGAAAGCTAATGTGCTAGCAAATTCTTTAAGTAGGAAGTCTATTTCAGTTTTATCATTACAACATAGTAGATGGAGATTTGCACTAACTGGAGCTTTGATAGCTCAGTTAAAAGAAATTCCTAACTTGAGAAAGATGATAGTATATGTACAAAAGGATGATGCCAAGTTGCAACAAATTGTACATGTGGTATAAGAAGGGAAATAGACTGATTTTGTAATGAAAGATGACAGAAGTTTGTACTTCAAAAGTAAACTATATGTACTAATAGTAAAGGATTTAAAGAAGAAGTTATTAAATGAAACCCATAATATTGTGTTCAATATACATCCTGGGGGTAACAAGATGTACCAGGACTTGAAAAAACATTATCGGTGGCCAAGAATGAAACGTGATGTAATGGACTATGTGTCTAAGTGCTTGACTTGTCAATAGGTGAGAGGTAAACATTAATTCCCATCTTTTCTATTGAATCCCATCCTAATTCTATAGTGGAAATAGGATAATATCACCATATATTTTGTTACAGGCCTACCCCCCACATAGAGAAAGCATAACGCGGTATAGGTTATAGTGGACAGGCTCACCAAATTAGCTTACTTAATATCAGTCTGACCTAATTATTTTACAGATTGGTCAGTTGAGTTGTATGTGAATGAGATTGTTCGACTACATAGAGTGCCATTGTGAATTATTTCTGACCGAGACCTATAATTTACATCAACATTTTGGAAAAGTTTACAAGCAGCTTTTGGTACTCAGTTGAGCTTCATCATAACCTTTCACACACAAACGGATGGGAAATTTGAGAGAGTTATATATGTGCTGGAAGACATGCTTAGAACATGTGTTAGGGAATTTCTAGGTAGTTGGGATAGGTACATTCCTTTGATGGAATTTGCTTATAACAATAGTTATCAGCCTAGTATAGGTATGGCACCTTATGAAGCATTATATGTAGAACCCTGGTTTATTGGACAGGATTGACTGAGAATAAGATGATTGGGCTTAAGATAGTCAAAGACACAAAAGAGAAAGTGAGGTTATTCAGCAAAGATTGAAGGCTGCAAGTGATAAATAGAAATCATATGCTAATTTGAAGAGGAAAGATATTGAATATGCTATAGGCTACAAAGTTTTTTTGAAAGTTTTTCTCCAAAGAAAAGTGTTAAGATTTGGGAAAATGGGAAAGCTTAGTTCAAGATTTATATGTCTGTATGAAATTCTTGAAAGGATTGGACCAATGGCATATAGATTGGCTCTTCTTATAGAACTATCCAAGTTACATGATGTCTTCCATGTCTCAATGCTACGGAGACACTAATCGGATGATTCACATTTGTTACCAGTATCAAAGATAAAGGTCCAACCATACTTCTCTTATGATGATTACCTTAAGGAAATCTTGGTTAGAGAAGTGAGACGGATAAGGAATAAGCAAATTCCTCTTGTAAAAGTGCTTTGGCAACATCATGTCATTGAAGAGGCAACTTAGGAACCTGAATCGATGATGAGAATTTGGTACCTACAGCTATTCAATACATGTATGAATTTTAAAGACGAAATTCTTTTCAAGTGGGGAGAAATATAAGGCCCCGACATCTACCCTAGAAGCATTATAGTATATCTAGGGTGTATTAAGAAGTGAACATAATGAATTAAGTGCATCTAAGCATAGTAAGGGATATAATGGTAATTAACTTAACAAAACAGTGGTAAATTGGTAATTTGCTCATTTCGACATGGACATGAATAATTATATGTGATATATGGACTAGAATGGAATCAATTAATCACAATATATGCCAATGTGGGAACTAAAGGAAGAAGAAGGACCAAATGTAAACTTTCACTAAAGTTAACACATAGTTCAATAAGATTGAAGCATATGGTCCAATAGGATTGAAACATGTGTGAAAGTCTAGAATTTTCATGAAATGGGAATAGAAGAGAGGAGAGATGGATGAAAATTTGGGGGTTTTAACTCCATATTTTTATCCTCTCATTTCCTCTCCATTTTCCATAAGGAATCAAGTTAACCCTAAGCGGAAATCAAGGTAAAAGTTAGTGGTTTTTCTTCTCATATTCATCTTTTTTTACTTTGCTCATGAAGAGTTGGAATTATAAGGTTGGAATTAGGATTGAGATATGTATTTATGGTGTTTCTAGTTAGTGAATCACGTAAAACTAAAGGGGAAGAGAAGGAAAAGCATCACAAGAGCTAGTTAGCTAATTTCAAGGTTTGGGACTAGACTTAGTTTAATTTCAGTCTGTGCATGTTTGAATGTGTAAAACGATTTATTTGGACATGGAGTGGATGCTGTAATAGTGTATTGGTGTTACTTCAAGTCGAATTGGGTGAATATGACAAGAGAGTAATGTTTATTGGAATTCTTTCTAGGGTTCACTTGAACCATTCCTATTGTTTTGGCTATAACTTGTCCTACATACCTCAAAATTGGGTGATTTCAATTGGAGATAAAAACGTAAGACATAAAAATAAAAATATCTAGAGAAGATCTAGGCCTAATTCTAGCTGAATGACATTGGAAATTGAGATTGAAAATGGTGACCTAATGCTGCCCGTGTTTCGGAGCAGCTTGAGATTTTTAGTGCACATTTCATGATTTAGAAGTCTAAATGACCTGATTTTTGATGATAAGGAAACTAGAGACATATTGGAACAAATTTTTAGAAGAATTTTAAGCCTAAGTTGAAAGCTTACTACGTGAAAATGGAAAAGGTGGAGACTATCGTGTGACTTGCTTCAAGACTAATTTGTTTTCCATTCTTAGACCCATCGTGTGCTTAGCTCCAATTGGATTATTTTAAGTTTTTCACTTCCAGTTTTTACCGAATCATATTTGAATCTTTTTAGATGTTTATAAAACTTTTCAAACACCTAGAAATAAATAAATATGAATTACCATATGTGAATTATGTGATTACACATTGAAATTTAAGATTGAACATAATGCATGCTAAAGGAAATTTACATGCATATAGATTATTTATATGCATATTTGTTGCATACATGTGTATAGTATGACCATACAAGTTTACATACTAATCTTATGAATATAATTAAGTAATTTAACATGTTTTACATTTAAATGATGTATACGAATTTATATACATAAATTATGCGAATGTACATAGAGAAATATGACTGAATAAAACAGATACAAAATAAATCATATGAATACTTGTGAATTGTATACCTGTTTCTAATGGTGGTAAGTTATAACTTGCATGTATGAACTTATATATATATTTTATGATTTCAAATGAATATCATATGATTTATCAATATATTAATTATGAAATTGTCAAATAATTAAAGGAAAATGTTATAGTGCTTGCTTCATTATCTTGGTGATGGATAGATAGGAATGCTTATAGGGTTACAATACAGCTACTACAGTTTGACTACAATGGTGTCTTCATTTTGAGACTATAGTGTCTCTACAGTTTGATGTCTTCAGGGTATCTATAGTTTGATACCTTGGGGTATCTATAGTTCGATACTTTCGGGTATCTAAAGTTTGATATTTTCGGATTTCAATAACTTCCATTATCCATACATAGAGGAATGTGCATGCCTAAAACATGAAGTAAATTAAAGAGTTATAAATAAGAGATACAGTATGACAAAATATATAATTTGTGTTTATGAGCATTGAATATCAATATTTGGCTTATAAATGTGAATTTACGATATATGAATAATATGTTGAAGCATATTTGCATTATGTACCTTGATTAATTATGCCACTCTATTTATATGAGTTTATGATATTCATAAATGTGTGTGCGATTGCCAGATGACTGTTGTAGATGGTCATCCAAACTAAGTGTTTCCTTACTATGTTTTTAGGCTTAGCACGAGTGTTAATCCATGCAGGTCCAAGTAATAGGTGTGAGGCATAAGGATTATTTGTAAGGAATAAGGCCAACCATTAGAAATAAATGTACTTTTGAAATGTATCTTTTTGGTTAAAGATGAATGTATATGTAATAAAGGACCATGTAATATTTCTTTCAGATTATCATATAAATGTAAAGATGTAATACTACTCTTAAATGATAATGTTAAGTGATATGAAATTTCATATTATGTATATGTACAGAATTGAATAGAAAAATGTGTGATGACAATTCCTACAAATGTATAGAAATGTATGTCATGAATGTATGTATAGCATGTATGTAGGTAGTTGTAGGTTCTCTAGAGGGGGTGTTATAGATTTGAAATAGAGAATATGCTTATAACATATCACATGTATTGGAATTAAAATGAAATACCTATAATTGAGTTTTAGGATTTGAAATGGATAAAATGAATCTTAAAACTTTAAATGGATAAAATAGCTAGAGCAGCATCTTAGGGCTTAGAATTAAAAGAAAGTTCTAGATATTATAAGCTTATGATTTGAACTCAAATTTTGTTTTAATTTTATCTAACATCTTAATAGTTTGTTTTATGAAATAAATTTCTCTTTGTCACTTCATACAAATATATAACAATTAAAAAATAATAAGTGCGTAAGAAAAAATTATGTTACATTTAGGGTTAATTGTCAAAAATTCTAAACTTTTTAGAATTTTACAATTATAGTCCCAGATTTAAAAAGCAACAATAGAATACTCAAAATTTTAACTTTTTGCAAAAAATAACTTATCGTAAGACATCAAATTAATGGTGCTAATGTAACATGTCATGCCAACTAATATATTTACAATGTAGATAACATATGAAATATAATTCCTATGACAGCAAACTAACTTTTAAAATAAGTAAATCTATAGTTTACCTTCTTTCCCTCTAACTTTTATTCCAAGACTACAGTGTCTTTTCTGGATACAATTTTAGCATAGTTCTAGGACAAGAATTGTGGAGGAATAAATTTTTGTTGCTTTTCACCTGATCTACGCTATAACTGTAACTTATAGCTTATTAGATAAAGGTCTTATGCCCTAAGAAATTTAACTAGCTCTGAGGAAGTGCATAGCAATTTATTAACGAGAGTCTGCTTCTACATTATTTAAGGAATATATACATGTATTACCATTCTTTTTGTTTGCTAAACTAGTTCGTAAAATGGATCAGTGATGCTGAATCCCATTAAAAAGGAAAGAAAGCCAATTATCAATGCAAAAGTTACAAATATTTTGTAGTGAAACCTTTATAATGATAAAACTTAGTAAGAGTTGGTGAGAGATGCTCTCTAATCTCACTAGTTTTGCTCTGGCCTTTCTCCTCTAATCCAGTAACATTTCTCTAAACCTAGTTCACTTTTACTCTTTTTGGTAACCCGCCTCTCTTCTTTTTTGTCTCACCTAGACTTATTTTTGGATTATACCATTAATAGTTATAACTTATGCTCCCTCTCTAACCAGCAACCCTTTCAATAACATTTCCCCTTAAACTCCAAATTTAAAGCAAGACTTTTAACCCCCTAAACCTCAAACTTTAGATTTAGATCAAGACTTTTCCCCCTGATCGGGCTTTAAAACTAAACCCTCATTGCTTGTTCATTACAAGGAGAATTAGGATTCTAACTTCAAAAAGGAATCTTGGGGCAAGGTTATGGGTGATTTAAAGGAGTTTGGAAAGCTTCAATATGTCCCTCAAACTAACCTAGATGAACCAATCACCCCTCCTTTAGATGTTCTTCATATAGGTGTAAGGAAATGGTGAACTTCATTAGTTAGATATTTCCTAGAAAAGATAATGGTTTCCTCGGTAGTTCAAAGATAGGCAAGCCTCAAATGGAAAAAAGGAGCCATGGAAAATGTAATGGTTAATGAAGATGATCTTTTCATCGTCAAGTTGTCTACTAAACCACAAGAATAGGGGATTATTAATGATGGACTATGGCATATCCAAAGTCATCCATTGTTTATTAAAAAATGATGCACAGCTATGACCCTAATATATGGGCCAATTTTCATAAGTTTGCCTTGGAATATTGGTTAGTAGAAGGCCTTATTTATATTGCTAGCAAAATTGAAAAGCCAATTTGTTTAAATGAAAATAATGCCAGACCTAAAAGGATAGGATTTGCTTGTATAGACATAGAAACAAGACCAGGCAAAACTCTTCCAAAGGCTATTAAGATACTCAAGATGAATGAAGGTGGATCCTTAACTGAAGATTTTATAAAAGTAATATACATGTGGAAGCCCACTATAGGAAAGAAGAAGATGAAATGGATCCTAAAAAGCAATAACAACTTAAAATAGAGAAAAGCCATATTAAAACTCTAAGTCTATAGGCTGAAGTTGTAACTCTCTAAGTAAAAAGTAGTATGGAGAATAATTCATCTCCCTAGGAAACTAAAATTCCTCAAGAAGAGTTTGATCTTTAAAAATAGACTGATAGAGGAAAGAAATAATAGTAAAGGAGGCAAAAAAGCAATACGAATAAAACTCAAGCAATTTAAATGACATATTACACAATACTATAAAGATAGAGGCAAACTCCCCCAAACCAAGTGATCCATCCCAAGCAAAACTAGGTATGGTAGGAAAATCAAGAGAAAAAAATAAGGTAATTCCTCTCATTAATAGAAATATTAGTGTGTAATGTAAGAGACTTAAATAGCCATAATAAATAGTTGGCAATTAAGGACCTTGTATACCTTAAGAAGCCACATTTTATTAGTCTAGTAGAGACTAAAATAAGGGGAAAAAAGAAGATCCAAAAGTATAAATAAAAGTTGGCATATATTAGGTAACCATGAATTTCTCTATAATGTTCATACAATTGTCACTTTTGACCCTTATGTGTCTCTGTTAAATAACTAGTATTGCACTGATCAGCTTCTACATTATGAGCTCGCAAGATTAGCTAAACAAACTCTTATTTAATATCACTACTATTTATGCTTTTAACTAGGAGTTATAAAGATAAACTCTTTTAAATGAACTGAGGAAATTAGGACCTCCTTATAGTTTTTAATAGGAGACTTCAAATTTTTTTATTATCCTTAGGGGAAGTGCTAAATGCTAACATACTCACAAAAATAAAATGTGATGAGCTACATTCACTGACCAAAGACTTGGGATTGATGGGTCTTAAGTTTATAGGTTACATTCAGACATGGAATAATAACCAATCTAGTAATTGGTTGATGTAGAAGAAATTAGATAGTTGTCTAGTGAATTAAACTTAGCTAGCTATATATCCTTAGAGCTATGCTAACTTTGGATGTCCTCTTATGTCTAATCACTCACCTATATTCATCAGGGATGAAATGAGCCACAATAAAAGTAAAACTCCATTTAGATTTTTCAATTCACTGCTTAAGGTATTAGGCAGAAAGGTTATCTTAAAAGGCCTTTCAATTGGCCAATATGGTTATAAGGCTTATAGATGCTCATAAAGCCTAAAGGCATTCAAAATGGAATTAATAAAGTTACAGAAAGGTTAATCTATCCTAATGCAGGCTATTAAAATTCTTTCATTGGAATCTGTCATTAAGAATTGATCGCATTTTTCCGATATGAAAATGCTTTAATAATTTAACCTCGATATTCTGCATGCACATGGTTTGCTCGCGTAGTACCTAAGGTGTCTATCCCATCTAATCCTAAAATCTAAGGCTGAAAACAAATTGCAATAACTCAAAAAGAACAAAACTAAAGCAAGAAAGAATTTCAATCACGTAATTAATTCAAAGAATCAAATTAGGGAATATAAACAAGATACCAAATGAAACACTCAATCAAGAATCAAATTAGGAACTACCAATTGAGAGAAAGGGGAATTTTATCCGAATTTAATGAAAACCTAATTGATTATGAATTTATTGGATTACCAGTTCTAGACGGTCCTAGGGTTGATTACTCTCTCTCGAGTTATAACCATTAACCCTAATGATTAACCCAAATCAGATTATGGGAATTGCAATCTCTCAATTCACAATTTATCTAAAACCTAAATTAGATCTTAAGTTTTTTAATAAACTACTGAAAACTTATGAAAGATCTCTCGTTACATAAATTTACCGGTTTGATTCAATTCTTCATCTATTAAATTACCTAACTCTAGTTAGCCTAATTTAATTATTTTTCACTCAGTTCACTGATAGATGTGATTTGCATCATATTTTAAGGTTTAATTTGTTATGTGTTAAGTGTTAATTTAAGTGTTTATCGTGTATTTAGGTTTTAATTGTGTTAGTTTATGTTTTTAAGTGTTTTTATAGGTTAGTATAAATCTTTGAGCTTAATTGCTATTTTTTTGAGGTACCTTGATATGTTTATTAGTGTCTCAAGGTCAACGGTGAAGAACGGAGAAGTTTCGAAAACTTTTGGGCGTAAACTATGGCCCATGATCGTGGCATAATAGGCTTTGATCGTGGCACAATAGGCCATGATCGTGACAGAGAGATATGAGCCACTATGCCCCAGGCCACGATCGTGACAGAGAGGTCTGATTCAGGCCACGATCGTGGCACTTAGGCCACATTCATGGTAGAAAGGGTTAGACGCTAGCCATGATCGTGGCATGCAGGGCCACAATCGTGGCCTACGTCGGGCATATGCAAAAATAGGTTAAAGCATCAAGTTTTGAGGAACTTTTCAAACAGTTTCGACCTTAGACAAACCCTAGGGCTACCAAGTTATTTAAGGAATATAAAGAATAGAAGGAGTTTTTTGCATCAGCCAAATCCTGAACCCTAGAGAGAGCTTTATCGAGAGATTGAGAATTGATCGAAGGAAGAGAGACACGGAGAAGAAGCCACAGGAAGTACTTCCCAGAATAGGAGGTTTTTCACTACTGTTGCCTCTACCATTCGGTTCCAATAGTATTTTCCAATTTATTTTCAATTTTATTGTTGTGTAGAATTGAGATAATTGTTGAGAATAGGATTTGTTGAATATTGAGTTATGTCTATACTCACCTTCAGGATTTTGTCTTTTATATTAATGAAAGCTTATTGTTCGTGTTTTTATTGAGTTATTGTGATTCAATTTATATTCTTAATAATTCGGTAATAAACTGAGAGGGTAGATTGAGTGAAAATCATCAAATTGGGCTGACAAGAGTTAGATAGTTTGATAGATTAAAAATTGAATCCAACCGGCAAATTTGTGTAACGAGAGATCATGCATAGGTTTTCAGTAGGCTATTAGACAATTTTAGAACTAATTTAGTTTTAGGTTAATTAGGAACCGAGAGATTACAATTCTATAATCTCAATTATGATTTATAAATTAGGGTTAAAGATTATAACTCGAGAGAGAGTAATCCACCCTAGTACCGTCTAAACCTGGTAATTCAGCGATTCCATAATCAATTAGGTTTTCATTAAGGTCGGATTAAAACCCCTTCCTCTCAATTGGTAGTTCCTAGGTTGATTGTTGATTAGGTTGCGCAAATTGCTATCTTGTTTATAATTTTTGAATTTAATTCTTGAGATTGATTATTGATTGATTAATTTTCTACCTAGTTATTTATTTCAATTATTTGTGAATTTTAGTTCAGCCTTAGAATTTAGGATTAAATTACCCATCCTAATAGGATCGATACCTTAGGTACTACGTGGATGACTCGTGCGCTTACAAAATTATCGAGGTTAAAAATATTAAAATTTATCATACGTAAACCGTCGATCAAGTTTTTGGTGTCGTTGCTAGGGAGGCAATTTGTTTAGTTCTTTAGTCTAAGGTCTTTTGTTTTTAAATTAAAAAAATTGGGGCGTAAAGTAGAGTGACAGCAAGACTTCTTAGAGTGAGATGAGACATTTGAAGAGTTGAATACTAAGAAGAGATAAAAGAACAATCATGTAGGATGTATATTATAGGGAGCAAGGGACATTTGCAGAATTCAATGAGCCCTAATTTAGTTAGGAAAATCATCATCCTTATATGAACCCATACATTTCGGGGTAACAGAACCACCCAGATTTCTATTAGTCTAACAATATAAGTACTCACATGGGACATCAAGACTTATTTTAATTTCAACATGATGAATCTAGTTCGTGGGATTCCAAGATGGACAAAATCATGGACAAGATCATAGATATGGAAAAGAACCAGAAGAGATTGGAAGAGAAGTTTAAGTGAGTAGTAAAAGATCATGCCTCTTTTATTCACAATCTAAGGGCTTAAATAGGTCAGCTTTCTAGGGAATTTTGTAATCAAAGTATAGAAAACTTTCTGCATAGAGTGAAAGTAAATTCGATAGAGCCATGTTAGGTTATCACACTTAGGAATGGTGTAGAGCTAGAAGAACCAACAAGAAATCAGGCTAAAGTCGACCTTATAGAAGACTAAGAAATAAAGAAAGAGGATGAAGAAAGGGATGAAAACCCCTCATATTATCCATCAATTCTTGATATACCATGTATAAACATCAAAAAATCTTTGATAAATGTCCATGAAAAGAACCTTGTCCTTCCGATTAATGATGGTCAAATGACATTCAACTTGAATGATGCATTAAAGAATCTGAAGTATAGTAGCTTATTCAAGATAATTGATGTGTTCGAATCTTCTAAAGAATAAGAGGATGAAGAATAGAAGACAACAGATATCGAGTTTGAAGAAGCTATGAACATCGCTGTTCATGAATCGGACGAAGCAGAGGAGACGAAGATGATTACCAAAGAAAGAGAGAAACTCACCTTTTTACAAGACAAACTATTGGATTCGATGGAAGATTCGGGGAGTTTGTTATTCCCTATTTTATTGACAGATTGTTAGAAAAAGGACATTACTGAGCTTAATTGGTTTTCTCAACTTTATTAATATTGTCCTTCTGATTATTTTGCAATTTGTAGCTTACTCACATCCTACAAAACTGATGTTGAATGAGAAGGGTATAAGCAAGACATTTATAATTGATCCCGGCTGAGTTTTCAATGATACCAGGTCAAGTTAATGACCATAAATTAGCATGTTTGGTAGTTAGGTTTAAATTGTTGCATAGTTAGATTTGTTTCAAATTTCAAAAATAAAATTTAATTATTTGAAATGATCTGGGATTACTAACTCTCTTACTCTCTTTGAATCAATTATAAGATAAGAAAGTCAGCTTAGCATCAAGTGCATTTGGCCTCCATCTCTAACACCGTCACTACCTCAGTCACCTTAATAGTTTCATGTTCTAACCCTTTTCCTTTCATTTTTCTTAGTATTTTCTTCTTATGCTTTTTTCGTATATTGTGTTTTATTCCCCCATGGTGTATTTGTGTACCCTTCTCACATTGAGGATAATGTGATGTTCAAGTGTGGGGAAGGTTATATGTTTTATTTTTATATGTTTTTTTCATATTGTATGATAGTTATTAGGTTGCATTGTGTGAATTGTTTGAATGTGTCAATGGCTTAGATAGACTGAAAATGATTTAATTTTGCACTTAATCTATTAGGTTTTGAATAATCATTGGCTCACAAAATTAGTGAATTGGGGTCTTTTGATAAATATATAGTTTAATTAGGATTTAATATAAGTTTAGCACCCTATAAATTGCCACATTCATTCATAATTTGAGGCCTTTTAACTTAAGTAGCTTGACTAGTATTTTTCATAGAAACGAGTAGTTAAAATAACAAGGTAGGTAATAAAAAAAGTTAAATAAATCACAATTTCGCTGACCTTCGAGTTATGAATAGAGCTAGTAGCTAGTTGAAAACATGATATAGCTGAGTAACCAGATCGACACATAATACAAATGTATGCCTTCGCGTCAAAAGCTATAATGACATTTGAACCAAGCTGTTTAATAAAAATGACTTAGTTAAGTAACCAGATCGACATTTATCGCCAATGTTTACCTCTGAGTAAAAGACTAAATGCTTACTTAAATAAATAAAGAAAAAAGGTTCTTAATAAAAACCTACCGCACTTGTAATAAGCTTGAATTTTTATGAAAACATACTTAGGAACAGTTACAGAGTATGAAGGACCAAAGAATTATTGAAGTGTGTGTGCAATTAAAAAGGGAAAATAAATTAATACTTAGATCTTGATTAATTTGTATATTTAGTTCAAAGCCCCTAGATATAGATTTTGAATAATAATGATTAGATATAACTTAGATGACTGTGTTTAAGATTAAATTTATTTCACAAAGTTGAATTCATTGTCTCATTATTGCATTATGTGTTGTGTGTTTGTTGTTTTGTTTGCTTAAGGATAAGCAAACATTTAAGTGTGGGAATGTTGATAGCTGTGATTTGCATCATGTTTTAGGGTTTAATTTGTTGTGTGTTAAGTGTTAATT
>JANIIA010000191.1:29118559-29137608 GCA_027478495.1 Erythroxylum alaternifolium | reverse complement strand
GCTTGAATTTTTATGAAAACATACTTAAGAACAGTTACAAAGTATGAAGGACCAAAGAATTATTGAAGTGTGTGTGCAATTAAAAAGGGTAAATAAATTAACACTTGGATCTTGATTAATTTATATATTTAGTTCAAAGCCCCTAGATATATATTTTGCATGATAATGATTAGATATAACTTAGATGATTGCGTTTAAGATTAAATTTATTTCACAAAGTTGAATTCATTGTCTCATTACTGCATTATGTGTTGTGTGTTTGTTGTTTTGTTTGCTTAAGGATAAGCAAACATTTAAGTGTGGGGATGTTGATAGCTGTGATTTGCATCATGTTTTAGGGTTTAATATGTTGTGTGTTAAGTGTTAATTTGAGTGTTTAGCATGTATTTAGGTTTTAATTGTGTTAGTTTACATGTTTAAGTGTTTTTATAGACTAGTATGAATCTTTGAGCTTAATTGTTTTGTTTTTGAGGTACCTTGATGTGTTTGTTTGTGTTTCAGGATCAATAACAAAGAACGGAGAAGTTTCGGAAACTTTCAAGCTGAAATTAGGCCACGATCATGACAAAGAGATATGAGCCACCATGTCCTAGGCCACGCTCATGACAAAAAAGGTTAGACGCTGGCCACGATCATGATAGGTAGGGCCAAGATTATGGCCTGCGTTAGGCATATGCAAAAATAGGTGAAAATGTCAAGTTTCGATGCACTTTTTGGACTGTTTCGACTGTAGACAAACCCTAGGGCTGCCAAGATATTTAAGGAACACAAAGAACAAAAAAAGGAGATTTTTCCATAAGCCAAATCCTGATAGAGAGAGCTTTATTGAGAGATTAAGAAAGGATCGAAGGAAGAGAGACATGGAGAAGAAGCCACATGAAGTACTTCCCAGAATAGGAGGTTTCTCAGCATTGCTACCTCCGCCATTCCGTTCCAATCGTATTTTCCATTTTATTTTCAATTTTATTGATGTATAGAATTGAGATAATTTTTTAGAATCGTATTTTTTGAATGTTGAGTTATGTCTATACTTACCTTTGGGATTTTGTCTTTGATATTAATGAAAGTCGATTGTTCTTGTTTTTATAAAGTTATTATGATTTAATTTCTGTTCTTAATAATTCGGTAATAAACTGAGAGGGTGAACCAAGTGAAATCATCAAATTGAGCTAATGAGAGTTAGGTAGTTTGATAGATTAAAAATTCAAATCAGTAAATTTGTGTAACGAGAGATCGTGTATAGGTTTTCGGTAGGTTATTGGACAATTTCAGAACTAATTTAGGTTTTGAGTTACTTGGGAATCAAGAGATTACAATTCCATAATCTCAATTAGGGTTTACAAATTAGGGATAAAGATTATAACTCGAGAGAGAGTAATCCATCCTAAGACTGTCTAGACCCGGTAATTCAATGATTCCATAATCAATTAGGTTTTCATTAAGGTCAAACTAAAACCCCTTTCTCTCAATTGGTAATTCCTAGGTTGATTCTTGATTGGTTATGCAAATTGCTATCTTGTTTATAATGTTTGAATTTAATTCTTAAGGTTGATTATTGATTGATTAATTTTCTACCTAGTTGTTTATTTCAACTATTTCCAAATTTGAGTTAAGCTTTATATTTTAGGATTAAATTACCCTTCCTCATGGGATCGATATCTTATGTACTACGCAAACGACTGATGCATTTGTAGTATTATCGAGGTTAAAAATATTAAAACTTATCATACATAAACAGTCGATCATTCACCCTCTTAGTTTATTACCTAATTATGCAAGTGCAGAATTGAAAGCACAAGAAATCCAATAAAAATACAATAATCAAATTTCATTAATCAAAGACAAATATCCCGAAGGTGAGTTTAGACAAATCCTCAACATTCAACAAATCTATTAGCTATGGCTATTTCAAATTCTATATAATCATAAGAATTGAAACTACATCAGAAATAGACTGGGAATGGATTACAGAGGCAACAATGGCAGGAAACCTCCTGTTTCGGGAAGTACTTCATGTAGGCTACTTCTCCATATCTCTCTTCCTTCGTTTCTTCCTCAATCTCTCAATAAAGCCCTCTAGGTTTTGGGATTGTGGCTGATGCCAATGCTCCTCTCTTATGTTCTTCATATTCTTTAAATAACTTTTTTGTCATGAGCAGCCCTAGTTTTTTTGGGTTCGAAATGGTCCGAAAAATCTCTCAAAACTTGACGTTTTCTCCTATTTATGCGTCAGCCTGATGCAAGACATGCTTATGGCCCTACATGCGATAATCATGGCCTGTATCCAACCTTTTATGTCACGATCATGGCCCATTTGCCACAATTGTGGGCTATGACAAAGTCTTCTGTCATGATCGTGTCACTTAGGCCACGATCATGGCTGACTCCCATGTTTCTGTCACGATTGTGCCATGATCGTGGGTAGTTGTTTCAGCCCAAAAGTCTCCAAAACTTTTCCGTTCTTCAATTTTGACCCTGAAACACTAACAAACACATCAAGGTACCTCAAAAATATAATATTTAAGCTCAAAGACTTATACTAACCGATAAAAACTCTTAAACACACAAACTAACATAATTCTAACCTAAAAACATACTAATCACTCAAATTAACACTTAGTACATAATAAGCTAAGCCCTAAATCATGATGCAATTCACACCTATCATCATCCCCACATTTAAATGTTTGCTTGTCCTCAAGCAAACAAAACAACAAACACACAACACACAATGAAGTAATGAGGCAATGGTTTTAACTTCATGAAATAATTTAATCTTAAACACAATCATTCAAGTTATATCAAATCATTAACATGCAAAATTTGTGTCTAAGGGTTTTGAAATAAATATACAAATTAATCAAGATCTAAGTGTTAATTTATTTACCCTTTTCAATTGCACACACACAATAATAATTCTTTGGTCATTCAAACTCCATAACCGTTCCTAAGTACATTTTCATGAAAAGTCAAGCTATTACAAGTTCGGTAGGATTTTATTCGAAAAACACATTTATTTATTTATTTATTGAACATGAACTTAGTCTTTTTTCATAGAGGCAAATATTGGTAATGAATGTCGATCCAGTTATTTGATTAAGTCATGCTTCTATTAAGCGGCTTGGTTGGAACATTATTATAGCTTTTTTATGCGGAGGCACACATTTGTGATGCGTGTCGATGACAAACTCATATATTTATATATTTTTTCATATCAATTAGATAAGTTTTGTCACTTTAATTGGTCTTTATGGCTTTATTTGATTATTATTCGAATTATTGTGCCTTACATTTAATTTGTGTTTATAGAAGTAAACATTTTCATATTTTGGTTGAATTGTGATTAATTAATTTTTGGACAATTGATGCTATATTATTTGTAATTTTTATTGTAGGATACTCAAAAGACTAAAGAAGTAACAGTCTAAAGCATTAAACAAGAGCTGGAAAGGAGAAGAGAAAGAAACAAAACATAAGCGACGTATGAAGAAAAAGCAGGATGGAGGGTGCGTTGGTTTTGGGGAATAAAAAGAAATCACGTTGGAAAGAAAGAAGCAAGCAAAACGCAGGCGTTGGGAGAGCAAGATACAAAACGTCAACGCATGGAGGCAAGGAGAACAAACGCGCAGTAGGAGCAACCTAAGTTATTTGTCCCATCAGTTAGTTACAGTAACCTAAAAGAGGAAGAGACAGAACGCAAACAGCAGTGGAACATAACGCCAGTAACTGGAGAGGAAGACCAAGCTAAAACACGACGCACAAGCAGCTAGAAAGTAAGAGACAAAAATGAAAACTTGAGGACAGCCAGCAAAATGAAGACTTGAAGGCCAAAACGCCCATGTACGTTAGAGCAAGAAGCCAAGAAGTGTAAAACGTAGCAGCTGGCAAAGGAGTAAAACACGTAGACGAAAAGAAGGTTTGGAGGGTTTTAATATGAGTCGGTTTTAAAAGACAGAGAGGCTGCGTGGTTCTGGTAAGAAGACAGAAAAAACAAAAGGGGACAAGGAGGGTGAAGCACGAGTTGGTGGACCAAGAACTAGGAAATAAAAATTGTCACATCTAGCTACAGAGGGGGCGTGCTACGTCTGGGTAGACAAAGAGAAAAAAACAACAAAACCGTGGTGGAGGCATGTGTGGTCTGGGAACGTGAAGAGCTGGCAGCAGGTGTGTTTGGTCTGGGGAAATAATGAGAAAAACGCAAATGTGAAGAGGAGCAGGACCTACGAGGGTGATCTACAGAGAAAGGGGATTTAGGTTTCGGTTCTCTTCCTTATCTCCAACAAATTAAAACCATCATCTTCCACCTTCCATGGCCGACCACTGAGTTCATTGTTAACAGTGTCCTTCATGAAATTTCGTGGCTAATTCATCCTAATCCTTTGATTCTATGGCTATGGCAGGAGCTTGGTTTTCATAGGTGAGTTTAATGCTACATTAATCTTTTGCTCATTTAATTATTTAGTGATCCTAGGTTTTAGGATAATTATTTAATTATTTGGAGTTGTGTTGATGATATCTTTGTAGTGGAAGATTTTTGTGGTTGGGTTATTGTTTAGCTACTGATATTGTGCTAAATATGGTTTAATTTCATTACTTTGTTTTGGATCAAGACTTTGTATTAAGGTTTTGTTGAATATTTGGTGATTATTCAAAGTGGCTTGAATTATCGAACAGTTGTATCGGTTGCTAGCATAATTCTGATTTGCTAATTATTGAGTAATAATTGAACATTGATTTTTAATATCCTTAGTTCTATTTTACTATTCTAGTGGCAGTTAGTAAATTGAGGCTTTGGAAAATATTTTTGTGACAGATCGAGGTGACTCGGTTGTTGGATTAAAAGCTTGATTATAACTCTTGATTCATTGTTTTTAACTTACATCTCTGTTTAAATGATGATTTCCTGTGCTATTGAATTGGAGAGTTATTTTTATCATTGTTAATCAATTGTGTCTTTTATTTCTTTCACTCACTAACATTTCATATCACTCATTTTAAATTTAAAATATTTAAAACAAATCATTTCTGTTTATTTGAATTCATTGCAATTTTTGTGATAGTTAATCAAATCAAACCCCATTTTATAGTTTAGGTTGCATTGCATTTAGTTATTTAAGAATTAAATTTCATTTTCGGCTCCTCAAAGAGAACGACCCGAGGTTGCACTATATGCAATCCTTAGTTAAATTATGAAGTAACCCCAAGGTGACATCAGACTAAGGTTATTTCAGTCCATCTAGTTACTCAGCTATATCAAGTTCTTAACTAGATACTAGCTCTATTCATAACCCAAAGGTCAGCAAAATAGTTATTTATTTAACAACTTTTATTATTATTATTATTATTGCCTACCTTGTTGTTTTAGCTACTCGTTTCTATGAAAAATACTAGTAAAACTACTTAAGCTCAAAGGCCTCAAATTATAAATGAATGTGACAATTTAAAGGGTGACAAACTTACACTAAATCCTGATTAAGCTGTATATTTATCCAAGACCCCAATTCACTAATTTTTGCGAGCTAACGATTATTCACAACCTAATAAACTATGTTCAAAATTAAATTAATTTCAATTCATCTAAGCCATTGACACATTCAAACAATTCACAAAATGCAACCTAGCAACTATCATACCATATGTAAAATCACATACAAAGCAAAACACATAACCCTACCCACATTTGAGCAACACATTGTCCTTAATGTGAGAAGGGAACGAACAATCACATAAAAAAGAAGAAATATAAATTAAAGTAAAACAAAAATAAAAATAAAAATGAAGACTAATTTGACAAAAATGTCTCATGGAGATGGAGGTGGGGATGGTGTCAGAGATGGCAGTTGAACGCCCTAGGCCTCAAAATATCGATGAATACGATGTATATCTCGGCTCTGGCGTTGTTGAGTATGGGCCATCTCCTTCATCATTCTGGAGTTCTCTGCCAGTTGATCTGTAATAACCATGTTGTTTGCAAAGATTGTGTCCAAAACTTTCTTCCATCCCGATTCTTCTAGCTCTTCTTCTTCCTCAGACTCTTCACTGGTTAAGTCCTCTTCTGCCTGATACAGCGACGTTAAACTTGAGCTTACCTGACTGACCCCAATCTTAATATGTGTCTTTTGGCTGATATCCCAAAGTTCCATATTTTGGAATTAAGGATTTTAGCCTACTATAAATGGTGATGATATAGGAACTTAGGAAGGTGAACGATTAATCCACTACAATCCACGCCATAATATTCAGCAATGGCAGAAACTAGGTAACCCATACCTAAATTGTTGCTCCTCTTGTGTGGAGTCGTAATAATAGGATTTAGCATATGTGCGGATGTGCACACTGGAATGTTATATGCACCATAACATAAAAAATTCCTTTGTGGAACACTTGTTGGTTTCTGATTTATCAAAAACCAGTTGACACATAGATTTATGTATAAACAAGTGTTCGTGGGGCCTTATTATTTTGTTGTAGACATTTTTGGCATGAAATTGCTCTATTCTAATAAGCTCATTCCAATGGCGAGAAGGAATGGAGGATTTAGGAACCCACACATATCGTACATGACTTCTATATTCAATTCATACACTCTTCCTCACAACCTAAACCATATTTCCTTGGGGTTCCTAGGTTCACGGGACGGGGAAATGGAAAATTTCAAAATGAGCCCCTGATAGACAGGAAATTGGAAAAGGATAAATTTGGCCTACTGGATTCTTTCAGTTAAATTCTCTACTCTATCGTACAATTTTAACCTATAAAGCATTTCAAAATCAAAATATTTGTAAACTACTATTTGTCTAGCATTTAAGGATGGTAAATGAATATCTTCTTCCTTTGTGTAGATTGGGAAGGTTGCTTCGAAGTCTACTACTATGTTTCTTCTCCCTTGTCACGAAACTTGATTTCCTCCAGATGATTGCTCCCGCCTGGTTGATTGCTTAATGCGTGTCATTTTTCTTATGAACAGGTAGAGTTTGGAAGAAATTTAAAAGTTTGAAATTTTTGTAGAGAGATGTGAGAGCGTTTGTAAGTTTGAAATCTAGAGAGATAAAGTAAAAGTGAAAGTGAATGAAAAAGTGAAGTTAGAAATGAATATATAAGTAGTTGGAGGTAAAATGGTAAGATTTCCTTTAAAAATTGCGTGCTTCCCTTTTTCTGCCCAGTTGCAGGCCATGATTGTGACTTGCAATTTTCCACCAATTGTTCATTTTTTCTTTTTCGTTCTTTTCACATTCTTTGAAAATCACTTCTTAATTCTTTTGTGGCCCTTTCACCTCTCTTTTTCTTACTTGATCGATCATCCAATTTATGTCAAAGTCCATTCCTTCTTAATTTTATTTAGAAACAAAATAATCCTAATTATGGAATTCAAACTTTCTAACAAAAACAATCAAAGGAAATAAAATTCTATATGTCGCCTCCCATATAGCACTTCTTTTAACTTTGGTAGCTCGACACTCTTTTTACGCTCACGGTGGTTCGAATGAATGGTGTAATGGTAATGTAGTCACTAATCTTACAATTTACACATACACTACCATACATGGTTCCCCCTTCCTTATGATTCTCCTTCCATAGCCTTCTTCTACATGATCGTTTCTTTCTAAACTCGTTCCCAGGATCCTTAACATCTTCCCATTCTCCTCAAGGTTCAACTTTTTAAATATCTATTGGAGGTAAAGGAGAACATTATTCTTTCTTTGACCTTGAAGGTTAATTGCTCCTTTCCTACTCTCAGAATTAGTTCACCCCTATCGACGTCAATGATTGAATGAGCAGTGGCTAGGAATAGTCATCCAAGAACTATAGGGGTCTCCACATCTTCTTCAATGTCCAGTATATAGAAGTCAGTGGGAAAGGTAAATTTATCAATTTGTACGTGCACATCCTTAATGATCCCCTTCGGTTGATGTGCTGTTTTGTTGATCATCTTCACTAATATATTTGTGGGTACTAACTCTCTCAACCCTAATTTTACACTAAAGGTGTAGGGCATCATAATGATACTCGTACCCAAATCCGCAAATGCCCTGTCAATATCAAATCCCTTTATACTGTAAGGAATGAAAAAAATCCCATAGGTCCTCTTTCTTCTATGCTAAGTAAGGGTTTTCTTCTTCTATGTGCTCTTTAACCCTCTTTTGGACAGATTCTTTTAGGGTAAGACTCGTTTGCAGTTGTTATGTTATATTCTTAACCCTATTTGATACAACCTCCTTAGAATTCCTTGTTGCCCTACTTGATAATGACTTCCTCCAGGCTAGAATAGGGTATGGGAATTAGGATCGAGGTTCTTTAATTGGCTCAATTTCGAGCTCACTTTGAAGGAATTCCATGATTACATGTCCTTCTCCTTTATCTCCATCTTCCTTCACATGCTCAGGTTCCTTCTTATGGGTATGAATGATAGCCATGATCCGTTCTTTCGGGTTAGACTCGTTATTGCTTAGAACTTGCATTCTGAGTAGATATTGCTTTTGTTAATTGGCCTACTTCGACTTCCAGATTATGTTTGACGAGGCATAGTTCTTTGTTACTTATTCAAATTTGCTTTCAAGCCTCCTATGTTCGTCCTCCATCTATCCAATTTTATCCAAAATCTTGTCCAACTTAGATTCCATCGAGCTTGGTTCATCTTGTTGGAAGCTTGATTGTCCTTGTGGCATGAACTGTCCTCCAATATTATTTCCCCAAGAGAAGTTAGGGTGACTCTTCTCCCAGGGTTATAGGTGTTGGAGTAAGGATTATTGACCCTCCTCATCCATATTATCCCTATATAATTTACTTGCTCCAGATTGTCTTCCTTCACCAACTAACAGTCTATCGTATCATGATCCATTTGTCCACAGAGTTAACGCTTTAATTATACAACTTTCACTTGGGATAAGGATGAAGCCCTCATGCTGTTGAGCTGTCGCATCAAGTTGTCAATAATTGATTGCATTTCAGTCATCTGATCAATAGCCACAATTCCTTTTTGCTCTCAGAATGATGTAGCCTGTCTATTCAGTTCATTCGTACAGAGGCAGCTATTACTTGCCATCTTCTCTATCATCTTTGTCACTTCCTTAACTGTCTTCCTCATTAGTGATCCTCTTGAAGCTGCATCGATTGTGCCTCTTGTTGGTGGATTTACTCCATTGTGTAATGTTTGCAACAGGAATTCCTTAGGTAGGTTGTGGTGTGGGCACTTCCTCTGTAAATCTTTGTTTCTCTCCCATGCTTCGTAGATCAATTCCCTATCACCTTATTAGAAATTGGTAATTTCCTTAATGATCTTAGTGGTCTTGGTTAACGAGAAATACTTATCTAAGAAAGCATGAACTAGTTGATCCCACGTTGTAACATTGGTTGGGCTAAGGGAATGGTACCAAACCTTTGCTTTATCTCTATAGATAAAAGGGAAAAGCCTAATTTGGACTGCAACTTCAGACATCTGATGGTACCAAAAGGTATCACAGATTTCAAGAAAGTTCACTATATGCGCATCGGCATCTTCGTTTGTTAATCTATAAAACTGCACATTCTGTTGAAACATTTTCAAGAGGGCTAGTTTAATCTCAAAGGAAGCTACTTGAACGGGTGGCATAGCTACTCCTTGGTTAGCCGCATTAAAACCTGACATCATGAAGTCCATTAGGGTCTATTATTAACATCCTTAGTTCTCTCCATGGTCTATATTCTGCTAAAATTCCTTGGCCACTGTTGATTTCCTGATTTCCTCTTCTTCTTTACGATGAGCTTTCCTAATAGTTCATTCTAGTTGAATGATGTCTAAGTCTAACGTTTCAGCTGCATGTCTCAAACCTCTTGTGACTCTTGTGTTCATGCAATATCATGATTTATGAAATAAAAAATGAAAGAACAAAAACAAAAGTTAAAAAATAAACTAAATGCCTTAAATTATAGAACTAAACTAACCGTCTCCTCGGCAACGGCACCAAAAACTTGATCTCAAGTTTCTGATATGAAAAAGCTTTAATAATTTAACCTTGATATTCCACAAGTGCACAAGTCATTCGTGTAGTACCTAAGATGTCGATCCCATGAGGAGGGCTAATCTAACCCTAAAATCTAAGGTCGAAAACAAATTGCGATAACTCAAAAAGAACAAAACTAAAGCAAGAAAGTATTTCAATCACGTAACTAATTGAAAAAATCAAATTCGAAAATATAAACAAGATAACAAATGCAGCACCTAATCAAGAATCAACCTAGGAACTACCAACTGAGAGAAAGGGGAATTTTATCCAACTTTAATGAAAACCTAATTGATTATGAATTTATTCAATTATCAGTTCTACACAGTCCTAGGGTTGATTACTCTCTCTAGGATTATAACCATTAACCCTAATCAGATTATGAGAATTGCAATCTCTCTATTCACAATTTATCCAAAACCTAAATTAGATCTTAAGTTGTCCAATAAACTACCGAAAACCTATGCAAGATCTCTCGTTACACAAATTTACCAGTTTGATTCAATTCTTGATCTATTAAATTACTAACTCTTGTCATCCCAATTTAATGATTTTTCACACGGTTCACCCTTTTAGTTTATTACCGAATTATGCAAGTGTAGAATTGAAATCATAAGAAATCCAATAAAAATGCAATAATCAAATTTCATTAATATCAAAGATAAATATCCTGAAGATGAGTTTAGATAAATCCTCAACATTCAACAAATCTATCATCTATGACTATTTCAAATTCTATACAATCATAAGAATTGAAACTACACCGAAAATAGACTCAGAATGGATGACGAAGGTAGCAATGGTGGGAAACCTCCTGTTCCGGGAAGTACTTCGCGTAGGCTTCTTCTTCACGTCTCTCTTCCTTCGTTTCTTTCTCAATCTCTCAATAAAAAGGGATTATGGCTAATGACAAAGCTCCTTTCTTGTGTTCTTCATGTTCTTTAAACACCTTTTGTGTCTTGAGCAGCCCTAGGGTTTTTTGGGGTCAAAACAATCCTAAAAATCCCTCAGAACTTGACGTTTTCTCCTGTTTGTGTGTATACCCGATGCAGGCCATCCAACCTTTTCTGTCACAATCATAGACCATATGCACGATTGTGGGCTATGACAAAGTCTTCTGTCACGATCATGTCCCTTAACCCACGATCGTGCGCTGGCTCCTATGTTTCTGCCATGATCGTAGGCTGTTGTTTCTTCCTAAAAGTGTCTTAAACTTCTCCGTTCTTCGATTTTGACCCTAAAACACTAAAAACACATCAAGGTACCTCAAAAATATAATATTTAAGCTTAAAGACTTATACTAATCCATAAAAACACTTAAACACACAAACTAACCTAATTCTATCCTAAACATATAATCACTCAAATTAACACTTAATACATAACAAACTAAGTCCTAAAATATGATACAATTCACACCTATCAAGAATCAGGAAAACTATCCTCTCAGTGTTAGGGATCCCAAAACCAAACGATAATTTTTATAAAGATCCAAGATTAAATTGGCTCATTAACTACTTTAAATCCTCAACTGAGACAAAAAATAAGGATGCTTTGGCTTAAGAAAGGGGAGAGAAACATTAAATACTACTATAACTCCATTCAATCTAGAAGGAAAATTAAATAAAATCATTTGCTCTAAGAAAATGAAGGGAACATTAATAAAACTTAAGAGGAGATGAAAAATATGGCTTTAAAACACTTTAAGAACTTATTGGGAACTTCAAGCATTACTACTCCACTTTTAGATAATATCACTTATTGTCTAAATAACTCAATTCCTAATCGATACATTGTAAGTTAATTAAGGAAGTCCCAACTGAGGAAATCAAATACACCCTCTTTAACATTCACCCTAGCAAATTTCTTAGCCTTATGGCTTCAATACCTGATCATTTCAACAAACCTAGGACATACTAGAGAGTAATAACAAATTGAGTGCAGGAACTCTTCAAAAGTGGAAAATTTTTAACTAAATGAAATAAGACTTACATTTTTTTACTTCCTAAAAACCCTTCGTAAAAACCCTCAATAAGTTTAGGTCCATTTCATGTTACAATGTGATTTACAAAATCATATCAAAGGTGGTCGCCAATAGAATGATGGAGCACCTGAAAAAATAATCAGCCCCTTTAAAAGTAAATTTACATATAGCATATCCATTAAAGAAAACATATTACTAACTCAGGAACTAGTCAAAGGTTATGGAAGCAACAAATCCATCAAAAGTTGTGCATTAAATATTGATGTTGTTAAGACATTTGACTCACTTAGCCAAAGCTTCATCATTAACTTTTGTCTTGCTTTAAGATTTCCTTTTCTTTTTCAATGGATGCAGGCTTGCATTACTACAGTCTTATACTCAATCATCATTAATGGAGAAGCAACTAGACTTTTCATAAATAATAAGGGCCTAAGATAAAGTGTTCCCTTATCTCCACTATTATTTACTATCAATATGGAGATGTACACTAAAATGACAAATACAAAAATCAACAAGGAACCAAGGTTCAAATTCTGTCACAAATGTTCCAAAGAGAAGATATTTTGACTCTGTTTTGTGAGTGATCTAGTTCTGCTCTGTGGTGCTTCCACAACTTCAATAGATTTACTCATTTCTTTGCTTGAATCCTTCAAAGCTATATTGGGTTTGAACTATAATCCAAGTAAGAGTTTCTTCTTCTCCTCAACTGGTACTAATCCACTATTGTGCAACTTAATAAGCTCCAAAGGAATTCCCTTGGCTAATATTCCATTCAAGTACTTAGAAGTCTCAATCACAAAGAAAAAACTCTCCCCTTTGGACTATATTCCTCTTTTATACTCCATTAATAAAAAGATCAATAGCTTATCTAATAGGTTTCTAAACTATAGGGGAATACTAAAACTTGTATTTTTTTTCAACCTAAAGTGAAATGGTCTTCTATTTTTCATCTTAAGTAGTTTGAGTGTTTTCTTCTATTAAGCCTTTTAGCAAAGCCTTAATGGCAAAAAGATTATGGAATTTACACAAGTATAAAGAAGACTTATAAGTTAAATGGACGTATTCATATCATATAAAGGGGGAGAGTATCTGGACTATTTATATCAATCCTAAGATGTGTTACACATCATAAGAAATTTTACAAATAAGGGAGTGGGTAAAACCTTTAATTAGGCACAAAATTGGCAATGGATAAGTCACTTTTTCTAGATTAAGCAATCGCACACACTAGGCCCTTTATACAAACTTCCTTCATAAAATTCCTTAAAGACACTCATCTCATAGAGGAAAAAGTGTATACAACTAACCAAAGAGAACTCTTATACTTGATCATTTCACTCTTGTAAAGGTACTAATGACATCCTCAATAGCACGCCTTCATTTGTACTAAACTTAACAACACCTGACACCATTCAATGGAAAGTAGACAAATCAACGTGCTTTAGTCTCCAATCTTGTAGGAGGAAACTACTAAAAGCCTACAATCTTATAATCAAGCCTTAGTATATGCTAGTTTGAGATACTTACATCTTCTCTGCACACTCAGTTCACTTTATTATTACTAGTTATGGATAAATTGGCAACCAAAGATTCTCTTAAATTCAATGGGAAAATTGGACTTTCTTTTTTTGCACATGCTTCTAATAGTTCTTGGAAAAAGATTATGGAAAAGGGAACTCTTCTTTACAGGGATATTCTGTTGTTCAAAGTCAAGTCATTCTAAATTGCTAATATATTAGTAAGACGTCGTGAATATTGCAGACAGTAGAGAATGGTGGTATTTATATTGGCCTAATTTTGATAACCTTCTAAATACTGTAATAAATATAAGTTCTTACTACAAATACAAATGGTTCTATTTAAATTTGTATAAGAAATGAACCGTTGAGAATGCAACTTAATGAAACTATATACCTTTACTTTTCCTTAACAACATTCAACATGAAAAGCTTACAACTGACTATTATAGTGGCAGGGGATTGAATAAAAGACAAAAGAGTCACAGTAAACGTAATAGTTACATTTGCTTTTCTAACTATTACAATGTCTCTGTTTTTTTCCTACTTACATCCGATGCTTAGGCTATGAAATCATATGGGACCTATAAAATAAAGATATAAACACAAATGTTAGGACTTATGATAAATTTGCATTATGCAGATATATTTTTAAACATGCTTACTTCATGCGAACAACAATACATCCTCTGAACAACTTACAAATTTTCATGTCTTTTACAAATACCAAGTACCTATAAGATACCTTCAATTTGAAAATTCATTAACATGAATTTATACGATTGGCATTGTTAAAAACAATAATTGAAATACTTACTTTTGTATTAATGCGTTCATAAAAATGTTGACCAATGTTAGGCTTAGCATTTGATATCCATAACTTCATCTTCTCATTAAATTGAGGCAATCAATATTCAAAATCTGAATTATACATAGAAATATCAATATTAATTAAAATTGAATCCAATCAAGTTATCACATATAACAAATAATATATATTGTAATTATTTTACTGCTGACGTAATTCTTTCTTTTAACAAAATTGATAATATATCCTTCTAACTTCTGCTACACTATTAAAAGAATAATAAATAGCACCCTTGAATCCATTAACAAAACCTTGACACTCTTCCTATGTCAAATATATAGTAGGTGCATAACTAATGACAACTATATATACTTTTTTCTGCCCATATTTCTTTATCCTGTTACAATATCATCATACAAATATTTCATTACTACCTTAAATGCAACACTATTATGGCATGAACATTCAAGTTTGTGGAAAAAAAATTAGAAGAACTTTTCATGAAGCAAACTAAATCATTAAAGGTTTAGTAGACATTCTTAAATCATTGAAGTATTTAGTCTCATCTTTAAAATTTCTGAAAAATACCACTTAAAATCAGAGGTACCTTTTACATGCGTAAAGACTGTGAAAACTAGGATAAATCAATAGTACATAATAGCTGATCTTGTAAACTGCTTCTCCTCCTCTATGATTTGAGATTTCAGACAGTGTTATCCTATAGATTAAAAAGGTGGAGTCAAAGCATAATCATCTAATAAAATTACGTAATGAAAAGTGAGAATCATTCTAGGAATTAGATATTCAAGTAATCCTCTTGAGAATCAAAGATACAATTCTTTAATGACTTCTTTTCATAAATTCACCCAAAAAAGAATAACATGTGAAAATTGGTGAAGAGAGGCCACACCATTAGTAAACCTACAAACTTTATTCGATGGGTATAATCCAATGTGGTGTAAAGTGTAACTAAAACCAATGAATGCTTTGTACTAATAGCATTAATAAATTTGTTATCTTCTTCTGTAGCTTTACATAGGATCACATAACCAAACCAGTGAAGTAGTTGCTATAATAATTGGTGGTACTTAGTGAATGAAGTTGGGCAGATGGGTACTAACATTAAAGAAGACAATGAAATCATAAGCAAGAAATTTATACTCTATCTCGACAAATTGACTCTTTGTTGAGATAGAGAATAAATTTTAACCCATCATTTCCCAAATCTAATTTTATGTATGATCATCAATATCTGCAAAATTAAACTAAACGTAATAAAAACTTAATCTTTATGTGGCTGACTATGATAGGCTGAGGGCATCGAGAAAGGTAAAATGATCTTTCGGCAATGTGAGATGGTAAGGGTGTTAAGAGAAAATAGATTGAGAAAAAATGGCAATATGACAGTGGGAAGGTTTGAAGAGTTACACGACATCAACAAATAAAGAAATAAGGATGTGGGCGTTGGGAGAAAATAGACTGAGAACTAATGGCGATGTGGTAATAGGAAAGCTTGAGGAATTAAACGAGGACTGTGGAACAAAGAAACAAAGGTGTCTTCGTCTGGGAGGAGGGATCGAAAGACATATTTGGGGATTTAATCTTTTTGAAATGATGTCGTTCTAATTATATCATAAAACAACATTGTTTCATTAATCTAAGTCACTTCTGTTAATTAAGGTTGACATGTCTTATTAATTAGGGTTCCTGGACATGTGACACTGCCATGTCAGCAAAAATAAGAAAGATACTAGCGTCAAGCTAGAATTGAAAAATTTTGAAAGTTCGGGCATTTTATTGCCACTTTTTAAAATTCAAGCTATGATTACAAAATTGACTAAAGTTTGATATTTTTTGCAATTAACTCAAATCCTAATAACAAATTTTTTATAAAAATTAAATATTTAAATATTTTATTACTATTTTTAAAATTTAAAACATAATTGCAAGATTTAACAAAGTTTAAAATTTTTTAATAAACTCTTAAGTTTATGTAATTATAATTGAGTTTGTATTTTTACAAAAAGGTTGTTTCAGTGACTTGAACTTGTGACCTTATGGTTACAAAGGAGTAACTGGTAGGCTCACCCTCTATCTAATAACTTAAAATACACTTATAATTATAGAGATATTTTTATCTTATTTATTAAACTCTCTTTCAAAATGTTTAGGAAAATTAATCCAAAAACAATTTACTGCCATACATTAGCCTAAGATTCTAACTTGATCTCTCTCTATTTTCCTTCTCTTTTCTTTTTCCTTTTTAAACACATCCATACAATTATTCTTAAATACTAAAAATTATCTTAGTTTGACATTTAATATTTTCATTTAGAGTAGTATTAAAGGCAAAAAAAGAAAAATAATTCTAACATTTACACGGCTAAATACAAGTTAAAACTTAACGTTCCATTATGTTCAAAATAAATTTTAATATTTTATAAATGTTCAAAGTAAACTCTGTAAGAATGGAAATTCTAAATGAGACTTGATGATATCAGGTAATGACAGGGTAAAACATAATCATATTTTACTTTTAAAATGGTTCACAGTGTCACATGACTCTATGAGATCCATTCATAATTTTTTTCAAAATTTTTATCTAATATTATAATTGATAAATTTATTTTCTTAATTAATAAATATTATAATTAATTAAACTTTTTCACCTAACAAAATTCCTAATCTTCATTTAATTATCCCCAAAATTAACCAAAATTCTAATTCACCCTTTCATAGTCCTATCTTTTTCTCCAGTAACAACAACATTTTCGTTTGATGACATTTTAACTTCACCTTGTTTGTCTTCTTTAGTGACGCATTCGTCTTTCTTTGTAGCTCTTCTTATTTCTTTTGTGTGGTAATTTCCATACTTTTTTCTTGGTACGTTTTCTTCTGTCATTTTTTATGTTTTTCCATACCTCTCATGTGGTCCTTGATGCATATAGGAGGCAATCAGTTATATGAATTAGAAAAGGAGCCTACATTATATAAGGAGGGAACATGGGTCTTATTGGTTATTGTGAAAAGTAATGTGCTTTTTTTAATACTTTTTTTGTTAATTGTATGATTCTTAAATCAAAAGGTCATTATCTTAAATGAACTCCACCACTACACGTAATGATTAGATTTGCCAATTATACCTAGTTAGTCAATTTTATTTTTAGCCAAGAATAGAGTAAGATCAAATATACCTAGTTTCTAAAATTTTCCAATCTCCTAAATCAGCCTTAAGTGAATGCAATAGAGTAAGACCATAAGATAGGGTTGAAAATAATTATATGAATCCATTCAATCTTTATAGGTCACTACAAGAAAATTTTCGTTTTGTAATGGAAATTACCGACGGAAAACATCAACATTCCTTCAGTAAATAAGTTTAGCGACGGACTTTATCGACGGACAAAGGCGTCACAGAAATGACCGTAGCTAATAATTGCCGACGAAATAAATTGACAGACCATTAATTAACTGTCAGTAAATATATCGATGATTTATTTTGACTATCGGTAAATTTACAGACAGATAATGTTATTCTGTCGGTCAATGTACCGACAATTTGCTCTTTTCCGTCGGTAAACTGTCGGTAAATTTGGCATCAGAACTGGTTATTCCATTTGCGATTACCGACGGTTGGTCATGTGTTATCGGTAAATACAATTGTTTTTATCGACGGAACAACGATCTTCTGTTGGTAAATCAACCAAAAATTTTTTAAAAAAAATATGTCAATATTTTCTATTTGATGATGTTATGGTTGATGTATAATTTAAACAGTTAAGAATTTAATAGTATACATTTAATTTGTTTAGATAGAAATCTGATTGATGATATAACGTTAAAGATATCTTAATTAATAATAACAGCATTACATTGTACATAGTAAGTATTTGTAATTCAAATTAAATGACCAAAATTATATTATTAATTTGGAGATGGTCGATGCTCTGATTGGTACGATGAGATGCTACCCCTACCCTTCAACTCATCCACCTCATTATAAAGCTGAGCTATGTACTGCATCGACCGTTGCAACTAAGTTGCCAATGTCTGCACTCTGCTCCAAAGCTCTTGCACTTCATTGATTGTGGACTGCCTACTAGATGTTGTTGTACTAGACGTGGAGGATTGCGAATAACTTGTGTTCGCAAATGAACCTAAGTCAAATATCCTCCCACGATAGTCTTTACCACCCATTGCATGAAGATAAGTTTCAGTCTCATCAACATCTTCAGACTGCTGAGACCGTCGTTGAATGCTTTCTTGTATTTGGTCCTATCAGAAGGCAATGTTTATACTAGTAAGTGATAATTATTAAGCATTAATATTAAACCATAAATTTCACGTACGTTTAATTCTCTGCAATAGCTATTGACGAATGTTACACCGTCATGCTTCTTAGTGTAGCTGTGCAAAAAGAGCTTACGGGGTGTAGGCCTCATACCCATAGACTTTTCCAGTATAAGAATAAAATGTTGTAAGTGTACTAGAATTTAGAGAAATTTTGGTAGAGTTTCCTCTATTTTTATAATATCTACCCCCTGTTGAACAAAGAAAATAACTCAAGAGCTTAGCCATATATGGCACTAGACATTTATAACATTATCATTATCAACAAGAAACACATAGTTTCATTCCAAAATTCACACATCAAATTCAATTGAAATACAACAAAGAAAATACATGAGAATATAAATGTAAAGTATAGATACTTACAAGTCTCTCTGCATGCTCGTGGTGGGTAATAGATCCTCTTATAT
>JANIIA010000191.1:29107770-29117888 GCA_027478495.1 Erythroxylum alaternifolium | reverse complement strand
AAATTGTTACCGACATAACTTAATTATAGTTAATTTTATGTAATACAATATGTTAACAATTACATGTATAATCTTTTTATTACAAAATAACTCAACACAATTAAGTTTTATTCTAAGAGACATTTCATCAAACAACTGATAGGTAACCCGACAATTGCGTTTTTTCATTATTTACCAACGACAACACATTTAAACAACAAATAAACCAACAATTCTACTAAAAAACACATAAACTAACAATTATAACAAAACCCATCCACCACCGACGGTATACATATCACCATCTAAGGCACCTTCATTTTTTCGACACAAAATAAACTCAATACACACGTTACCTGAAAATGAAGCACGATGGACCAAAAATGAAGCAAAAATCATAGATGGAACCATAAAACCTAAAGAACTGATGACATAAGGTGGGAGAAGAGAGAAAAAAACGCAGAGGAGAGGGAGTAGTCAGGATTGTAAATGTTGATGATAAAATGACGTCTTTTGGCTTAAAACAAAACGACGTTGTTTTATTTAATGATCATTTCGACACTTACTGATGGAACTTACCAATGGAAAAGAATATCTGTCAGTAGTTTACTGACAAAACATTGATATTGTCAGTATTTAAGTTGCAAATTTTCCCCACTAGTTGTTATCACGTAATTTTTTGATGGAACTTCATATTCCATCGCTATTATACGTCATAAAACTCACGTGGACATTTTTCCTCCACGTTTATTGAAAATGTTTAGTCCGTCAGTAAATCTGCCAATGTTACCGTGGAAAGTCAATTTTTGCCGCTAATTTATGACAGAATATGTTTTGTCAGTAATTTTCTGTCGATAATGTCTTATTTTCTTATAATGGGTAAATGGAGTTAGAACAATAAATTTCTGGGGATGCAATCAATTTTAGTAATAATATATTTCACATTAATTCATAAACTATAAAATATAGCATTTAGATTGATTATATAAATTTTAGTTCTGTATGTTTGCTCTGAAGCTAGCTTTTTATGGAGTTTGACTCGGATGATAGGTTTATGCAAGTATACCCCTTTCTTGAAGTGGATAGGATTTGATATTGCTAAAGTTTTAAAAAGTTATTAATTGCTCATTCATGATATGAGTCTAGATGAAATGATTATGTAAGGCTATTAAATATACAAGTTACCTAATTTTGTTTCTAGATTATCTTAAGTATACAATTTGAGCACTTGAGGGTGGGTTTCCTCTTGATACACCTTAGTAACTATACAGATTGGACTTTTCTTAGTTTAACTAGTTCATTAACCTTTTCTGTTCCTACATAAGAGCTTTCATGATCTAAGAAAGCTAAATCTAACTAATATGAGATTTAGTCATGTAAAAATTTAAAATCATAATAAAATATTAATAATATCATTTTACATAGGGTAAGTTTAGTTATACTATGAATAGTTAGAGTTTAATTATATTTTAGAAAAGAATTGCCTATAAAAAAGAAATGTTTCAAGGTAAATTTATATAACTATTTTCATTGAATATTGTTAGTGATTTCTGCGTATATAGGATCTTTAAGGCATAGAGTAATGTGCACATCACTCGTAATGACTGATCCTCCTCATAAATATTGCATGTTGCATTAGTTAATTACATAAAGTGGCTATTGTGCCACTCTTATCAAACTTGCTTGCTTCTATGGTTTTGTGTGATTTTGAATTATTATTTTTGCACAAGTCCTTGTTGATAAACATGCTTTTGGAATTGTATCTATATATCCTGTTAATTGGTCAGAACCTAGTATCCCTTTTTATTCATTTTAATGACTTATTTTTCTTTTATTATTCTCTAATGATTGCTATACAAGTTATAATGGCTTAATATCAAAGTATAAGGCTTTTTTATGGTGGGAATTTCATGTTAGAACCAAAATTTAGAAATATTTTGGCGAGGATATTGCTTCATTTAAAAATGTTGACATTGATTATATTAGTAATAGGCAAATATATGAGATGTGGAAGGATTTAGGGTACTATCAAATTGATAAGGCATATTATAGGTACTTAGTTTGAACTGCAAAAAGTCATTAAGACTTATTGAGTCAAACCAAAGTCGTATTAGGCTCACAAACCTTATGAAAATTCATGTAAGTGTTGATGTTTATGCAACTTGTAATTTAGACATACATTTCCCTATTTATGACATATTATATATAATTTGAGGAAAGGAACGTATTGGGAACTCTGATGATGATGAATAGTATGTAAATATGGATGAAAGTGTGGATGAATAAGGTGAACATATGGATGAATAAGGTGAACATACTATGAGGATTAATAGACAATAAGCATGCAGTTATCAAGCATGGGACCTATATAGATACCTTTGAAAAAATGTGATTAGTGTAATCAATCACTCAAAAAAATGGATTGAGACATTTATAGATTTGTGTTATAAGAAGGGTCAATTTTAAGTTTATATAACCATATATTACAACTTATTAGGGGCAAATTTTTTGGCCTTCAACTGACATAGAGGTGATACATCCTCTAGCTAAAAGAGTAATACCCGATAGATCCAAAATTATAAGAAAAATGTAACAAAATGAGCCAAAGAAATTTAAAAAATCCAAACAAATTATCTTAGCAAGGATAAGTGCAGACCGTAAGAAATATGGCAATTCCAGCCATAACTCCAAAAAATGGAACAAAGATAGCTCAACATTACATGTTAAGGCTTCTTCATAAGTACGTAAACCATATTTGAATCATATCAATACAATTTTTAAACCTTGCAATAACTAATGTTTATCATTATTTTTATCAAGTTATCATAGAGGCATCTTCAAAGGTATATAACCCTTCAGTTTTTTATCAATTTATATTGGTTTTGATGCTTGATGAATTTTTTTCTTATAGAAATAGTTAGCCACGCAAACATAGTTAATAATAATGCTATAACAAGCTAATAAAGCAATATTGTAAGGAATATGTTTTTTATTAATTTATTTAGTTAAAATAATTAATGAATGTGCTTCTAATACTTTTTTTATCAATTTGGTAGGTCATCATAAGAACAAGTTTTACAATCAAGTTTAAATGAGAGGAATAATATGGATTAACTTTTCTCTATAAATGTGCTATTGGCATATGGCAAATATGTTGATGAGTTTTTTTATGTATATGCCTTGTGTTTTTTACTGTATGTCCCATTGAATTTTTTATGTATATGTTGTATAAACAAAATGTTCATACTAGGCATATCTTTTTTTGCTTAAATAATATGAACAACTAAATCTTGAGTAACTTAAACAATGCTATAAACATACTTTGCCTTTAACTTCTTTTTTGTGAATTCTTCAATGTCTATATGATTCATGGGGTAATGTTCCATAGTTTTCTATACATATTCTGAGTAGTTTCCACAATCAGAGTCTAAATAGAAAATTATGTGGATTATCTTATATCTATCTTTCTCAATAAGATGGATGAATTTGATGGCTGCTATATTCTTCTTAAAGTTGTTTCTTATGGCTGCAACTTATGTTAAATAAATGTCTAGCTTTACAATGTTCATTCTTGAGGAAGATCAGCAAATTTTGTGACAGCTACTTAATAGGATAGTCACTGCACAAGGATAGTGGCTAACTCAACCAATACATTAGTTTGTAAAATAATAGACTATGTATTGCGCTTCCCCTTCACCTAAAAACATGTGTTATTATGAAATTCGATTACACTTTACATCGAGTTATTTACACATAATATGATTCATATATAAATATTATTCAATTGCGCTTCCCTATAATATAGTTGAAATTACAAGTGCTATAGACATAACAAATCCTATTATAGTAATCATTAATATAAACTTCATCTCTTTTTTCTCTTTTTTCAACAAATTTATGCTTTATAAGCTTCATTTGTTTCTCAAAATCCTTAGTCTCAGTAATAATTGTTCTAATAGTAATTATTTTAACCCCCATCTTTAACATTGATACTTGTTTTCTTAATTTTTTACTCACTTCAACTGCTCTCTTGGTGAATTTGTCAGCATATCATTTGAAAAGATTCACTCTCCTAAACTAAAATATTTTATCTCACTATATAAACTTCAAACATAAATTTTTAATCTAATAACAAATATATTCTCACTAGATAACTGAGGCATCTATAGAATCTCCTACCAAGATTATTATCACTCTATGAAGTCCTTAATGGAGCTTTTAACCTATAATAGCAAACCATATTATCAACATTGAACTTATTATTATATTAGTAGATGATGAGAATTCCATAGGTTTAGGAGTTCACACTCCAATAATCACACTAATGAGAAGCGGGAGAAATTTGCATACGTATCACTTAATAGATAGAGCATAACAAGAAGCTAAAGTGACAAAACAACATAACCAAGATATATAGAAATTTGCATGTTTCCTTTAAAATTATGATGACTATTTTGTTGACTTCATCTATTTGTATGTTTCAATTGATATAAAATGGACATTATAAGGATACACTTTGTCTCTCATAACTATCTTAATACTAGCATATGATATTACTAATTATTGTTAACCTTTACAAGGTGGTTCTTTTCTAACTTATAATTTTTGTGTGTGTGTGCGCGCGTGTTCGCGCGCTTGTGTTTTTGTGTGTGTGTGTGTAGCTATCCTACTTGAATCAATTGATAGGAGTGATATCATTCACTTTGATGTAGTAGATAGTGCTTATGTTTGGACAACTGTGATCTAAGTAAATTCAAATATACCTAATAAGGATTTTGGTTCCTTAAGAAAGATTTTAAACAGCCATCATTCTACTATATATATCCCCTTACTAGTAAAAATCCCAATTTCAAGTTTGAACACCTAATAACCCAAACGCAAGGCAAATTCACATGAACTACAATTAATTTTGAGTTATGGTTGATTTGAAGCTCTAACTAGCTCGTAAAAATCACAAAAATTACAATAGATGAAATTTTATAAGCATATATTTTTCCATAGACATGTCTAGTATTAGAGTTATCTTACATGCTTTGGAATAGGGCATTGGAGCAATGTGTTATATAGCTATCTTATGTCCATTAGTGACGTTCAAGACGAAGAAAGAAGACAGTGGTGGTGAAGAGGGAGAAAGCAGGTGACACACAAGTAACAAGTTGGTTTTAAAAAGGGAAGTGTCAGAAAAAAGATAAAGAAAGAAGAATGCATCACTGACGAAGATGAAAGAGGCGAAGTGAAGAAGCTCTCAAAAGAGAATGTTGCTACAATCGGAGAATAAGAGAGGGCTATGAAAGATAACAATGAAAGAGGATGATGAAGAGTGAATTAAGGTTGGGGTGAAATTTAGGGATAGTGAAATTAGGATTATAGATTTTGTCAATAAAAAAATTTAACTAATTGAAATATTTTAATATTTTTAAATTATAATTTTAAAAAAATTATGAATAGATTCTACATATGACACTATGAACCCATTTTAAAAGTAAAATATCATTATTGTGTTCCTTCAATAATAATGTAACAAATTACTATTCATGTCAAATCTCTGTTGAAATTTTCATTTACGTACAGTTTAATTTGAGTGTTTGTAAAATCTTAGAAATTTAATTTGAACATAATTAAATATAAATATTTAACTTGTATTCAACTATAGACATTAACATTATTTTTTCCCATTCTATCTCATATCAAAGTAATAATGATTTAGCCGAATGATATATATGATACAAAGAGGAATTGGAAATTTTAGTTAATCTCTTCATTGAAACTTTTATGTGTTTTATACAATATACAGAGACTCCATGTATGATTAAAGTCAACAATATCCCCAAATAAAGGAATAAATACATAACTTCCTAAATGTGAGAAATCTATATGATTTGTTCCTATAATCACTTGATATACAGCTCATGCCAATACTCCCCCTCAAGTTGGGGTGAAGATATCTCAGATGCCGAACTTGTTAAATAAGCTGTGGAAACTTTTTGTTGCAACAACCTTGGTAAGAATATCCGCCAATTAGTCTTCAGATTTGACAAAAGGAAGTTGAATTATTTTTTCTTCAAGATTCTGCCTAATGAAATGTTGATCCACTTCAATATGCTTCGTACGATCATGCTGTATCGAATTATGGGAAATGTCTATAACTACCTTATTATCATAAAACAACTTCATTTCAGATTTAGGAGCAAAGCTAATTTCAATTAGCAGCCTTCTAAGCCATAGAAATTCACAAATTCCTTTAGCCATACCTCTAAACTCTGCTTCAGCACTTGATAGTGCTATAACCTTTTATTTCTTACTCCTCCATGTGACCAAATTCCCTCCCACAAATGTGAAGTATCCTGATGTGGATTTTCTATCAAGGACATTTCTTGCCCAGTTTCCATTTGTATAACCAGCAATATCTACATGACCATTCTTGCAAAGCAACCCTCCTTTCCCTAGGACAGACTTTAAGTATTGAAGTATCTGTATGGTTGCATTCATGTATTCTTCACTAAGAGAATGCATAAATTGGCCCACTATACTAACCGCATACGCTATATCAAGGCGAGTATATGACAAGTAGATCAGCTTGCCTATTATTCCTTGGTATCGTTCTTTATTGGCTAGAGCATGACCTGAATGTTCTCCTAATTTGTGATTCTGGACAATAGGTGTATCGATTTGCTTGCAATCAATTAGCCCGACTTTAGCTAACAATTCGAGAACGTACTTTCTTTGACAAAGGAATATACCTTGCTTTGATCTTCCTACCTTAATTTTGAGAAAATATTTAAGTTCCCCTAAGCTCTTCATCTCAAATTCAGTAGCCAATTTATCTTGGAGTCCAAATATCTCTTCTATGTCATTCCCCATGATAATCATGTCATCGATGTAGATTATTAGTGCTGTAACCTTTCCTTGTTAATGCTTTAAGAAAAGAGTATGATCATAGTTACTCCGCTTGAAGCCATATTTTTTCATGTCTAGACTAAACCTTTCAAATCAAACTCGAGGTGATTGCTTTAATCCGTAAAGACTTCGTCGTAACTTAAACATAACTTTCTTATTTGACTGTATAATGTATCCTAGTGGAATATCCACACACATTCTCTTCTAAATCACCATGGAGGAAAGCGTTCTTCACTTCAAATTGGTGCAACGGTCAATCTAAATTTGCTTCTATGAACAATAAGACCCTTATTGTATTAAACTTTGCCACTATAGAAATGTCTCTTGATAGTCTATCCTGTATGTTTGTGTGTACGATTTTGCCACAAGCCTTGCCTTTGACCTTTCGATGGATCCATATGCTCTATATTTGATGAAAAAGAAAAATCCCAAATACCCGTAATGTTAAATGTGCTTATAATTGTATCTTGTTGTTGATGTCTATTAAGCAGATAGTCATACTATTTTCCTTAGATAGTTTGATTCTTTAGTCATTTGCCATATGATGGTAGGATTAAAGCTTGAACTCATTGTAACGGCATTTTAGTTTAACTATAATTTGAATTCTTTTTAATTTTTCAAAAAAAAACAACTCCTCTCGCAACGGAACAAGCTTCCATGTATTATTTTTCTGCAGCAGGTCTTTTCTTCTTTTATTGCTTTAGCCCACTTTGGATCTGCTAAGGCTCGGATATTCCGCTTGGGACATTAGAATAGGATAACTTCTGTACAAAAGCTTTGAGAGGCTCAGATAGTCTTTTACTCACATGGTTTGCAATTTGATACTTTGAATTTTTCCCTTCAAATTCCGGAGAGTATCGAGTTGGAGGTTTCCTCGATTATGTCTGAAAGGTAAGGTGTAAGATGCGGGAGTATTTAAATGGTAATTATGAGATGGTACTGCAGAACTTACCTCAGGATTATTCGCGAGATCATGAGCATGGGCGTCATGTATGCAGAGAGGGGTTCCTTCAAAAACAGTTTCAGATTCAGCATTCTCACGAATTGTGTTTTCATTCACTTCAGTTTCAGATTCATCATCCCCGAGGAAAGCAACTCTATCCTCCAATATATTAGTTTCATCATCCATAGCATTCTCTTTTCTTTCTCTTAACTAATATAATGTCATTTTCCTTACTTGTCAGATCACAATATTATCGGTCACAAGATTGTGGTTTTTCCTTGGTTTCACCGTGCATTGAGCTAGTTGAAATAACTCGTTCCTGTTTGTCGTCTAGATACCAATTCTGCTCTTCGTGCCTCATCTCCCCCTGAAGAGTAGAATTAGATGGTGGTGTAGAGAAGAAATTTGTCAGCCTCCAAAAATGTTACATTCATTGTGACATATATGCGCTTGTTGACAGGGTCACAGCAATGATATCCCTTTTTTTGTGTAGCAAATCCCAGAAAAGTACAGCGAACTGCATAAGGTTCAAGCTTAGTTTGCTGATTTTTTATAAAGATGAACAAAAGCCACACAACCAAATATACGCGGAGGAAGTAACAACACAGATGGTAGAGTAAAATGTTCGGATAAAACCTGTAATAGAGTCTTGAAATCCAGTACCTTTGATGGCATTCTGTTTAATAGGTAAACTGATGTAGTAACCGCATTAGCCCAATATTTACTAGGCACACTTGCTTCAATCAATAAGGACCGAGCTGTTTCTAATATATGTCTCGTCTTTCGTTCTGCAACGCCATGCATTTTGTGGGGCTGTTTGCGCACATGATGTTTCATGGAGATCTGAAATATGGGTTGTTGTTGATGTCCACCTCTGTTCCTTTTTGATGCCATCTGAAATATGGGTTGTTGTTGATGTCCACCTCTGTTCCTTTTTGATGCCATAACAGCACCTGTAATGGTCTCAGTGCTTGTCAATATTACTGCTTTGTCTGATATCCTCTCTTCTAACATGAGCATATGCTTGTTCTACTGTAGGGAATGGTCGTACCTGAGGCACATCACTTCGTATATTGTCTAGTCGATCGTCCAATCCATCCAGAAAGGTATAAACTGTGTCTTCCTGTAGGATTGCATTGTATTTCTGTATATAACCCGCACATTCCATAGGATTTGAGCGGCGAAAATCAATTTCCCTCCATAGGCCTTAAAGAGCATTGTAATATAATTCAATGGATACCCCCGCTTGTCTCATTCTGGTCACACGTTTCTTCAAATCATACATTTGAGAAGTATCAATTCCATCAAAATAGTTTGTAGCAATTGCATCCCGTACCTGTCTTGCTGTAGGGAAACGAATAAAATTGCTAATCAGTGATTGATCCATGGAGTTGATTAACCATCCCTTTACAATTGCGTTCTCGGTGCGCCACTTTCTGAAAGTAGGATTTGTCGATTCTGTTTGCGGCAAGTCTCCATTAATGTATCCCAATTTGTCTTTCCCTGAAATATACATCTCCACGACCTGAGACCATAAAGCATAATTTGTTCCATCTAATTTAATGCCAATTTGTGCGGGGGAAGCATCACAAATTGTTGTCTGATTTGGGATTTGAGTTTGGGTTAAAGCTGGTGTTAAATCTTCAAGAATGGCAGCAGTGGAGGCTCCATGCTCCTTGTGTTCCACAATGCAGCTTGGTTGTGTTGAAAAAATTACGCAAAATCGCATCTAAATGCAGCAGAAATAATTTCAAAATTTTCAACAAAATCAACTTTAACAGAATTAAATTGAAACATAAAACAAGAAATATATCAAAATCACACCTATTTCGATTTCCTATCGTGATTTTTCCTTTCTCCTTGATTCTTATCAATCCACAAGTTGTTCAATCGTTCGGCCTCTAATGGTATCCACAGATCAATTCAGAGAAAAACTCAAAATTAATTTTGAGAGGAAAAATTGTTAGAAGTGCTAGCATCCATTTTTCTAATTTTTCCTTTTATATGAAAAATTTTATTTTTCATATCCTTGGATTTTATCAAAATTATAACTAAAGTCAAAATTTTGTCATAATTATGAAGTAGTCCTTATAAGATCAAATATCACATATTGATCTTTAAAGTTTCTAAAACTTTTAAATTAAGCCCAACTTAATTAAAATTTCATTTTTCTCCTTTATAGATCTTTTATGTGTGACCCATTAGGTTCCTAATATATTGGCCATGATTATAAATTATAATTCTAATTCATAATTAGAATCAGATAAATTAAAACTCCTTTTAATTTATCTTTAATTCC
>JANIIA010000191.1:29077381-29101607 GCA_027478495.1 Erythroxylum alaternifolium | reverse complement strand
GCAATTTAAATCTCATAATTATAATCACATTATAATTTCTAATTGCATAACAATTATTCCAGGGATTTTATCTTTATGATTAATAATTAAATAATTAAAAATACAAAAAGATAAAGAATGCCTTTTTATTGAATAAAACAAATTTTATACAATTAAAAATACAACCAAAATTGGCTACAAGGGCATACACCAACAGGTTGGGCCATGGGTTCTGATTTTTTCTGGTTTAAATCTCGGTTTTCCTTCTTAGTTTTTCAGTATTTCTTTGGATCATCATTGCTATTTTACCATGATATAAAGAGGAATTGAAATATATGGTTGACCTCCTCATTGGAACTTTTGTGTGTTTTTAAACAATGTACAGAGACTCCATATATGGTTCAAATCAACAATTTCCCCAAATAAAGGAATAAATACATAACTTCCTAAATGTGAGAAATCTACATGATTTTTGTGTGTGTGTGTGTTATCTATGGTATGGTATATATGGTATTATGTTGTCAATAAACAGTGACTGATTCATATTAAAATTTTGGAGTACTTATCTTTTTCCAGAATCAACAATTCAGCCCGTGATTCTAACAGCTACGCATGATAGCTTCATTAATTCTATCATTTTCAATCATACGAGAGCATGTTTTAATCGGAAAATGACTTGCCACCACCAGATTGGCTAACTTCCATTCAGTAATCGCTCACGTCAGTGATACTTTGCAGATAATCGTATGTGCTGACATATTTATAAAGGGTCAAAAGCTTGCTATTAGTTAATCCTGTGCTAAGAAGTCCTGCATTGAGATTGGAAAGTTTTTGTGGTTAATAATCAAGTACGCTCTTAAAATTTACTTTAAGATGCAACATCATCTCCAGTAGTTTAGACTTTAGTGTGTTCAATTAGGATTTCAATATTTAAAAAGTGAATAATCTAATTCTTATTTGTTGGCGAAAATTATTATAGTATAACACATATTATTCACTTTATAAAAGGGCAAGGTTAATTAAATATTATACATGTTAAAGAGTTATACTGTATCTTATAACAAACATTGTGAGATTTTTCTCTCTCCCACTCCCTCTCTATATATATAACATAAAAGTTTAAAATGCTAAATGATAATTAATCCCTTAATATAACAGTAACTATCTTTGTGATGTAGTTCATAGGTTATTGAAGATATCCCAAGATTTCTTTCCTAATCGTAGTTTAGTTCAAATTCGTCCAATACATTAATAGGTTAGAGATGTGATTTGAGGTTTCTGTTTATTTTGTTTACATCTAAAAGCATGGTCTAAGGTTTATCTGTAGCAGTAATTCATCTACTGACTAAATATTTTTTTAAGAAATTAAAAGAATGTATTAAGAAGCCAAAAAAGAATTACAAAAGGTTGATACATGCAACCAAAACTTACACGTTTCTTTTTGTTATTCTTCTGGGGGCATTTGAAAATTCTATGGGTTTTAGGTGGCGTAAACTGGCATTATTAAGGTACATGGGTCGATTAAATCACCGTCTCCACCAACTATCCATCAATTAAAGTTGAAACTTTGTGTCTTTGGAATTTAAGGCCAAGGAAATTGGAGAGTTTTTTATTTATTTATTGCAGTGGAAATTGACACCCAACCCAATCATTCTATACTTTTAGAATTATTTCAGCACGAATAAAGAAAAAGAATTTAGTTCTCGCCACAAGATCCACTTCGTATTCGTGCGGTGGCCCTTGTTCTACACCATAACCACGCATTTAGAAATTATACTTGTCTAAATCATAAATGTTTTCCATGAAATATATCAAATTAAGAAAATAAAAAGAGGACTTCTTGTTACGAGACTTTTCATTGGTGGGTCATGCACTAGTTATTAAATAAGCAGAGATTAATTACGTGGGAAATTATTGAAAGTAATAAAAGAGAAATGAAAATTCAAAGTATCTGCCGACCGAATAAAAGATTGGTGGCAGTTAATTAAGGATAGTGCAGATTCTTGATCCACCATCCTTTTCTGGGTATATGGTCCCAGCTCCAGCCATTCCTTTACTGGTTTTATTTCTAAACAGTCTCAATCAATACATCTATCTATTAAAATTCTAGACAGAACAACATGACCCTTCATTGGCTTTTCAAACTATATTTACGAGGGTTGCACTTTTTGGGGATTTATTATTTCCATTTCCAAGGCTATTAAATGTTTCTTTTATTTTTTTGTTTTTCTAGTTAGGATTTGTGTTTGGATGTGAACACCCTCATGGTTACTTATATTATATAGGATAAATACTAACCCAAGAAACAAAAACTAAAAGAAAAGAACCTTTAAGGATTTTAGTACACGATTGTAATAGGCTACATTTGATTGAATGAACTGAATGTTAGACTGAAAAGAAACGATATACATGGCTATGACGATAAAAATGAAAATGGAGAATTTTGATCTCATACTTCCTCTCATTGATGTTGAGAGATTCACGTGAGTGTGGGCTCTTCTAAGCTTTTAGCAAATACAATTAGATAGTGTATGCAAAAAAAAAAAAAAAACCTAAGCTTAAGGACCCAATACCTTTTCACAGAAGTTATATTCCTTGTTGTCTTCAATCAAAACAAAAGAAAAAGATGATGGTTCACAGTGGAAGGTCATGATGTTTGAAAAATGAACAAAGACAACCTATCATAAGGAAACTGTTGGATAACCAATGGATAACAGTCTCCCACTTAGATTGTAAATCTAGTATAAAAGGCATGAAACCTCTACTCAATTAAAGAAACCAAATGCACGAATAATGGTGATAAGTCCTCTAAATGTGAGTATTATTTTTCATGTATCACGATGCATCCTATTTCTTATTCCACTTTAACTAAACGAATAAACCTTTATGTTTATTCTAGGTCTATATTAATAGGTGCTATACTTGGTGAACAATCTTACATCCGAAATCTCTGTAAGACTTTATTAATATAGGTTTCTTGGGATAAACCCAAAATGTATTGAGATTTGTCCCTATGGATCTTATTACCAATGACATAAGATGTCTCACCCATATCCTTCATATGAAAATTCTTAGAAAGAAATTGTTTCACCTCATATAGCAAACTCTTGTCAATGGTGGCAAGTAAAATATTATCCATATATAGAATAAGGAAACAAATTTTACTCCCACTAACTTTTTGATATATACATTGATCCATGATATTGTCTACAAAACCATATAAAGAGATGATTCATGGAATTTCAAATACCATTGATGGTAGGCTTGTTTCAATCTATATATAGATTTCTTAAGATTACACACTAAACACTCACCATCACTAGCGGAGAATCCTTCTGATTGTTTTATATAAACCTCTTCCTCTAGGTCTCCATTTAGGAATTATGTTTTCACATCCATTTGATGTAGTTCTATATCAAAATGGGCAACCAATGTCATAATCACTCATAAGGAATCCTTCTTAGATATAGGAGAAAAGATCTCCATGTAATCGATTCCTTCTTGTTGAGTAAATCCTTTGACAACAAGTCTAGCTTTATATCTTTCAATGTTGCCTAATGAGTCCCTTTATGTCTTGAAGACCCATTTACATCCAATGGCCCTTGCACCATTAGGCAACTCGAAAAGATCCCAGACTTTGTTAGATGCCATAGAATTCATCCCATCTACCTTGCTATTGTACCACAATTGGGATTTATTGCAACTCATAGCTTGTGAAAATGTTTCAAGGTCATTTTTAGTTCCAGCATTTTAGTCAGTTTCTTGTAAATACACAACGTATTCACTAGGTATTGCTGATTTCTTCTCTCTAGTTAATCTTCTTAATATTTTATTAGCGCCCTCCTAAAGAGGAGCTTGTACAACTGGTTGCTCAACAACTTGTGGTGATTTCTAAACAATCAGATCTACTAGATTATCATCAACAGCTTGTGGAATTTCAATGATAGATTGTTTAACACCCATTTGACTTTGAGGGATGCTATGAATGACAATCAATCTATTACTTAAAGTAGGAGTTTATATTTCATAATAATCCTTCACAAGAACTAAGTCCCGAGATTGATCACTCCTACTGATCAAGTCATTCTCAAGAAACTTTGCAGTTCTTGATTCTAAAAACCTTGTACTATAAGATGCATAATAAAATATGTTCCCTTTGGACCTTTCAGCATATCCAATGAAATAACCACTTATAGTCCTCGGATCTAGTTTCTTTTGTTGTGGATTATAAGTTCTTACTTTATACGAGCATCCCTAAGCACGTACATGTCTCAAACTCAATTTCTAACCTTTCCATAACTTCAATAGTATTTTGAAACAACTTTGGTTGGAACTCGATTTAATATATACGTTGTCGTTTTAAGAGCTTCAGTCTATAAAGATTTAAGAAGTTTAAAGCTGCTAAGCATAGTCTGCACCATGTCTAATAATGTTTGATTTCTTCTTTCAGCTACATCATTTTGTATTGAACTATTATCCTATGCTCCTGAATAAACTTCACAAATGGACTAGGTGCTTGTCCATCCTCAGTGTATCTACCATAAAATTCTCCACCTCTATCTGATCTTACAATTTTTGTTTGCTTACCGCATTATCTCTCTACTTCCATTTTAAATACCTTAAAGGCATCTAGTGCTTCATACCTGTTATAAAGCAAGTAAAGGTACATATATCGCGAGTAATCATCTATAAATGAGATGAAATATTTCTCACCATACGAGTCCACTCTTGGACTACAAATGTCTATATGTATGATATCTAATATGTCTGAACTCCTCTTGGCACCTTTCTTTTTCATGTTGGTCTGCTTTCCCTTTATACGGTCCATATAAACATGAAAGTCAGTAAAATCTAGAGTACTAAGTACTCCATCATTCACTAATTTTTTAATTCTATCAAGAGAAATATTTCCCAATCTTTGGTGCCATAACATAGAGGATTGTTCTTTCATAACACATCTGTTAATATCAGCATTATTATGGATATACATTGTATTGCAAAAAACATTTTCTTGCAAATTAATTCAGAAAAGACCATCAATCATTTTACCATTCCCAACAAGATTAGATCCATGATATAAACCAAATGATGTATTTGAAAAGTTAAAGGAATATCCCACAGGTACAAGTCTTGAAGCTAAAACCAAATTTCTAAAGAAACTTGGAATATAAAATGTTTTTTCCAAATTCAAAATAAAACCAGAATTCAAAACTGTTTTGCATGTCCCAACGGCTTCCACATGTGAATGCATCTTGTTGCCTACATAGATATACTATTCACTACCTACTAGCTTCTTGTGGTTTAGAAAACCCTGCAAGGTATTGGAAATATGGATTGTGGAACTAGAATCAATCCACTAAGAGTTATGACAAACATCGTCCATGTTAGATTCATAAAAAACAAGTGAGATTGAAATACTTTCTTTATAAGCCAAGCCTTAAATTTGACACAATCCTTCTTTATGTGTCCTTTCATTTTGTAGAAGCGGCACTTAAGATTGAAATCCTTTTTTATCTCAGTATAGACTGGTATTTTACCCTTTCCTTTTTATCTGGCTTGCTCTCTATTCCTTCCTTCTATGGTCATATGTGCACTTTCACCCAATTCCATTATCAACCTCCCTTCCTCTTGAACACATATGGTCAACAGTTCATTTATAGATCATTTATCCGTATATATATTGTAAGAGATTTTAAAGGGTCCATATTGAGGTGGAAGGGAATTAAGTACATAACGCACAGGGAAAGACTCAAACATCTCAACCTCAAGAGACTTTAGTTAAGCCACAATGTACCTCATTTGCATGATGTGCTCACGCATACCTCTAACACTTGTGAGCTTTATTGATGATAACTTAGTCATTAAGGTGCTAGCTAGGGCCTTATCTGAAGACTCAAATTGTTCGTTAATAACCTTCAATAGATTCCTAACATGATCACACTCTCCAATAGAACCACAAATACTAGCATGAATTTTGGTCTTTATATACATCATGTTTAGGTGATTAGATATCTCCCAATGTTCATGAAAAGCAATTTCAGCCTAAGTGTTAGTTTCAGCAGGTGCAGATGGTTTATATTTCCAGATAGCATAATCAATGTCCATCCACCCTAATTGGAGGAAAATCCTCTCTTTCCATATTTTATAGTTGTCACCATTCAATTGGGAAATATCACATTGAATATCAGAAAAAAAAATTACAGGTTGAATAACTATACAAAATTCAAATAAAAATGCTTATGTCACTAAATTTGTTGAAGCAAAGAAACATGTATAATGTTTTACCAATGTTAAAACATGCGATCGTATTTCAAATATAAATCATACAATAATTAAAATTGCCTGTGAGTTAAGCTTTAATTAAAAGATGCATATATAACCTTTATGATGAAACTATCAAATTATATTCCTTTTTTTAATACCTGTGGGTAAATTAATAAAAAGATAATTTATTATTCCATCCTAATTAACCATGCAAATATAATAAATCTTCTTATGGGATAAAATTTATTATATTTGAATATGATTAATTACAATTTGTGTCATTTTACTATATGTGATCCGTAACTTTTAATATATAATTTCTCTTAAACAAAGATGTTGTGGCTAATCTTCAACTAATTAAAATTATATTGATCACATGACACCTCATTTTATAAAAAATATAAATAATAAAGGTTCCACATAATCCTTTAAAATTTCTTAATCATGCATCAATATCATATATTTGCATAAAAATATATATATACACATGAATTTAAAATCAAACAATGATTTAAATCATGCAATTTAATAAATTGGGCTAATTTGTCAAAACTGAAATATTTATAGGTCCAAAATGTCAATACAATATAAAATGGACCACTTTCAATCCAAATTATATATAATTTATTCTTTACAAGTATGAAACCAAAACTTATCATGATGCCCCACGTTATAAATGTTAGTTCCAGAAATGTGATGCTTATGCTTTACATATAAAGCTTACATTATTAAAACAATTTCTAGAGAATTTATACAAAGACTTTCCAACAATAGGCCCCACGATACCAAGGTTGTTGTGTTTCCTCTCACATATGTCAAGGAATAATGAAAAGCATGACAAAGTCAAAGTGTATTGTTCAAGACTCCATATTTTTGCAACATTTATTCAAAACTTTCCAAAGATTGGGCCACACGTAGTAAAAGGTTTTGAATTGCTAAAGTTTGCATGCAAATGCACGAAACAATTAAAGCACAAACAAGTTAAAGTTTGTAATGGTGGGCCCTGTGAAAACTAAATTGTTAATTTAGAAAAGAAGAATGAAAAACATAGGCATCGTCTTCAACCTCTTGTTGAGTCGACTTGACCCATATCTAACCCATTTTACAAATTTAACTATATCTTGACTTCTACAACTCTATTTTTGATAACTATATCTTGACTTTTACAACTCTGTTCTCACAATATATTGACTATAACAACATTAATATATTCAATAGAAACATCGCCCATTCATGTATAAAATCAAAGAAATTTGATTACATCAACACAAAGGTAAATAAGTGCTTTCTGCTACCAACTGTTAGACTTGAAAAGAAATGATATACATGTCTATTACGATAAAAACAAAATTGTGGAATTTCGATCTCATACCTCCTGCCATTGATGTTGAGAGATTCAAATGGGTGTGGGCTCTTCTAAGCTTTTAGCAAATGCAATCAGATGGTATATGCAGAAAAAATGCTAAGCTTAGGGACCTAATACCCGTTGAATTGTAAAACAATCTACTAGTTTTACGCTCAAAACTGCAAGTATACAGGTTGTAACTTGTAGTTGAAAAGAAGATATTGATTCCACGAGGATTGTGCTTAGGCACCACTAATTCAGATAAAACTTCGTTTAAGAACAGAAATTGTTAGGAAAATAAACTGAAAATTAAATTAAAATTAAATGACTAACAATGAACAATTGATAACACTAAAATGTAGAAAATTGGAATTCAAGGTTCTAATAACTAAAGATCACTTTTTTCCTATCTTGTCTCCCTCCTATTTTATTAATCGAATTGTGTCTCACATAAGATGTTCAAATGCATTAACTACCCTCTCTCAAGGTGTAATTAATTGTCCCTAATCAAATTAAATGAAGTTGATTAAGCAATTTCTCAATCTACCCAATCACTCCACCAATTTAACTAGTTATTAAGTTATCCTATGGGTGATCAATTAAATTAGCTAAGATCTCTCTTTCAACTAATCAATTAACGTGATGGATGTAGGTTTATAGAAAGCCAACTCTCAATGTACAATCCTACACAGATTACCTTACTCAATCCCTCGATCTATTACAATATATAAATATATTCAACATTCATCAAAGACATCTTTCATTCAAATGAACAAAATAAGAGTTTCACAAGATAGTTCAAAAGTAATTCTTAAAAATAAGTCAGCCACTCATTGTGTCTATAACATCACCAACATTTTCAAATATTCCATATTACCAATACTGGAAAAGAAAAATCAAAGAAAACTAAATGAAGAAAACTCCTCCTCTTCTTATGCCCGAATCTGGAAATTTCGATGTTGATATGATATTTTCCTAATTGTGATTGGTGATCCTTGAATCTCCACCTTTGTCAAGACTCTAAATCTTGATTTTTCACTCAAGGAATCACACTGTCAGCACATAACTTATAAAGGACAGATTCATCCCAAATATAACGAGAACATTAAAATAAAAAACACTTCCTTTTACTAATATGAAAGATCATAAGGAATAACACCACCTGAAAGGTAGTTTGTAATATCTATAAACCAAGGAAGGAAAGGATTATTTACCATCATTAAGGCCTCGTCAGGAAAGTTTTCCTCAATTTCCTCTTCCTCTTCATGATGTCCTCTTCAAGTCTCGATAAGTGGTCCGCTACGACATTTTCTACTTCTTTCTTGTCTTTAGTCTTAATGTTAAACTCTTGGAGCAGGAGTACCTACCGGATGAGCCTAGCTTTGGCATCCTTCTTCGTAAAGAGGTAATATAATGCTGCATGGTTTGTAAAAATAATAACTTATGAGCCCAAAAGATAAGAAAGAAATTTCTCACAAGCAAATACCACTGCAAGCAATTCTTTCTCAGTAGTTGTTTAGTTCAGTTATGCTCCCATCAAAGTCTTGCTTGCATAGTATATAGCATGCAGTCTCTTCTCCTTCTGCTGGCTAAGTACACAGCCAATAGCATGGTCACTTGAATCACACATATTCTCAAATGGAAGAGACCAATCTGGTGATGTCAAAATAGGTATGGTTGTAAGTGCCTTCTTTAACCTGTTAAAAGAATCTAAACAATCATCATCAAAAACAAAAGGCACATCTTTAACCAATAAATGAGTCAGGGGTCTAGCAATAAGGGAAAAATCTTTAATGAACTATCTGTAGAACCCTGCATGACTAATGAAAGTGCGAATACCCTTGATGTTGGTGGAAGGTGGTAACTTTTCAATTACTTCGGTTTTAGCGCGATCCACTTCAATCCCCTTGTATGATACCTTATGGCTTAATACAATTCCCTTTTGGACCATGAAATGACATTCCTCCCAATTTAAAATTAAATGAGACTCCTCACATCTTTGAAGCACTATGTTTAAAATAAGTAAACAATAATCAAAAGAATCTCCAAAGTAGAGAAGTAATACCTCTATAAAGTTTTCATTCATGTATGCAAATATGATCATCGTGCACCTTTGGAATGTAGCAAATGCATTGCATAAATCAAAAGGCATCCTCCGATAAGCAAAAGTCTCATAAAGATAGGTGAAAGTGGTCTTCTCTTAATGTTCCAGGTATATAAATATTTGATTGTACCCTGAATATCCATTAAGAAAGCAATAAAAAGAATGACTAGCCACCCTCTCAATCATTTGGTCCATAAAAGGTAAAGGGAAATGATCCTTCTTAGTGGCCAAATTTAGCTTCCTATAGTCAATACACTCTCGTCAACCTGTGACGATCCTAGTGGAAATCTTTTCACCTTTTTTAGTCTCTATCACCTTCATGCCACCCTTCTTCGGCACACACTGTACTGGACTCACCTACTCATTATCTGAAATGGGGTAAATAATCCCTGCATACAAAAGTTTTACCACCTCCTTCTTCACAATTTCTTGCATATTTGGATTTAACCTTCTCTGTCTTTCCCTCACAGCTTTACATCCATCTTCTAGATTGATCCTATGCATCACACATTAGGGCCAATCCCCCTAATATAAGAAATCTACCACCCTACGGCTCTCATCCTCTTCCTAATGATCTCCACTACTTTCTCTTCTTGCTCACAATCTAATTCGATGGAGATAATGATAGGTAAAGTATGGTTCTTCCCTAAAAAAGGTGTATCTCAAATGAGAAGGTAAAGGTTTAAGTTCTAATGTGGGAGGCTTAACAATTGAAGGTGGTGTAGGTGTATCAGTTCTCTCCAATATCTCTAGATCAACTTCCTCACATAAATCCTCTTCTTTCACACTTTCATCTCTGTGCACTTCATTAATTTTATTAACTTCCTCTTCTACCTCCTTCACACATTCATCCACAACACCAATTTTAATATAAACATTACCATCCATCGGTTTCTTTAAATATTTTGATATATTAAACTCAACCTGCTCATCATCAATTCTCAACACAAGTTTTCCTTCATGCACATCAACTAATGCCCTACTAGTAAGCACATCAACTAATGCCCTACTAGTATTCATAAAGGGCTTACCCAAAATCAATGGACAATTATTATCAGCTTCAAAATCCAACATAGCAAAGTCAACGAGAATTATAAATTTGTCTACTTTTACTAATACATCTTCCACAACTCCAAATTTCCTTTTTATAGATTGATCTGCAAGTTGAATTAGCATGGATGTTGGCTTGACCTCTCCTAGTCTCAGTTTCCTAAAAATAGACAAAGGCATCAAACTAATACTTACACCTAAATTACATAAACATTTAGAAAATGCAAAATCACCAACAACATATGGAATAGTAAAACTCTCTGGATCTTGTAATTTGAAGGCATTTGTCTTAATATGATGGAACTGTAATTTTTTGTCAACATTACCGTCTGATTGTCTTCCTAAGTGCGTTTGTGTGTGAGGATATCCTTAAAAAACTTCGCATACTTGGGCATGCACTCGAAAGCTTCCACCAATGACAAATTAATCTGTAGCTTCTTCAGTTTCTCCAAAAACTTGGAAAACTAAGTGTCCACCTAATATTGTTTCACCCTCTATGGATACAGAAGTTTGGGCATGTAGGATGGTGGTGGTATATAAGGCCTTCTTTCTTCTATCTCCTTACCTTTCTTTTTTTCTTGGCTGTCCTTTTTCATACTTGGTTATTCCATCTGCTTGCCACTTTGAAGTGTAATGGCCTTAAGTTGTTCCCTTGGAATGGCCTCAGTATTGCTCGGTAGGCCACTTATACTTCTAGAAAATAAAGCATTAGCAAGTTGACCTACCTGAACCTCCAGGTTATGGATCAATAAGGCATGATTCTTTACAATCTGGTCAAATTTTACCTCCATCCTCTTTTGACTTTCCTTCTGGCTAGCAAACATTTCTAGCTAGCAAACATTCTCTTCTGGTTCTCTTTTTGAGCTGCCAGTTTGGAACCAAAAATCTCCATAAACTTGTCCATTTTGCTTTCTATAGATCCAAGTCAATCTTGCTAAAATCCAGGAGGTCTTTGCGGTCTCGCTTGGCCACCTGTATTATTAGTACTCTAAGAAAAATTTGGGTGGTTTTTTCACCTCGGAATATAAATGTTCGAGTAAGGTTATTACCTCTTTGTGGCTGGTAATTTACCTGTTCTGTACCACTGGCTCCTAACAAGAAACACTCAGCTGAGTTATGATTGTTCTACCCACACAGCTTATACTGTATTTGCATCGCATTAACTGTAGATGAAGATGCTCTTTGCATGTTGTCTAACTACTTTGTAAAGGCTATAATCTGTGTCTACAAAGCAGTAACAGAGTCAATAGGAATCATACCTTTTTGCTCCTTCTGCCCCTGTCTACTCCTCTCGCTTGACCACATGCAACTGTTGCTCGCCAACTCCTCCAAAAGGTCATAAGCTACTTCAATAATCTTCCTCATTGGAGAACCTCCAGCGGCTACATCGATGGTTCCTCTCGTGCTCAGATTCATACCATTGTAAAATATCTATAACAGGAACTCTCTCGAAAAGTTCTGGTGGGGATAATTTCTCTGTAATTCTTTAAATCTCTCCTAGGCTTTATAGATAGATTCTCCATCACTCTGCTAAAAATTCGTGATCTCTTTTATGATCCTCATTGTCTTGGCCAACGGAAAGTATTTCGCGAGGAATGTTTAGTGTAACTGCTCCCAAGTAGTAATCTGCCCTGAATTAAGTGAATTATACCACACCTTCGCCCATTCTTTCAAAGTGAAAGAAAATAATCTCAACTTTATTGCATCATCAGACATTTCATTGAACCGAAAAGTGTCGCAAATCTCCAAAAAATTAGCGATGAGGGCATTCGGATCTTTGTTGGATAGCCCATATAATTGCACACGATTCTGCAATATGTTGAGAAGTGTCAGCTTAATCTCGAAATTGTTAGCTTGAACCACTAGCCTTGCAACTCCTTGAAGACTGAATCCTGACCTCATAAAGTCCATCAGTATCCTTTCAGTTCCTCCTTGCTCTCCTTCTTCAGCCTTATCTCTTTGTGTTAGATTTCGATGATTCGCTTTTCTTAACTCTCTTTCGTGTCTTTTAATATCTAAAAACTTGTCTTCACTAAATTTTGTCAATATTTACATGCTCCTTATATTCATGCACCTGCAAATACATAAAGAAAAGTATCAAAAACTCTTAAATCAAAGTAATCTAAACTAAATAAGATGTTAAACAAACAATCCCAGCAAAGGTGCCAAAAACTTGTTGAATTGCAAAACAGTTTGCTAGTTTTATACTCAAAAACTACAAGTATACGGGTTGTGACTTGTAGTTAAAAAGTATATATCGATTCCACGAGGATTGTGTTTAGGCACCACTCAATTCAGATCAAACTTTGTTTAAGAATCGAAATTGTTTAGGAAAATAAACTGAAAAATTAAATTAAAATAAATGAATAACAATGAACAATTGACAACACCAAAATGTAGAAAATTGGAATTCAAGGCTCTAAAAACTAAAGATCACTTTTCCCTATCTTGTCTCCCTCTTATTTTATTAATAGAATTGTGTCTCACCTAAGATGTTCAAATGCATTAACTACCCTTTCTCAAAGTGTAACTAATTGTCCCTAATCAAATTAAATGAAGTTAATTATGCAATCTCTCAATCTACCGAATCACTTCACCAATTTAACTAGTTATTAAGTTATCCTATGGGTGATCAATTAAATTAGCCAAGATATCTCTTTCAACTAATCAATTAACGTGATGGATGTAGGTCTATAGAATGCCAACTCTCTTTATACAATCCTACATAGATCACCTTACTCAATCTCTTGATTTATTGCAAGATATAAATATATTTAACATTCATCAAAGACATCTTTCATTCAAATCAACAAAATAAGAGTTTAATAATATAGTTCAAAAGTAATCCCTAAAAATAAATCAGCCACTCATGGTGTCTATAACATCATTAACATTCAAATATTCCATATTACAAATACTAGAAGAGAAAAATCAAAGAAAACTAAATGAAGAAAACTCCTCCTCTTCTTATACCCGAATCTGGAAATTCTGATGTTGATGTGCTATTTTCCCAATTGTAATTGATGATCCTTGAATCTCTACCTTCCTCAAGACTCTAAATCTGGATTTTTCACTCAAGGAGGCTCTTTTACACAGAGGGTTCACGTCCTCTTTCGTCCATAGAGCTTTATTATGTTATATAGTCCAGAAAGCCTAAAAATTAATTGAACCTCACTTATATTCTTGGATTAAACATCCCACGATCAAAAGAGGAGAGGAGAAGAGGAAGCATTTTGGTGGGGCACCAGAATGCTTCCTCTTCTCTTCTCCTCTTTTGGTCTCTAGCTCAATCTCATAGTTGCTCAATCCCCATTCATACATAAAAATAATCAATTCTTACCATAAATTAACATCAAACATAAAAGAACAACAATGAAGATTAAACTAAACGAAAACATACAAAATAAATCCTAAAATACAACTATAATAATCTATTATACAAGAAAAACATGCCAAATACTTAGAAAAACACACACTAATACACAATTATCAATACCCTTTCACAGATGTTATATTCCATGTTGTCTTCCATCAAAACAACAGAAGGAGATAACGGTTATTAGTAGAAGGTCATGAAGTTTCAAGATAAACAGAGACGACCCATCATAAGGAAACTATTGGATAACTAACAAATAACACTGAAATGATAAAGGATATTACAGTTTAGTCATTGGAGCTAAAGAGAAAGCAACTTTTGTATTTTCTCATATGCATTTTTAAAACTATTTTTAATCTAATCCAGAGATACCTTGATGGTTGGAATTTCTTAAATTAGTGTTAATATACCATCAATGATTACACAATAATTGTAACTAGAATCATCCAATTATTGTAGCTATCTCAATAAACTTGACTCACGTCTTTTGTCGTGTCCCATTGATTAATTCCTTAGCGGAAATTATAAATTACTAAGAGCAAGAAATTTCATTATTTTAAGATAACTGAGTCAACATACTTCATGCACAACACTCCTTGTTTTACGATAGTCAAAGGAGGGTCATTGATGTACGTAATCTTTTCTTTGTAGTTTTTACAAGTAGGTTGTTTTCGTTATTCAAATTTGTGATCTTATGGCCACAAAAGAGCAACTTTTATCAGTTGCTCCAAGGCTCTTCCATTATTTTAAGATAATTGAAATGAAGAGAATTTTCTGATATTGTATTGGCCATGTAACCACTTCACCTTGTATCCTTTCTATTGTTGTTTTCTTATATGGTGCTTTAAAATATAATAGGTTAATTGCAAAAAATATATAAATTTGATTTATTTTTGTAATACTAGTTCAAAGTTAAAATATTTTAATTTTCATTTTTAACAAAATAACCTGATATTAAATTATCTGTTAATATAGATGACGTGACGAGCAAATTAGCATTTTTGTAACATAATTGTCACGTATTGTATTTGCACTATGTATAAATTTTATGATTTAATAAATAATTGATATCAAAAATCTTAAAAAAATATACACTTCTTCGTATGTTTTACTTTAAGATTATTTTAAGATGTTTGATATTTTAATTTATTAAATAATAAATTTTGTCTATGACACAATGCCATATCTAATAAACACGTGCAAAAATATTAGTTTGACATGAATCTTCATATTATTCGTATTAATGGGAAACTTAACATTAGATTATTTTGCTAAAAATTAAAAGTTAAAATATTTTAGCGCCACTTTTTAAAATTCGAACTAGTATTGCAAAATTGAATAAAATTTAAGATTTTTTATAATTAACCTATAAATATACAATACTCTAAATTCATTCGATTAGTGTGAAGGGCCATCTCCCAATTCATTAAATGGGGAAGGAGCTCTTGCCACTGCACTCCAACAATATTTTTCCCGTTCACTGTTTACGTATAAAGGACTCAATAGATGCAAGTAACTTGATTAATAATGACGCTTTTTGATTTTATAATGACGCTATTTGATTTTCTTAGATTGACTACGAACAATTTAAATTGAGGATTAATAAAATAATTTTAAAGTTAAGTAAATGGGAGGAGATCGTGAAACGAGGGAAATAGAGTAGTGTGCGTTAAACTTGGAAGGCGAATGATATAATGCAGGGGAATGCACAACCCACCTGCTCTAGTGGTCGTCGTTCAGCACCCACTATAGTTTCATAGAACATACCTATTTTTAGGCAATAGATTACGTGCTCTATTAATCTTAATTTAATTGACATTATTTCCGTTTTAGGAAGAGCTAATTTTTGTAAAATTATTGATCATGTATTCTTTGCTACTAATAGTATCCCTATCTTAATTTCTAGTGAGTTGCTCCTAGATTTTATATGCATATCTTAATCTGTCATAAACATGACACTCAGTAGTTTTGCAACTAACTAGTCTCTTCATGAATATTAAGATATATACAACAATAGGCACAAAAAGTTTAGGCATCCATGTTAAATTATGAAAAATTAGAGAAAAAAATTTCAAGTTTGGGTTAACTTTTTTTTTTCAATTTAAAAGATATCTTATTAAACATATGTCTTTCATTTTTAATCTTTATCATGATGTATATATATGGTAATACTTTTTGCAACGTTATTACATGTCCTATTTTAAGAAAAATAAAACATTTTACAATTTCTCTAAGTTTTCCATAGAAATAGAAGATAGAAAAAGAAAAAAGAAAAATTGAATTAAACAAATAAGGAAAAAGATTATGTCACTAAACATGCCCCTTCTTAAATTAAACAAATAAGGAAAAAGATTATGTCACTAAACATGCCCCTTCTTAAAACTTTTAAAAATGGAACATTTTGGTTAGACTCACCCCTAATCATTTGGCTGAGAAAGAGTAATTGAACCAAGTATGCATTCAAAAGCAAAATAGGTAATTACTTTGTTGCTGTTGTGATTCTTCTTACAGTTTTCTTGCCAGCAAGATCTTTGTCATGGATTGACCAAAAACTATATCATCAACTAGTTATGAAAATATGATATCGTGTGCATTGAACATGGAAGAAAGGGGAAACTTGGTAAATTTGATGAGAAGATATGGAAATGAATTTCGTCTGTGTCGATGGTGTCATATATGAACAGGTCGGCTACCACTTGCCAATGAATTCTTCCTACTAATGTAAACAAATCACGGTTTCCTTTACCCGTCTTTTTCATAATGAAAGGAGTGTAAATAATTACATGTAAATAGTTAAAAACGACATGGAAAGAGATTGCTTCATTTCAGATTTGATAATGAGTTACCTAAATAACACTTTGGTCACCCTAGAAACAGTAAAGAGCTGTAAGGTTAAACAGTAAGTCGTCATTGTTCACAATCTTCTCTTTCGATTTCACTCATGGTAATCATTTAAGTCTATTATTTTGGTTTTGATTGTAAGTTGTAACCAATCAAATGCTGCATCATTGTGTATACAAGGATTTTTTCCTTACGAGGGTTTTGGTTATTTAGGACATGCACTCATGCATAACAGAAAAGTTCCAGTTTCCAAATTCTCAAATAAGTAAAGAACTTGCATGCATTAATAATATGCATGGATTAATCACGTTTTGACCAATTTTAAGAAGATATACACCTAGTTCGACAAATCTATATAGTTAATTGAATTATAGTACTTTTAGATAATATAGTTAATTGAATGACTAAAATGATCATTAACATTCAGACATTTTAAGATCATCACGTTGGAAGAGTATTAAATATAAAATCTTGCTTACACTTTTTCGTTCCTTTTGGATAGAATTATATATAACGTGGAGCTCAAGTAATTTGTGTTTCATGATGTGTAGAAAGATGTAGGATCGGGTCAACCCCACAAAACGAATGGTACTTTTTCAGTCACAAGGACAGGAAGTACCCAACTGGGTCAAGAACAAATAGAGCTACAAATGCTGGGTTTTGGAAGGCAACTGGTAGGGATAAATGCATTAGGAACAGCTATAAGAAAAATGGAATGAGGAAAACGCTTGTTTTCTATCGGGGAAGAGCACCTCATGGCCAGAAATCTGACTGGATCATGCACGAGTACAGACTAGAAGATGGTGATGATCAAGGAAGTTCTAATGTAAGTGTTTTCGCTATTTATTGCGCATAGTTATATAAGTTTGACCTTTAAATTTACGTAAATTAGTGCATCTTATTTTTAGGTACATCAAATTTAGCAATTAATTCTATAACAATAGCAATAAGAGATCTGTTTTAATTCATTGGTATAAATAATTACCACTTGAAGTCTACTAAATTCAACTAAGGTAACTACTAATTTATTCTAGCTTCTCAAACTACACATAAGAATTAGTTGCTGTTTATGTTAATCATTCCGCAAATACTCCAAGGCCAACAACTTAAAAATTTTGGATGCTACTAATCTTTAAAGATTAGAAGTGAAATGTTGTCCTTTCATCAGATGCGAAATCAGACAAATTGATTTGAAGCATTATGCATATCACAATCATGTTTGTTTAAGATAACAACATTTAAATCATTCTGCAACAGCATGATGGTAGATTAATTCTCACCTAAAAACAATTATTAACGAAGTTCTTTTAAGCACGATACATGTGCAGGAGGATGGGTGGGTCGTATGCAGGGTATTCAAGAAGAAAACTTTATTCAAGCTTGGAAACGAAGCAGGAACAAGCATTAACTCATCTGAGCAACAAATCAACTCATGTACTACTCAACCTCACAATTTTATCCACAAAGACACCCGTTCCCTTTTTAATCAAAATCACACGCATGGTACTGACCAACCCTTTGAAGTAAATAGTAAACCTGAGCTGGCCCTTCTCTACCCACACATGACTTCTCAGTATTCTCTATTCCAATCTCAAGCCTTAATGCCAACTCATAACAAGTCTCTAGGCTACGACTACTCAACTCTCTCTTCTGAGACACCAGTCATGGTTAAGCAACTCATGTCAAACCCTACGGACTGCGAGAGTGGAAGTGGAAGTCTCAGGTATCAAGCTACTTGTGAGCCAGAGCTAGAGGTGGGCACATGCGAACCCTCTCAGGTTGTTGCAGGAAGAGATCAGGGCTTGAATGGATGGGCTACGCTTGATCGGATTGTTACTTCTCATATGGGGAATGAAGATTCTTCAAAAGGAGTCAGGTACGAGGATACAAATGAATCATCAGTTCATCCCGTTAATCAACTCTCGCTTCGTGGAGAGATGGACTTTTGGGGCTACGGAAAATAATGAAGTTCTCTTTTGATTTATCTTTGTATTAAATTATTTTTCCTCTTTGGATTAATTGTTATTCTATTAAAATTATGGACGATATATGATGCAAAAATATCTATATTAATTATAACTAATTTATAGTTATAATTTATGTTTATTACACATTTCTTACTTGAATTTTTTAAAGGATTAATTACAAAAAATATCAAACTTTAGTTTATTTTGCAATTATAGCCTAAAATTTAAAAAATTATAATAAAATACTTAAACTTTCAATTTTTTTCAATTCTAGTCTGACGTCAATTTCTTCATTAAGTTTGTTGATGTGTCGTGCCACATGTTAAAAAACTCTTATTATTAGTACACGCCAACAATAGTTAACAAAACAAATTCTAATTAATGAAACGACATCGTTTAATCACATAAGTAAACGACGTCGTTTTTTTTTTAATGACCTAACTCCCTTCATTTATAAATGCAATTGGAGAGCAACATGAACGAAAGAGGTGAGAGTTCATAGTTAGAAGCAAGGTCGTTTACTTATGTGATTAAACGACGTTGTTTTATTAATTTGGATTTGTTCTGTTAACTACTGCTGACATGGATTATTAATAAGAGTTTTTTGATACGTGGCATGTCACGTTAACAAACCTAATAGGGAAATTACTGTCGGGCTGTAATTGAAAAAAATTGAAAATTTGAACATTATATTTCTACTTTTTAAAGTTTGAGCTATAATTGTAAAATTGACCAAATTTTAAGATTTTTTTGTAATTAACCTTTTTTTAATTAAAGAATTTTATAAAGCCAGACTTAAGTTATGGTAACAAAAGAGCTTTTCACATGAGAATGCCATTGAAAAGCCATAAAAGATAAAATCAGGTTGTTTATCGTATTGATGGTTCCATCTGTCTTATATACTACAAAATAGAAATAAAAAGAAAATCTTTTGGAGCATATAAAAATAATTATGAGGCATAAGACAATCTATTAATCCATTTACCTGATCCACCACTTTAAAAGGATGGATCCACTTACCATGTATTATTGATTATAATCAATTTATTCTAATTATGCATCTTAAAGTTTTAAAATTTTATTTATTATTTATCACATATGATGTAATCAACAACTGATAAAGAAAAGCCCTACCTTTTCTTGTTAGGACTTCGCTGACATATAATGCTTATGATGTCAATTTTGCTATCCGGAATTCGTGTATGGGATCACAAGGTTTGAACTTACATATCCTGTTTCAAATTCAGGATCTTCGGTTGGGCGAACATCATGTTCATCTTGTTCTTTTTTTAATTGTAGTTTTTATTTTTATTTTTATTTTCAGTTTTTGTTTTAAATAAAAGCAAAAAGTTCTTTGTTTGTTAATGTTAATTAATATCGTCGTATTTTTATTAATGATGATAATTATATATTAGATAAAACTTAAATATAAATTATTTTAATTAATTTTAATCTCTTATATAATTATTAATAAATTATCAATATAATTTTTTTATTAAATATTATTTTTAAAAATAATATTTATTTATAAATTAATGTTTATTTTAAATATATTTAATTAATAAATAAAAATTTTATTTAAAATTCATATATTTTGAAGATATTTTAAATTAAATTAAATTTATTAATCATTATTAAATTAAACTAATTACAACATTTAAATTAAATTATTATATTATATTAAATTATTCATAATTTTAGTTGATAAAATATAATATTAAATAATTAAATAATATATATTTAATTGATAGTAAATTAAATTATGAGAAAAAGAAACGGAAAACAAAAATAACTTTTTGTGGTTTTCATAACTTTTAAAAACAAAAAAAAAGCCAAAACCAAGAACGAAAATCAAACAAACATATTTTTTACTAAATTTGAAATCAAAAATCAAATCGAAACAAACAATGCCTAAAATTATATTTCTTTACTACACTTGCATTCTTATAATACTATTAATTAAACTTATTTTCTATTAACATTAAATGTCACTTTGTTAGGAGATTGCAAAAAAATAATAACAGTTACTTACCAAAAGTAATAGAAAAAATTAGATTCCTTGGAGTGTAATGTAATGTCAAATGGTTAGGCTAGTAGATGGAAAATGATTTTGAATAAATACTTTAGTACATAGTTCAATTGGATTGAGCTTTCTGGAATCTATCAATGCTATAATAATGTCAAGGATGTTTCTATTATACGTAATTTGGACATTAAGATACATTTATTTAAAGAATTATCCAATACTGTGCACACAATGAATAATGACGTTGCAAGGTATCCAATACCTAGTCGTATGTTATTTGACTCTAACCTTAAGGGAAATTAGTAATATGCCTAAAATTGGAGTGAGTGAAATTGGAGTGTTTCTGAATAAGTTCATACTAAAAAGCCAAATAGGCTGAAGCATCAAAGGCGTAACGATCTTCTTTTGTTGCCTACAATCTGAGATTGACTCGTATAAGGGTTTGGGACAGAATTCTATTGAACCAAACCGGTTGCCATAATAATTTCAAAACCATAATTTTGCATATGGCTATCTTAATTCAGGCTCAAATGAGAATTGTGAAGCATGCATTATATAAAAAATACGATCTAAATTATCTAAGATTAAATACAATTTCATACATATATGCGCACTTTGATCCATATAAATAAACAAAATGAATGAGCTTTTAAGCCTATTGATAAACGCTCTCCAATGGTTTGAACTTGGTTTTCGGGGCTTCTATCCAAACATGAAGTGTAAAATAACTAGAAATAGGAAACAAATCCATCCCACCGTATTAGAAAGTTCACAAACATTTGGGAGATAATTCAATCAGGCTTAAATTGTAAAATAAACCTAATTTAATTTCTGTATTGGGGCCTAAGCTTAATCCTATAAAAGCTTAAGTCTATCGAAGTAAGATATATAAAGAATAAATAGATTAAAATAACTTAGACCTAAGTCCATAAACATTTAATTGTTCTCAATTGCAGATAGAATGAATCAAACACCCTAGGAACCAAAAACAAAGAAATAATAAACAAGAGAAAGCAATGAAAAACAACCTTAAATTGAATAATTGTTAGCACTATAAACCCTAATATATCATTTTTTGACACTAGAAAAATTCGAACAACCAAAACCACAACATCAATCTAAGATCAAAATAGTAAACAAAAGAAGATATGAATATAACAGTCAACAAAAAATGTGAACCTAGTAAACTACCAAAAAAAAAAACTGCATACGCATTTTGGAAAGAAGAAAATGTGAACACAACGGTATGTAATACTTATCATCCTAATAAACTAAAGCGGAAAATGTTATTTTTTAACCTATAATGCTTGATGCGATGTGTCTTTAAGAACTCCAAAGACAACTTTGGCAAGCAACATCAAATCACTCTAAAAAGATTAAAACATTTGGCAATAAAATAAATTAAGATAAATACAAAATAACAAATGAGGAAATTAATATTGAAATGCCTCACCCTCAACTCAGTTTGATTTTTTCGATGTAAAGAAAAAGGCTAGGAGAAATAAGGATCTGTTTGATAATGAAGGCTAAGAAGAAAAAAAAAGAAGAAGGAAAGGTTATAGATTCTAAAGAGAACTAAAAAGAAAACACATATAGAGAGAAAGATCGTTTTATATTTTTGTAGAGCTATTGGAGAAAAAGAGAGAAGGTTTAATCAATTCTCAGAGATAGAGCAATTTATTACGTTCAAAATTACAATATCTTGTGAATGTTCAATCGAAATCTAGAAAAATGTGTGCAAAAAAAGATGTTTATAAGAAATCTACTAAACACCCACGATGATACTCAATAGCTAGCATTTTGGAATAGTAAGAGATGAGAGGTTTACTATATATTTAGAGACAGCTGAAATGCTTCTAAAAGAGGAATGATATATATATATATATATATAAAGAAATGGACAGCTAGTTCTATAGACATCAGTGGCTGAGATTGAAGTGAAGGATGAATGAAACACGATATTTCAGAAAAAAAAAAAGACATTTGATGAATTATATATTATTTTAAAAAGGTTATTGTCTCTTCCAAAGCCAATTTAACTTGCACGAGTCACTTCTTTATTTGTTTACACGTTTGAGTGATTTCATTTTTCAATTATAAATTGGTATTTAGATTAACGTTAAGTATGAAACTTAATATGAGAACATTTGTTATTATCATCTTGTTGTACTGTGAACAGCTGGAATTATGAGAGGATTTTTATTTGTTTTGAACAGATTGTGAATTCTCAATATGTGGTATCATGATCATCACTACCAATGGCAACACATCACTTGGTATTTATCAAAATAACAAAAACATTTTTGTGGAAAAGAAAAGCTAAGGGCATTCTAGGCCATCAGATTTGTTGAATCTAACGGTCATATAGTTGACATATATGACAACTAAATAAGCCAATAAGGGGAAGATGCATAGTAGGATTGACGAAAAGACAGGCGAGAATTTTTCCACTTATGAACAATGTGTTTTATGTCCTTTCTCACGTGTTAGCCAATTATTTTCTTTTATTATGTCATTTGCTTATTATTCTCGACGTTTTTTGCTCATTGTTTTTTTCTTCTTCCCTCAACCATTTTATGTCTTTTATATAATCTCACCTTTTTCATTTGCATCCATATGGATTTTAAATTTAACCTATAACAAGTTATACACTATGATTTTACTCCTTATTTTCTAACATTCATGATTTTTCCTTTTTCCAATTCAGTGTCTTTATTATTCAATTATATAATTGAGTCATCATCCATTTATATATTGTTTTTATGAAACCTTCTTTGACCATTTTAGCCCAAAGTGAGTTATGACTAGACTACTACCCTCAGTTTGAAATGGTAAGTGCTATTATTAAGTATTATGTGAACCTTTGAGAAGGGATGAGTCTAAAATGACTATTATGAATTGAATTACTCTCCATCTTCTTGAGGTTTTAATCATAACGGGAAAAAAGAAATGAGTGTTGACAAATAGATACAATCTGCCAGGTACCTAATATGTGTGAAACATACTTCAAGTCACCACCATAATTCTTCATGTTAACATTCCCTTCTACCTCTGATGAGTATAAGGTGGTATTAAAGTTACCTAAGAGTATATATGGGGAATCCATATGGGCTTTCAAGTCTAATAGCCTATTCCTTATGTTATTCCTTTGATATGCATTATTAGAGGTGTAGATATATGTGACATATAGGCTTATGTTCTTCTCTTTTAGCATGATTTTTATATGAATGCATTTATCTGAGCATAACTGGTCCAAAATTTGTAGTTTGTCTTG
>JANIIA010000191.1:28974481-28994003 GCA_027478495.1 Erythroxylum alaternifolium | reverse complement strand
CAAATCCAGCTAACACGTACGATTTGGGGAGGTCTAGGAGTACGCAGCCTTAGTCTTATCTAGTAGAAAGATTGTTTCCAAATGATTAGCATGAAATGAATAATAATAATAATAATTCATTTAAATAATGTAAATTAGAAATAAGTGTAATCTTTGTACTTTTATTTTTATTTTCTTGGTCCCATATGACTATATATGTTAGGCGTCTGATCCACAAAGCTCAAGTACTGACACATTTTCATATGTTGAATAGGTATTTGGAGTTGTGTTAGTTGAATTTATATTCAAATTATAACAAATTAAAAAATATCAATGTACTATATGTCATGCATTAAATTTCTATAAAGTTGTAGATTCTACTTTATTTGACTTTCTTCTACCAAAATTTATAAAGATATAATTAAGAAATAATGGCATAAATGTAGAGGGTTATGTACTTCCATTCCATTGTAACATTGATAAATGCTTAATAGACCATATTTCTGACTAGTGTATTTCATTTATTTCTCTGATAGATTTTCATTATTTTTGGTACTTAATTCATTCCTATTAATTTTTTAGTACTTTATTTCCTTTATGGATTAAAAGGAGCTAAAATCAAAAGAAATTGAGGTAGAAAATTGAATGATTGAAGTTGTCCTTAAGGGACATGGCTATGTGGAGGCAAACAAGGTCGTGTCCATGACTGTATAGCATTTTAAGACTATGTTTCTTCATGACATTTAAAGAATTGAAGTGAGATTAAGGGACACATTTATGCACACAGTTGTGTGGGTGACTACGCCCACTCTAAAAATCGAAAATTTTGAGTTATACAAGGGCAAAAAAAGAAAAAAAGGAGGAGGTCTAGAGAGGTTCATAGGAGGCTCAAGGAAGGCTAAGGAAAACACAAATTTACAGAGTCAGATGATAGAAACAACAAAGAATAAGCAAGAAAACACAGTTTAAGTGGATTTCCTTCAATTTAAAATGGATTTCATAAAGATTATAAGGGATCTCATCATGGTTCTTTTAGTTTTCTTTTTTTTCCTCAAGTCTTTTTTTGGTACTTGGATTAGATGAACCTTATGATAGATCTTGAATTGATTTTATTTTAACTTAATTCATTTTTTAGTTTCATTCAGATTCAATTATACATTATTATTTATCCTTAAATTATTATTATTAGCATATTATTTCATGTAATTAAGATTTAGAAATCCTTTTGTATGAAAAAATCTTCCATTAAAAAGGAGTTGCATACAAACTTTGAGAGTTTTTAATATAAATCCTTTAGATGTAGGTCAAACATAATAAAGAAATTCATAAATTGATTAATGCAATATTAGGGGTTTTAACTAGAAAGATATTTTAGTTAATCAACTTAGGATTAGATGTTAATATTTTAGTCCGAAGATATTAACATAAGATATGAATGCACTCGATCTAATAAGTATAAATTAAATTGAATACTGAAAGCATGATTGTATAGGAAGTCCTAAGTGGATTCAAAGTCTAAGTACCATTGTTTTCTTTGATTATTTCTTAGTTTAATCTTTATTCTAGTTAATTAATTGTATTAATTTATTTTATTTTATTATTTTAATTTTTCATTTGATTAATTATCATCATAATAATTTGTTAAATTGGTTAATAGAAAGACGGTAAATACTAGTAATTATAATCCTCTTAGGATCAACCGTACTTACTAGTGTTACATAGTCCTATACCATATGCTTGTCGTTTAAAACATAAAATCACATCATCAAGTTTTTGACATCATCGTCAGGGACTATAATATTAGGAAAATATTAATTTTTTTAATTTAGTCAATTTTACATAGTTTTTTTCTTTTTTAAGTGTTTATTTGATTTTTTGTAACTCTCTTTTTTGGGTAGTCATTATTACAGCCACCAAACACAATGGAAGGATGGAGAGGACAATAGTCTTGATGAGATTAAGGTATGCCATCACCTAGGGTAGCTTTAGGCAATTGAAACGAGAGGCATGGTGACACACATGTAGAAGTTTAACCGACATTTATGGCATGTTGTGCCATTTATGGGGGGTGATCACTCTATTTATGAATGCCAGGCAACGGAAAAATGTGAGCTCCCAACTTATATATAGAACTAGTCTTGTGACATCTGTTGGGGTGATTAACCTAATCATATTTTTCAGGAAATAGACTATATGCGAAGAACTCAATTTATATGTAGAAGTAGCCTCATAACACCCTATATAAGAATACTTATAATCCAGAGTGGAGAAATTATTATGACTTTACATAGAATAATCACGTTTCATCTAGATTTTTAGAACATCTATAGCAAAAGTAGTATCAATAACTTGATGTCTTTATAAAATGCACTGCTTCAAAGGAGGCTACTCTCCTTAAAACCAAAGAGTTAGGTGTTTGATCCAAAAACATTGATCCAAATTTAAGGGATCATGTGGATACAATAACTTAGATAGTGGAGAGGAGCCAGAAGCTAAAGAAAAGGAAGAAGTCTTTTGTTTAAAAAGATAATGAAGATGAGATAGAGGAAGATGAAGAGGAGGAGCAAGTTAAGGAAACTATTAAGGAATTATCAATAGATTTCTTACGTACAAAGGGCTCCTCCTTCCTACACAACAAACTATTATAGTCGATTAAAGATCCAAGGATTTTATTATTCCTTGTTATATTGAAATTTTGTTACTAAAAAGGGCGTTAGTAGATTTACTTGGTTTTATTTATTTCATATCTTATATCCTTATTATTTTGCAGTTTGTGGCATATTTTTGGGCTAATGAACCCTTATATAGGAAAACAGGTAGAAGCAAGTCGATGATTATAGATCCAGGTTTAAGAAGGGACTGATGAAAAGCTTAGCTACAAAACTAAAAAAAAAAGGTGTTAGTTGGGAGGCAACCCAACAATTAGGTGTTTTTGTTTTGATTGAGTAGTTTGTAGGATTTTAATTAGTATTTTAGTTATTTTCATAGTTTTAGTTTAATGTTCTTAATTTTGTACTTAAGATTTGATGGAGTTCCATAAGCTATAAAGCTAAACATCACTCCTTATGGAAGAGTAGAGATGATTTCATCATTACTAGATGTATGTGAATAACATTAGATAAGGCTGAAAATCTTTTACAATCAATGGACTACCAATTATCCTCACCCATAACATTATTTTTCAAATATTTTTATCATTCTTGAATGTTTTGTATATTAAGGACAATGTAGAACTTAAGTGTGGTAGGGAACTTAATAGTTAAGCTTGTCAATTTCTTTATAATTAGCTTACTAAAATTTTAATTACCTTATATATATTAAAAAAAGAAAAATATAGTAGTATATGAGAATCGAGTATAAATAATTTCACTATACTAAATGTGCCTCCTAAGTATTGGACGATAAAAGGTCTAAGCTACCTAGCCTATTCCATTGGTAAGCCCATCTACTTTGATTCCTCTATTGCCACGATAAAGGGAATATGTTATGTTAGGATCTACGTGGAGGTTCAGCTTAGTGAGAACTTCCCTAAAAGTTTACTTGTTATGAAATTGATGTAAATGCTGAACTTTATAAGATAGAAGTAACATTATCATATAGTTGGAAGCCTAATTAAAAAATAGTTTGGAAACCCACTTGGATGTTGTTTACTATAGGTAATTACTATGAAGTTATGAGAATTAAAGAGATGGAGGAAGTGACAACCTACTCAACTTAACAAAAAGATAACTACCTAAAGCAACCACCCTTTAATAAACCTAAAGGTTTGAATCCTATTAAGGATTCATCTTGCTCAAATATGGAAACTAATAATCAAATAAAGGAGAAGGAATTGCATCCATTTATGGGTAAGGAGGGCTCCTTACTAAATCATCTCTCTCTTAATTTGTTAATTAATCCAAAAGAGAAAGAAATGATGCTAAAAGATGATGAATAGGAGCAGTTTAGCATATGATAGTGGATATGGTTAAGATGGTAGACTCTTCCTTTAAAAGGATTAAAGGTAAGAGGAAAGGCAAATTCAAAGCTAAAGGTGGGTAACCTTTAGCAAGCATAAATAATTTTCTAATATTTATCCTTTTTTTGCAATGTTAGGGAATGATTGACTCCCTTAAGATTCAATCTATTAAAGAAGTAGTAATGGAAAGGAAACTAGTTATCTTGGGCTTATTGGAAACCAAAATAAAGTCCCTAAGCTCCAAAATATTATGATTTTTTAAAGCATAAATGGATTTTAGGGTCAAACCTTATAGATCACTATAATGGTATAATTATTTTTATCTTTATGACTGACATGGTTAACATTTCCAAGTTTTGGAGTATATACCAAATGATCCATCTAACTTGTCAGTTAATAGGCTCCTCCAGCCTCTTTGATCTATCCATTATTTATGCTTATAATTTTGAGTTTCAAAGGTGAAGGCTTTGGGAAGATCTTTACATAACTAGAAAACAATAAGTAGGAAATGGGTGTTTATGGGTGACTTCAACTATGTCCTTAACGTTAATAAGGTCCAGTGTTTAAGAGTTAAATACAAAGGGATAGGGAGAGACCTATAATAGATAGTTAATATACAAGAGGTTCTGGAATTGAAATACAGTGGATACCACTTTATATAGTCTAATAGATAATAGGTGGGGCTTTTTATTAGGAAAAAGCTTGATAGATTGTTTGTCAATAAACATGGTTATCTTAACTATTAGGTTTCAGAAACTTAACGGATTAGTCCTAGCCTTAAGGATCCTCTGGCTCCTTTCAAGTTCTTTAACCTCCTTACTGAAAAGGAGGGATTCTTGAATATTTTTAGGACTACTTAGGAGATTAAAGTATAGGGTTGTATAGCTTTTTAACTAAAAAAAAAACTGAATCTAGTTAAAGAAAAGGTTAAGGAGTTTCTCCAGAGAATAATTCCGCACATTACTAAGAGGTTAAAAGTCACAACAGATAATTTAAGGTCAATATAAGAGCAAAGATATCTAGATCCTGATAGTTTACAACTAAAGAAAATGCAAGCTCTAAAACTTGAGAAATTCAATACTTCCCTCCTTAACCATAATTCCTTACTAAGGTAAAAGCTAGTGTTAATTGGTTTAAAAACGGGGACTATAAAAGTAGGAATTTTTACAATTCTATTCTAACTAGTAGGAATATTAATAATGTCAAATGTTTGATTAATGAAAATGTGAGGATCTGCATCGATTAGGAGAGTATTAAAGGAATACTTACCAAAATTTATCAAAAACTTTTAGGAGAAAGTCTTGAAAATGGTCTAAAGGCAGTTAAAATGAATCACTTTCTAAGGAAAACTATCCGCCTTGAATCAAGGAGGCAGCTAATTAGACCAATTATTGCTAAGTAAATTAAGGAATTACTCTTCAATCTAAACCCTAGCAGGCCCCTTGGGCCAGATAGACTCACTACTCACTTTTTCCAGAAGACATGGTCTATAACGGGCAATCTTATGATGGATGTAGTACAAGAATTCTTTAAAACAAGTAAGATGTTAAGGGAGCTTAACAAAACTTTCTTATGCCTAATCCTTAAAGGACCTAATCCAATTAGCTGGAATAATTATTACCTTGTGGTGTGTTGTAATATAACTTACAAGGTGATATCCAAGATTACTGCCAAAAGAATAAAGGGCACTTAAGGTGATATAATTCATCAAACTCCAGGGGTTTTCAACCCAGGCAGATCTACTTCAAATAATGTTTTGCTAGTGTAAGAGTTACTTAAGGAGTATGATTTTAATAGGCATATAAGAATTTGTGTTATGAAAATAGATTTATATAAAGCCTTTGACTCTTTAAATTGGAGCATCATCCTCAAATTGCTTAATGCTTATGGTTTCCCTGAAATCTTCACATAATGGATTTGTATACATGTTTCCACTACTTTTTTAGTATGATTGTCAATGGCAAGGCCATGAGAATATGAAAAAGGCATAAAGGAATTAGATAGGAGGACCCAATTTTCCCCTACCTATTTACATTAACAATTGAAGTGTTATCTAAGAAGATAAACCTTAATATTTTAAATAATCCTACCTTTGTATTCGACACTAAATGTAAGGAGATGAGAATTATTGATCTTGTCTTCATAGATGACCTTATCATGTTTTATAGAGCAAATATCTCCTCTATTAAGCTTTTGAGGAACACCTTACGGAATTATTTGTAATTTTAAGGCTGAAAATAAATCAACTTAAGATTAGAATTTACCTTTTAAGGGAACTGCCTAATTCCTATGAGTTAAGGTCCATCTCAAGTATAAGTCATCACCAAATACCCTTCAAATAATTGGGAGTTCCTATCATCTGTAAGAAACCTCAATTTGATGATTGTGTACCCCTCTTAGAGATGTTTAAAAGGAAAATAGATACTGGGTAGAATAAATTCCTTTCAAAGGTAAGTAGGCTATAACTTATTACCTCTGTTTTGAGGAACATGCAAACTTAGTAAAGTACCCACTTACTTCCACTTAGAAGGTTAAATAAGGAGATTGATAAAATTATAAAGAATTTTTATAGACAAGGAAAGTTACAAAGGTCCTAAAGTTAAATGGGATGACTTATGCCTAACTATGAAGTAGGGTGGTATTGACCTGGTATCCTTCCAAACCATGCAAAATGTTCTGGTAGCTAAAAGACTATAAAGATTGATCAAGGAAAACAATGCCTTTTAGTCAAAATGGGTGAATGAGTACTTTTTGAATAGTTTATGTATTTGGCATCTGAAAATTGCCAAGGAATAATCCTAGAATTTTATTCAGATACTAAGGGGAAGAGGGATGATATACCTTTATATCAAGATAATAGTAGATGATGGTGACTCGACAGCTTTTTGGTTTGATAATTGGATTGACTACAATTTACTGAATGAAGTAAAATCTCCAAGCCTATTGAATCCTGGAATCCCTCACAATTCAAGAGTGAATAAGGTGATACAAGGGGGCAACTGTAACTATCTAGTTAGAGGTTTTAGCAAGTTAGAGAATTTCTATCCTAATTATCTTCCTGATCCATTGAATGAGGATAGTATAATTTAGATACGGTTGAGGCAAGTTTTAATCTATTTAAAACTCTCAATATACTATAAGCGCATAGGTCATGAGTTTAGTATGTGAGATGTCGCTCCCTCGAGGAATTATCAAACCAATCTAATTCTAATTATCTAAGGCTTAGAGAATTATGAAAATGAAAATAAAAATGAACAGAATAGTAAATACGTGAAGATGATTAACATAAAATTAATTTGTAGAATTAACATAAAAGAAATCGAATATTGAGCACCATTAAATTCACAATGGGAAATCACACAAAAAAAATTACCAAATTATGATAAAGGGATTTATCCTATCATAAATACTAACCTAATCACTTTTGTGTTAATGTGGTGTCGGCTCTAGACTATCAAAGGGTGGATTAGTCTCTCTCGAGTTATAATCACTAAAATTTAATTAAGTTGCATTATCAAACATGTAATCGCTTGACTAATAATCAGTCCACAACCTAATCAGATTTTAAGCATTATATTAAACAATTGGGTCCTCATATGAGATATCTCTCTGTATAATTATTGATTTGATTATTTATGTGATTTGTTAGCTCAATTAACTCTCATTAACCAACCCAATTATTTTACATTTGTTTCACTCTCTCAATTTATTACTAAATCATGAAGTTACAACAAATAATCACAACACCTAAATGAATTAACACAAAAACAATTAGAAATTTTAATCAAGTTTAAATCCCTACAGAAAAGTTAAAATATCATCATCAATCCCAAATCCATCAACGTCATCATATCCATCTTACACATTCAAGAAGAAAGATAACAAATATGAAAAGGAAATGTCACTTAGACGAGATTGGGATGGCTCAAGAAAGCAGTAGTAATAGAAGCCCACTCATTTCTCCTCTTTGTCCTCTTTTCTCTCTTCTTCTTCTTTGTTTTTTTTTTCAAATTGGCAAGAGTTGGAGTTCTCCTTAGGGTTTATTTTCTTTATATAGTATTTTCCATTTTAAGTAAACCTTAGGGTTTTCCTAGGTCTAAAAATTCCCAAATGTAGGTTGTTTGCACTGTTTGTACACAGGCCACAATTGTGGCACTTGATCTCTGCTCTCTGTCATGATCGTGGCAAACCCTCCATGGTTCTATTACAATTGTGGCCCTTGGTCTTACTTCGGGCTTCCTTTGAATTCTCTCTTTTCTTTGATATTTCATCTTAAACACTAACAAATATTTCAAAACACCTCAAATACACAAAATTTAAGCTCAATAGCATACTCTAACTTATAAAACTCTCAAAACACAAATGTCTAGCTAAATAACACAATCCTAACCTAAACATGCACTAATCATTCAATTTAACCACTAAAAACATACTAAATTACCTACTAAAACATTATGCAACCTACCACTATCAGATACCAGACCCTTCCAAAAGGTTCACTAATGCATCTTGCCAATCACTTCTTAGACCTCAAGATCCTAGAGTTCAATGGTATGAAATTTTTTGGGGAAAAAAGGATAATCCTAAAGGCCTCATATTATTACCTATTTAGCCATCAAACTTAAACTTAATACTAAGGAGATTGCACAATCATCCGTATGGCTTATGTGTTATCTAAAATGGAATCTAAAAACATTTATCATTGATTCTTTTAATGTCAATTCTTTAGCTTATTCTGGTATACTATTCAACAATTACTTGGACTAATTTGTCTAGCAAAAAAATGGTGTGAGGTTCTAATGTAGTCAAATCAGATGATAAAGAAATTGGTAAAGGATCAAATTTCCTAATAATAGAATTTAACTTCTGTGTCTATGCTATATAGAGAGAAAGAAATAATAGAATTTTAGAGGTAGTGGAATGGATAAGCATTAGGTGCTACACAACACCTTTTGCTAGGTTAGGGAGACACTACATGTAAAAAGGGGCCAATAATTCACTAACCCTCTTATGATATCAAGCTAGAATCTCTAAGCTATTGGGAAGCTTATCAAACTCTCAAGGTGACTGATTAATGAATTGTTAGCCTGTATACATATGAATTGGTATTCAAACTTCCTGCTAAAAGGGCATATATTAAGGATTAGATGATGGAACATAAAGAAACCATTACCTTTTTGGATAGGCAATGATAAAGGATCCACTATGATAGAGGAAGAATTCAGACTTTGAATACGAATCACATTCAAGGTAGATGCAAGAACACTTCATTTGTAGCGGTATTAAGGGATGAATCACCTGTGAAATATTTTTAGTAAAACCCTATCATAATTCTAAAAAACTTCTCTTACTAAATTATCGAAATAAAAGGCTGAGGAGGAGGCACGATCAATGAGATGTCTTCAGGAACAATTGAGGTTCCCTTGAAGGCTAATCACCTAGTTGTAACATGGTTTTTAATTGTAATCAATTTAGCTCTTTCACTTCCTTGAATGAAGGAATTTACTATTTTCACAAATTATATATTATTGTTGATTAGAAGTGAGAGGGTAAGCAAGGTTAATTAACACCAATTCCATGACAAGTGGTCAAACACGAGAATGTAACAAGTGGGCAGAGGGATATGCCAACACGTGCTTCCCTCGTAAGATTTTCTCCTTTATGTTACATTGTGAATGAGACACCTTCTTTAATTCTATTTGTAAGTTTTGTACTGAATTCTATCGTACTTAATACAATTTATTTAATTTTCAAAAAAATTTCACTTTGCTTACTTTATACTAATAAGAAGATCAATTTTAAAGAGTGGCATTATTAGCTATTTGAGATAGTGACCTAGTTCGATAACCGAGGGTATTCATGATAAGATTCTTACTCTCATATCAAAAGATTGGTGACTTTTCAAAAAAGATTCTAAATACTCTTATATTGTTTAAATGTAGTCTTTTATTTTTAAGGAGGTGTATTAAAATTTTTAATGGTTTTGTCATTTTTTTCTTATGTATGTTCACTATACATTAAGTGGAATGTTATGAACTGAGTTGAAATTTAAAGAATTATGGAGTGAATTATATTGATTTATAATTTTATGTAAGTAACTAAATGTTTGAATATTCAATTAATCTTACATTTGAATGAATAATGGAGAATCTTTCTTGATATCTTCAATTTGTTTAATACTTTCTTAAAGTTGTTTCTTATTAAGTTCAAAGTAATGAAATTGATTTTCTTGAAGACAAACAAATGCTTAAGTATATAAGAGTTTCATAAGTACTTAATAGATTATATTTCTAATCTCATGTCTAATGCATTTTGTTTGTTTAGTTAAGAGTTTTTTCCGGTACTTAATTCATTCCAATTATGTTTTTAGTTCTTAATTGCCTTTAAGAGGTAAAAAAAGCTAGAATTAGAAGAAATCAAGGCAGAAAATTGAAGGATTAAAGCTTTCCTTGAGGGATATAGCCATGGAGGTGGATATGGTTGTTCTATAATAGTGTAACTTTCTGTGACTGTATTTCTTCACAATTTTTGAAGAATGTAAGTCATATTGAGGGACACGGTCACATATATGGTTGTGTGGGTGACCATGTCCACTCTATAAATCCTAATTTTTAAGTTATAAAAGGGAAAAACAAAGAGGAAAAGGGGGCATCTAGAGAGCTTCATAAGATGCTTAAAGGAGGCTTGACAAAACACAAATTTATAGCCTAGAATAATAGAAATAATAAATAACAAGAAAGGAAACACATTTTAAGTGGAATTCCTTTAATATAAAACGGATTTCATGAAGATTAAAAGGATCTCATCCTGGTTCTTTTATTTTTTTATTTTTTCTTAGGTCCTAAAGTTATGATTATGAGCTAAACTTTTGTTGGTACTTAGAGTAGATGAACCCTGGGATAGATTTTGTAGTGATTTTATTTTAACTTAATCCATTCTTGGGTTTCATTAAGATTTAATTATATGTTTTCAGTTATCCTTGAATTAATATAGCTAGCATATTATGTCATGTATGATTTCATGCAATTAAGATTAATAATAGATCTGCCATAATTGAAAGGAGTTATATGTGAATCTAGAGACAAATCGACACAAATACTTTAGATTAGGGTTAAACCTAATAGTGAAATTCACGACTTGATTAACATAATCTTAGGAGTTTTAACTAAAAACATATTTTAATTAATCAATCGAGGATTAGATTTTAATAATCCATACCAAAATTAACATACGATAGGAATTTTCATGGAACAATAAAAAATAAATTAAATTGACTAAGGAGATTTTGATTGTATAAGAAATCCTTGGAAGATTCGAAGTTTAAATGCCATTGTTTTCTTTGATTTTTTCTTAGTTTAATCTTATTTCTAGTTTGTTAATTATGTTAATTTTTTAATTTTTAATTTTATTAGTTATCATCATAACAATTTGTTAGACTAGATAATAGAAAGATGGTAATTACTAGTAATTCTAGTCCTTAGGGGATCAATCTATACTCATTATTCCTTTGGGATCAACTAGTAATTTTATTTCTCTGGGATTAACCTATACTCCAAATATGTTAAGATAAGTGCTCTTGTATCTTGCATCATCATAATGTTCAGATTGAAGAAAAGAATAAATGATAAATTGCAAATACATGACTTCCAACTATATTTATAACATTATTAACTAAAGCATTCTTATTGTTAACCAAATCATTGTAATGATTAACCAAGCCTGTGTCATAAGCCAACTGTATATACGAGTTACCACAAATATAACATTGTCAACCAAAGCATAAGTAACACAACGTCCACAATCTCAACCTAAGCATAACTAATATAATATCCAAATTCTCAACCTTAACTAATACAAACATAGCCTACAAATGGATTAATGTGGTTTTGATTCATCAACAATATCATGACATTTTTTTACAGTTGATCTTCTTACCTTTTATTTAGCGCTCTTGTTAGTTTAACTTGTATTGCTAATTGTATTTTAGCAAGCTTCAATTGAATTTTCATCACTATTTGGAGATTTAAATATTTGAGTTAACTTATACCCATTTATAAAAAATAAAAAAAAACACAATGTTATAACTTATGATAAAGTACATATAACTAGCATAAAAAAATTATTTAAGTGGAAAACCATAAAAGAATTGTTCTTACTAACTTCTTAAAATGTTACCCTATATCTCCTAACTACCTATAGAAACACAAATAGTTATATTTTAAAACAATATGATGCAAATTACTTGAAATTCATTGTAAATATTCATTAACCACCCTCTTATCCCTTCTTAAGATTGATGATTCCTTATTTGACCATTGTGTGGGTATTAAAATTAGATAGCTGCCAATATTGGATGGTGGGACTTGATTTTTTTAATGGAATTCCTTTTTTCACTATATTATATATGGAAACTTTGCAATGATCAATTTGAAATTTAATCCACATTTTAAATGAAGACAAATAAAAAAATACAACCTGCCTGACAATTTCACATTGCCTCGAAGCTTAATCCTTATTTATAAATTCTCTTGTACTGTCACTAACTTCAAAACCATGATGGAATCTCATAGCTACTCCTCCTACCTTACTGATTGAGTTGGCAAGCTTTATAATTTCTTATCCCTCAATATACCACAAGTGCACAGGTCGTGAGTGTAATATATGAGGTGTCGATCCTTCGAGGAGTTAGTGAATTAATCAAATTCTAGGTTGTCAAGGCCAAAAGGATAATTAAAATGAAAATAGAAACAAAACAAAAAATTAAATAAGCTAATATGGATTGATTGAAAATGAAATTGTAAAATTAACAAAAAGAAATCAAAATTGAGTTCCTCCAATGAACAATCAAAAATCACACAAGGAAGATTAGCCGATTATGAAAAGGGGGATTTATCCTATCATCAAATTCTAATATAATTACTTTTGAGTTAATTCGGTATCAGTCCTAAATCTTCGAAGGGTGGATTACTCTCTCTCAAGTTATAACCATTAAACCCTAAATCATAAACTCTAATTGAATTATGGAATTGAAAATCTCTCAATTAACAGAAACCCACGCATCTAATTAGATCTTAAGCCCTCTAAAAGACTATTAAGTCCTCACACGAGATCTCTCTTCGTATAAATTACGATTTGATTATTTGCGTGATCTATTAGATTGTTTAACTATCATCATCCAATCTAATCGTTTTAATATCAATTCACTCTCTCGATTTGTTATCGAAGCACGCAAATACAATATATAATCACAATACCCAATGTATTAACATCAAAAGAATTCACATTAACATTGAGTCAAGAAAAAATCCCTAAAGGAGTTTAGAACATCATCATCAAAAGGAAAAACATCACTATCAAATCCATCCCATACATTCAAAAGAAAGAGTAACAAAGATGAAATGAAAATGTCACTTGGAAGTGGTCAGGATGGACTAAGAAGATAGCAGCAACAACAGCCTTTCTTCTTCCCTCTTCCTCTCTTCTCTTCTCTACTCTTCTTCTCCTTCCTTGGATCTTTCTCAATGTAGCAAAATGGAGGCTCCCTTTCTAGGTTATTTCTCTTAGCTTACATAGTCTTTTCTAATTAGGCTAAAAACTAGGTTTTACCGAGGCCCAGAAGTTCAAAATAACCTGCAAAAATTTAGGTTCAAAAGGTCAGTCTACGTTTGGGGCCACGACCGTGGCCTGGAAGAGTCTTTGTTATGATCGGGGCCATGGGTCCTTTGCTGGACTTCCTCCAAATCTTCTCTGTTCTTCAAAATTTGATTTGAAACATTAACAAACACATCAAAATATCCCAAACATATAAAATTAAAGCTCAATAGGATGCTCTAACCATATAACACTCAAAACACAAATATCTAACCAACTAACACAATTATAAACCTAAACATGCATGAATCAATTAATTAACAACTAAAAACATAATAAAATGCCTACTAAAACATCATGCAACCTACAACTATCAACATCCTCATGCTTGAACTTTTTCTTATCCTCAAGCAAAACAAGACAATCAAACACAAACACAAATCCAAACCCAAACCCGGGAAGAAAATCTGCACTGAAAGAAAAGGTGGGTATGCGTCTCTGGAGAAGAATCACACAGAACACATGCGGAAGTAGACAGAACACCAAAAGTCTGAAGCCTGTCCATAGTCCAGAAGCGTCCCTGTGAGGCTAACCAGAGTATAAAGGAGTGTCGTGGAATATGCTCTGAAAACCACAATAAGTGATGAATCGGATCCACTCGGCGTCAAGCTCGGAGAAGGTGCCATGCAGAGTCAACAGTGAAAACTCCGGATGAATGACCTTTCCAAACCCAACTATCGGACTGCTGGATACGAGGCCGAAATCTGATAGGGTCCCATACCTGCTGCAACTCACTACCCCCCTCAGGAAAAACCCAATCTCCGGAATCTATAATCTCCGAGACCGTGGCATCCTAAGAGAGCCCAGTAGAAGAGAGAACTCGGAAAGGAAAACGATCACGCAGTGGTGTCGGATCCGGTAACCAGTAATCCTACCATATAGAGGTATCTTGCCCATCACCAATACACGCGACAATAAGGCCCCTACACCACTCTCGGCTCAACAGAATCTTCCTCCATACCCATGAGGAACTGGACGGGACCCGAATATGCCAGAAAGATCTACCCCTCAACAATACAGCATGTGCCCAAGTGGTCCATAGAGAAGATCTGTCTGCGAATAGTCGTCACACATACTTAAGTGTAGCTGCCCTATTCCAATCTCTAATCCGCTTAACTCCTAAACCACCCTCCTGTCTCGGATAGCATACTGACTCCCATGCCACCTTTGCCCCTGTATGGGACAGTGAAGTACCTCTCCACAAAAAGGCTGACAGTATGCTCTCAATCTGTCGAGTAATGCTAGCTGGCGTCTGTAAGGGAGAGGTATCCGCACCCTTATAAGGCATGCTTCGTTCCTTTCTCCAACTGATATGGGATCTACGCTCCGCGGCACTGTAGCCGTTGGGTAGTCTAGACTCTAAACCCTAAACCCTAAACCCTAAACCCTAAACTTTTTTTTGAAGAAAGTAACGAGTATATTAATAAAGAGAGAAAAGGTTCAATATGTACAATCAATCAAGAGAAACAAGGTCACAGGCGACCCTCAACAAAAGAAGCAATCATAAGAAATGGCCATAGAAGGCCCTCAACAAAGCAATACAAACATCATATCGATGTGGGTAGTTTCCAAATATGTCGCTGGAGGACGGGTATCTAGAAACGAGACTCGAGACCTAGGAGTCGAGAACGTATAATCTCTGAGATGTCCTGCACAATGTCGGTGGTCGATCTGTGTCGTCTGCTGAAAATGCGGCTATTCCTCTCATACCATAGTAGGTAAACAGTGGTAGAAAGGACTAACCGTGAGACTATGTGTCTGAAATCCTTCCTCCGTCGTAAGTGGGTGGAAGCCCAACGTAGGAGAGACAGCCAAGAAGTCGAAGGCCAAGCAATGGAGGTCTTCGTCGAGAGAGAACCCCAAACCCTGGAAGAAAATCTGCACTGAAAGAAAAGGTGGTCATGCGTCTCTGGAGAAGAATCACACAGAACACATGCTGAAGTAGACATAACACCAAAAGTCTGAAGCCTATCCATAGTCCAAAGGCGGCCCTGTGAGGCTAACCAGAGTATAAAGGAGTGTCGTGGAATATGCTCTGCAAACCATAATAAGTGATGAATCGGATCCTCTCGGCGTCGAGCTCGGAGAAGGTGCCATGCAGAGTCAACAGTGAAAACTCCGGATGAATGACCTTTCCAAACCCAACTATCGGACTGCTGGATACAAGGCCGAAATCTGATAGAGTCCCAGACCTGCTGCAACTCACTACCCCCCTCAGGAAAAACCCAATCTCTGGAATCTATAATCTCCGAGATCCTGGCATCCCAAGAGAGCCCAGTAGAGGAGAGAACTCGGAAAGAAAAACGATCATGCAGTGGTGTAGGATCCGGTAACCAGTAATCCTGCCAGATAGAGGTATCTCGCCCATCACCAATACACGCGACAATAAGGCCCCTACACCACTCTCGGCTCAACAGAATCTTCCTTCATACCCAGGAGGAATTGGACGAGACCCAGATATGCCAGAAAGATCTACCCCTCAACAATACAGCATGAGCCCAAGTGGTCCATAGAGAAGATCTGTCTGCGAATAGTCGCCACACATACCTAAGTGTGGCTGCCCTATTCCAATCTCTAATCCGCTTAACTCCTAAACCACCCTCCTGTCTCGGATAGCATACTGACTCACATGCCACCTTTGCCCCTGTATGGAACAGTGAAGTACCTCTCCACAAAAAAGCTGACAGTATGCTCTCAATGCATCGAGTAATGCTAGCTGGCAGAATGAACATACCCGACCAATAAACCTGTATAGAGAAGAGAACAGATCTGATCAACTGTAAACGACCCGCATAAGTGAGAGAAGCTGAAGTCCACAACCGGATCCGAGAAAGTATCCTCTCTATCAGAGGAAGACAATCGGAGTGCCGTAACCTCGTAATGATAAGAGGGACGCCCAGGTAGCGAAGCGGGAGAGAACCAATCTGAAACCCCAGTACTCTCTGAAGAGAAGAAGACTCGGCCTTGGAGATCCTAGAAAAGAAAACCCGGCTCTTGGCCGAGTTCATGCCCAATCCAGAGACCCTCTCAAAGTCTGCCAGAGCCTGTCGAATGAGCACAATAGAAGCGGAATCTGCTCTGCTGAAAATCATCAAGTCATCTGCAAAACAAAGATGAGTGAGACAAAGTTGCCTACACCGCCAATGATAACTGAAGCTCGGAGCTACAGTGACCTCTCTCAATATCCCATCTAAGCCCTCCATCACCAGTGCAAATAAATAAGGGGAGAGGGGATCCCCCTGTCTCACTCCCCGTGTAGCAGAAAAATAACCGTGAAGTGAATCATTAAGTGCAACAGAGAAATGTGCTGATCTGAGACAAGCCTCAATTCAACTGATCATGCAATTAGGGACATCGATAGTCCTCAATCCCAGTAGAATGAACTCCCAACTGACTGTATCAAAAGCCTTACGAATATCGACCTTGAGTGCACAATGTGGAGGCGAGCGATCAAGGTGATAGTCGTGCATCAACTCCTAGGTAAGAAAAATAGCATCAGCAATCTGCCTCCCTGAAACAAAAGCCATCTGAGCTCTCCCAATCACCGCCGGTAGAACAACTTTAAACCGATTTGCAATGACCTTTGAGATGCACTTATAAAGGACATTGCAGCAAGAGATCGGTCTGAAGTCATTCATTGTCTGCGGGCTCTCCACCTTGGGAACCAAGGCGATCCTAGTAGAGTTGACACATCGGGGCATAGCTGAGGTAGAGAAGAAATACCGCACTGCTGCCTTCAAATCTGCACCAATAATATCCCAGCACCTCTTATAGAAAAAAGAGGTGTACCCATCAAGCCCTGGAGCCTTATCCTCCGGGATGGAGAATAAAGTTGTGCGTATCTCCTCATCTGAGACTGGGCTCGCCAAAGACGGAATCATATCCTCTGGGATATGTCGACTGCAAAAACGAGCAGTGTCAACTGAAGGTATCGAAGGAGGGGCTCGGAGGATACCCTGAAAATAATCCACTGCCATCTGCCCTAATGCTCCCTGATCAGTGATAAAAGTCCCTGTCTCAGCCTGTAAACCATGCACCCGACCTCTGACCTGTCTGTGAATCAAGGATTTGTTGAAGAATCTAGTGTTCTGGTCACCCAGAGCAAGCCACTGAACCCGAGATCGTTGTCTATAGAAAGACTCATCATCCTGTGCCAATCTGTAGTATTGCCTAGCTAGGTCGCGCTCAGCAATAAGTAAATCAGATGAGAGTGGGGAGGCATCTAAAGCTGCCTGAGCTGTAGCCCAACGGGTCCGAGCCTCCCGAACCCTGTTGGAAATGTGACTATAGTCTCGAAAGTGGAAGGACTTCAGCTCCTGCTTCAGCAAAACTAATCGATGAGTCAAGCAAAACATCGGATCCCCTCGTACAGGAGTAACCCAAACCCTCCTAACAAACTCTGAAAAGTTAGGATGCTCAGCCCAACATTTCAGAAATTTGAAAAGAGTAGGAGGCCTACGTCGCTGGGCTCCAAAACGAACCACCATAGCACTATGGTCAGATACATCTCTCGATAAAACCTCTGTAAAGGTACTAGGCCAAGATAAGAACCATGCGGAGTTGCCGAAACTCCAATCCAACCGTCGGAGAATAGAATCCGAGCCCTCTCGACCATTATGCCAAGTGTACCGCAAACCCCTGTAAGGAATCCGGAGCAACTCTGTATCATGTAAGCACTGCCCAAAATCATCCATATGCCTGTACCATCCAGTATCCCCGTAACTCTGTCAGAGTGACTCAGAATGGCATTAAAATCACCCAAAACCAACCAAGGCATACTATGGAATCGGTGAGCCTGCAGTCGAAGGAAATCCATTAAATCTCGTCTAGTACCCGATTCAGTGGAACCATAAACGACTGTCAAATCAAAAGTAGTTCCATCCATAAAACTAGTCACCACACAACCGATACCCTGTAAATTGAAATTCGGACTCTAAATCGTGAACAATCCTGGATCCCAATATAATAAAATGCGACAGGCAATCACCGTTGTTGCATTACTCAAATAATCCCAACCCCTGCAAGTGACATCAACTACATGCGGAATATGTGAAGAAGTAACCTTAGTCTCCAATAACCCAATCAGACTAAGGTCATATCGCGAAATCCAATCCCTGACTGCTCTCTGAGTACTGGAGCCATTGAGGCCCCGAATATTCCAACTTCCTATCATAGGAAATCGGAAGCAAGAACTAGTATAGAAATCAACTAGAGGGGGCGGGCCCCTCACTCCCCTTACCAGCACTCAGGCCCGAAAAAAGACGAGCATGATGAGGCAGTGTAGTGTCCGATGGAAGAAACTAGCCAAGAGAGCCAATAAAGGTGGAGCCATGGCTACTAATGAGAATAGATACTTCCGAGCTTAGCACACAAAGGATCTGACTAGGAGAAACCCTCAAATCTAGGGAAACATCATAAGGAGGCATCTGACAAAAGGGAGACTGGTAGGGTGGTGGAGAAACCACTGGTACTCCAGATGTGGAAACACAGGGGATGGCCTTAAACCACTAGTGGCTAACTGTAACTGGTTGGCAGTTGACAGTGGCTGGTGGGCGGTTGACAGTGGCCCGAGATCAGGAATTGGATTTCCGACCCATTGGGACTATAGAAATTTCAGAGAATTTTCTCTCACTAAAACCTCCCTAAACCCTCCCTACCTAAACCATAAACCCTAAACCCCAAAAACCCTAAACCCTAAACCCTAAACACCTAAAACTTTTTTTTGAAGAAAGTAACATGTATATTAATAAAGAGGGAAAAAGGTTCAATATGTACAATCAATCAAGAGAAACAAGGTCACAGGCGACCCGCAACAAAAACAATCATATGAAATGGCCACAGGAGGCCCTCAGCAAGACAATACAAGCAAACAGAGCTATGGGGGAAGTTTCCAGATATGTCGCTGGAGGACGGGTATCTGGAAACGAGACTCGA
>JANIIA010000191.1:28947345-28966190 GCA_027478495.1 Erythroxylum alaternifolium | reverse complement strand
TGTATTATTTCCCGCTAACTCCGAGACTTCAAAGACTATACACCTCCGATGTTACTGTATTTCATATAAGATGACATAATGAACACGAACAGGAAGATGAAATAATGAGCCATCTATCGAATGCACTTGCATGGAAACATTTCAATAAGGCCCATTTTAAGTTTGTAGCTAAAAGTCAAAATGTTAGGTTGGGATTGTTGATAGACAGATTCCAACCTTTTGGTCAATCTGGCCAACAATGCTCATCATAGTCAATCATAATTACTCTTTATAATTTTCCTTCACGGATGTGTATGAATGAGGCAATAGGTTTTTGACGGTGATTGTGCTAGGGTTTATGAATCCATAGCATAAAATTGATATATTATTATAACCATTGGTATTTGAATTGTAACATCGTTGGGAATTTGGTGTAGACACATATGATGTGTCTCTTAAACAAGATCTTTTGGTAAGAGCAGCTTTTATGTGGACTATTAGTGATTATCCTGTGTATGCTATAATGTCTGGATAGAGCACAATAAGGAAATTGGTTTGTCCTTGTTGTGTATTATGTCTCTTTTCCTAGCTTACAACGAGATAAGTTAAATTGGTTGGCCATTTGTAAAGTGAAATGTAAAGGTGTTTTTGAATTACATGGAAAAGGAGAAAATAAGAGAATTGAAAGTGAAGTGTTTAAGGGAGATGTTTATGAAATAAATGCATATGTGACATATAAAGAGAATGAACCTTTGAACGATCCAAACAATAAATATGTTGAGATTTCATATGGAGAGGATGAGGAGGGCGAGAGATTTGAAGAGGAGCTTAAGTTTGATTCAAATTCTTCAGAAAAAGAAGACGATGATGGTTTTGATTTACAATTAAATGCTGATTGCTATTAATTTGTGTTTGTAATAGAATATTATATGAATAAATATATTATTGCATTAAAAATATATTGTTATATATTGAATTTATATTATTCTAACCAAACCAAACCAAACCAAACATACCCAAATTCTCACCTAAGCAGGGTATGGATATATTGTTTTGATACTAAAAAATTTAATAAAATGTGAATTTCAGGTTAAAAATAAGCTTGTTGAGCAAGTTTTACAATTTATAAACCCTCAATGTTCTGTAAGTGCACGAGTCATAAGCTTAGTAGTTAAGGTGTCGATCCTACGAGAAATTAATGAACTAATCGAATCCTAATTTTGTATAAAGTTGTAAAAACGTGATTTAAATGAAAATAAAGATAAATAAATTAAACTGTCAAGTAGGTGTTGAATGCAAATAAAATTCTGAAATTAAAAAAAGCAAATCAAAATGAAGCACAACCACTTAACAATTGAGATATCGTAAGAAGAAAAGATCAAACAATTATGAGAAGGGGGATTTATCCTATCATCAAATGCTAACACGATTAATTTTGAGTTAATTTGGTATCAGTCCTAGACTTTCAAAGGGTGGATTAGTCTCTCTTGAGTTATAATCATTAAACCTTAAATCATATACCCTAATTGAATGATGGTAGTTGCAATCTCTCAATTAATAAAAAGCGTCTAAATTTAGTTAGATCGTAAGCCTTAGAATAGACTATTGGGTCCTCACATGAGATCTCTCTTCGTATAAATTACCGATTTGATTATTTGTGTGATCTATTAGATTATTTAACTCTCATTACTTAATCTAAATGTTTTGCTATCGATTCACTCTCTCGATTTATTACCGATGCATACAAATACAACAAATAATCACAATACTTAATGAATTAACATCAAAGGAAATCACACTAACATTGATTTAAGAACAAATCCCTAAAGAAGTTTAGAACATCATTAACAACATGGTCAACATTCTCAAACCCAAGTCATACATCAAGATGAAATAAATAAATAAGAGAAAGCAAGAAAGAACTTGAAATGGTTGGGTTGGAGAGGCTGGACAATAGTTGCAAAAGCTCCTCTCCCCTTCCCTCCTTCTTCTCTCTTCCTTATGTTCCCCTCAAAATGGCAGATGGAGGCTCATCAAATTTTCTTTTGGGTTTTTTTCCCTCCCTTTAGTATTTTCTGCTCAGGGTAACAACTAATTTTTACCCAAGTCCAAAATAATCATCGTGACCTGTTCAGTTTGCTTCTGTCACTGTTGTGGCCATGTCACAATCGCGGCCTAGATCTTCTGTCGAGCTTGCTCTAAATCTTCTTCGTTCTTTAATATCTGATCTCAAACACTAACAAACACATTAAGGCACCTCAAATACACAAAATTTAAGCTCAATATCATGCTCTCCATAAAACACTTGAAACATAAATATAACAATCCTAACCTAAACATGAACTAATCATTCAATTTAACAATTAAACACATACTAAACTAACCACTAAAAAATTATACAATCTACCCCTATCAACATTCGCACACTTAAACTTTTTCTTTTCCTCAAGCAAAACAAAATATACTAAACATAATTAACAACAAAACACACATATATGCAATAATGGGTCAATGACATTAAACTTCACAAAACAAATTTAACTACAAACACTATCCCTTAAGTTGTTCTACTTTATTAAATTATGAAATTAGTAGCTAAGTATTTAGCCCCAAATATACATACTAATCAAAAACTTAATGTCAAAATCATACACTCTCAGCACTTACACACACACATTGATAATTATTAGGTCAATTAAAATTGTAACTATCCTTAAGTAGCTTTTTATAAAAATTTGAGTTATTCACTAAGATCGGTAGGATTTATTAACTAACACACTATTTTTGTTACTTTTAATTGATATTAACCTAGCATTTTAACGCGAAGACAAACATTTGTGATGAGTGTCCCCTGGTTACTTAACTAGGCCATATTTTTATTAAGCGACTTGGTCGGAATGTCATTATAGCCTTTTAATACAAAGTTAAACATTTGTGATGAATTTCCCCTAGTTTCTCAGCTACATCACAATCTCAACTAGCTACTAGCTCTATTTGTAACCCGATTTGTTTTGAAAAGGGCCAATGGAATACTTATTTGTTTAAGAATTACATAACTATTTTTTTTTCTTGCCTACCTCATTTCTTAAGCTAATCATTCTTATGAAAAGATACTAAAAATGCTAATTATTCGATTGGCCTATGATAATGTGGTAAATTCCTAGAGTGAACAAACCAACATCATATCCTAACTAATATGCATATTTAATCGAAACAACCTAAAACATTAATTTTACAATCTAATAAATCTTCGCAACCTAAAAAACTATATTCAAAGCTAAATCAATTCCATTAAGTCCTAGCCATTGACACGTTCATATGAACCACATCATCCAAACCTAAACAAAACTAACATATAATAAGCAAAATTCAAATTCAAAATAAAACATATAATGCACATAATGTAACCCTCCCCACACTTGGAACACATTGTCCTTAATATGAGAAGGAAAAATAATATAAAAGGTGGGAATCAAAATAAAATAATATGAAAACATAAGACAAAAATAAAGACAAAAAATGAAAAGATAAGGGTTAGAGTATAAGAACCTATCATAGCGATTGAGGTAGGGATGGTAATGGTGTTGGAAACCAAATTCGCTTGGCACCTAAGATTATTGTCCTATCAATAATTGCTTTTTAAAAAGTAAGTGAGCAATCCAAACCATTCCAAATCATTTAAAACTTATTTTTCATAATTTAAAACAAATCTAACTACACAAAATTTAAATCTAACTACCAAACATGCTAATTTTTGGTCATTAGCATAACTTTGCATCTTTTAAAGCTCAACCGAGATCAATTATGAGTAGCTTGCTTCCACCCGTGTTTCCCAAGTTTAGCTTTGTAGCTTGTAGATAAGCTACACGTTGTAAGATAATGAAAAGGACATAATCAATCGAATCAAAGAATCCAAGTAATTTTTTCAATGTCCTTTTCGATGACAAGCTGTCAGTATAATTAGGAATGATGAAATCCCATGAATCTTTAATGGAATCAGACAATTTTCTTATAAGAAGGTGAATTGCTCTCTTTCTTCTTCAATCACCTTCTTCTTCTCTTTTGTTTTCATTTTATGAACAGAGACTTTCATATCTGCTTCAAGCTCTATATCTATTGTCATCTTTTCTTCTTCTTCTTACTCCTTTAAAGATTTTACCACATAAATTTTCTCGAATGAGGGTGGAGGAGGAATGTATGGAGGGTCCTCATTCTTTTCTTCATCCTCTTTCTTATTCCCTTGGTCTTCAGCTTATGTTTCCACTGGTGCTTCTAACTATTTCCCACTCCTAAGTGTGATAGCCTTACATTACTATTTTGGATGTACTTCTATGTTGCTCAGAAAGTTTTCTATACTTCTCTAACAAAATTCACTAGAAAGCTGTCTCATTTGAATCTTTAGGTTATTAATAGAAGAGGCATAGTCTTCTGTTACTTACTCAAACTTCTCTTCCAATCTCTTTTGAGCCTCTTCCATGTTCATTAGCTTATCTATGATCTTGTCCAAATTTAGAATCCCATGAACTAGACTCATCTTGATGAAATCCTAATAGGTCTTGATGTCCCATGTGAGTCCTTACATTGTTAGACTCAATAAAAATCTGGTTAGTTCTGTCACCTTGGATAGTATGTGTTTAAATAAGGATGATGAATTCCTTGACCAATTTCTACCTTATTGAAGTCCACAAGGGGCCTTTTCTCCCTGTAATGTATTTCCTCCATCATTTAACTTTTTGAACTCCTCTTAGTTTCCTTATGATGTCCAAATTGGTATGTCTTCTACTTTGCACCTAAACTTCTTTCTCTACCTTTTTTTATTTTTGTATTTCTTATACCCTGCAATAGTGCCAAAAACTTTTGATTTGCTTAGTTTTAACCTAATTAAAAGCCCTCAACTACCATAAGTTCACGACTTGTGAATTGTAGTAAAAGAGGGGTTGATCCCACGAGGAGGTGTGAACTAATCTAATCTCAAGTTCTCTAAGGCTTAGAAAAATTAATAAAAGGAAAATAAAAAGTAGAAAGAAAAGTAAATACGAGAATATGATTGTCTGAAAATTAACTTGAAAAATAACACAAGACAAAATTGAAATTGAACAACACAAAAGTCACAATTGAAAATCAACCAAGAGATTTAACCAATTATGAAGGACAGGATTTATCCTATCATCAATGCTAATCTAATCACTTATGTGTTAATATGGTGTAGATTTTAGACTATCGAGGGGTGGATTACTCTCTCGAGTTATAATCACTAAACCCTAATTGATAATCCCTAATTACATTAAGTATCTGAAATTGTAATCCCTCAGTTAACTATCAACCCACAACCTAATTAGTTCTCGAATGTTTTAATGAACAACTAGGTCCTTATACGAAATCCCTCACCTAAAAATTACAGATTTGATTATTCACGTTTTCTATTGAGTCATTTAACTTTCATTAATCAGACCCAATCATTTTTATTCAGTTCACCCTCTCAGTTTATTACCAAAACATGTAAACATCATAATTAATCACAGCACCTAATCAATCAACATAAAAGATAACTAGATTAACATTGAATCAATTTAAAATCCCTAAGAAAAGTTAGAATATCATCAACAATCTAAAACCTATAATCATCATTCTCATATTCATCTTAATGTTCAAAGTAAAAGAACATAAAGATGAAAAGAAATGATCACTTAGAAGGGATCGAAAGACTCAGGAAAGGCAGTAGCTATGAAGACCCTCTTCTTCCCTCCTCCTCTTTCTCTTCTCTCTTCTTCCTCCTCTATCTTGGAGTCTTCCAAATACGGCAGAATATAGGGCTCCTTTAGGGTTACATCATTATGCCTATATAGTCTTTGTCATTTAGGGTAATCCTAAGGTTCTTTGGGGTTCAAAAAGTCTAAAAATTCCTTAAAAACTTAAAACCGGAAGGTTGTTCCCGCTATCTATCATACAGGCCATGATCATAGCACATTGTTTCATTGCTAATCTCTCCTAGTTCTGTCATGATCGTGGCCTTGGGTTTGATTTCAGGCTTCCTCTTATTCTCCTTCGTTCTTCAATATTTTCCCTAAAACACTACTAAACACATTAAGGCATATCAAACACATAAAATTAACATTCAATAGGGTTCTCTAACCCACAAAACACTCAAAACACAAATATTTAACTAAATAACAAAATCTTGACCTAAAAATATACTAAACATTCAATAACCACTAAACACATACTAAACTATCCATTAAAACAATATACAATCTACCACTATCAATGCCACCAAAGAGAAAACAAGATATGATGCGATTAAGGTCCAGGTTACCACGATTTAGAGAAGCAGTGCATTTCCAGGTGAAGCACCACAATCTGCAGATGCTACAGAATCACCTGCTCTACATCTAGCTACTGCACTTCTAAATAAGGCATCACTTTTTGTACCTGTTGTTACACCATCTAGCAACCCTACACCATCCACCACCCCTATACCGACAGAGATATCCTAGGTAAAGGTTGTCAATGAAGGAGGCAACCTCCAGTTTGGAGCTATGAGAGTTGACGGAAGAACTTACATCACAATTGTAAATAATTTGTAAGTAAAATTCCAAATATTTTGTAATATATGATAGCACCATAGGTTTATACTGAAGTTATAGGTTTTAATTTGAAAATGATCTAAAATAAATTATATATTAGGTTAGTTAGTCTGAAACGTGCTCAAGAAATATCTCTTTTAAGTTTAATGAGAGGATAGATCTTGAGGGTTATATATGAAAGAATGTCTTTAATGTAAAAAAGGATTTTTATTATCAGGAGTACACAAAATATATTCTTTAATCTTCTTTATTTTATCTAATTTTATACTTTAATTAGATAAATATTGCCGTTTGTAAGTACATATAGTATGTTTTTCTTTTTATTCAAAAAGATTTTTTTTGGGATTCAAAATTTGATGTTGTAATTTATAATGTATGAGAGAGGTGAGCTTGTACACATTATAGAGACTTTCTTACTTCGATACACAAGAATGGAGTATGACCACTATATATATCTGAAAAAATATGAAGTCGTTAGCAGCAATATTGCGCATCCTGTAAAGTAATATCCATTTTAGAGCATAATTTTTTCAATAAACGTAGATGAACGAACGGAGAGTGTCTACCCGTGCACACTGGAGGATCTTTAACCTATCAAAAACATGCACTTCGACTTGTAAATATCAAAACTTTACACTTATATTATGATTTTTGTACTTTAATGTATGAAATTTGATTTCAATACAAATTGATGTATCAAATTTAAAATCAAAATATATCTGCATTATGGAGAATAATAATGATATAAATGTCTAGTGCCATTATTGACCATGTTATTGGGTTAAATTTTTTGTTTAAAATTCGGTAAATATCATAAAAATAGAGGAAATTCTATCAAAATTTTTATAAATTGTAGTTCACTTATAACAATTTATTCTGATACAGGAAAAGTCTATAGGCAAGAAACCTACACCACACTAGCTCTTTTTTTGCACTCACACCAAGAAGCATAATAGTGTGACCTTTGTCAACATCTGATGCGGACAACTTCATGTATGTAAAATCTATAATTTAATATTAATTCTTAAAAAATATCACTTATTAACATAATCAATTATAATAATAGGGCCAAATACAAGAAAGCATTGAACGACAGTCCCATAACTCTGAAACTGTTGATGTGAGTCAGGCATATCTTGACGCACTTGGTGGCAGGGACCCCCATGGAAGAATTTTCATAAATTATTATATTAGACTAGATAACAACCCACTGAATTCACATTTTACCTGGTTGATAGTAAACAATTTTGGAGCGACAAGAAGCTGCGATAGCTATAAAAAATTGAGAAAATATTTCCTTTTAATTGGCGATTATCAAAAAAGACAGAAAATGTTACCAAATTTATATTAACTACATTCAGTGTAAGTTCAAGACATACAAGGGCTCTAACCATATTTCGACTCATGATCAATCCATAGACCAAGCCATATTATTAGGAATAATGAGAGCATCTCTGAATACTCAAAGTTTCATATCCGAGGCGAGTTTTCAAGAAACTGCTCGCGTTTTAGCAAAAGCGGCTCTCTGCGGTCGTATTGATTAGTTGAAAGGCCTAAAAGAAAACATTGTTCTAGGGGGTATGATACCCATTTGGGCTATGGATGAAATATAATAAAATAGACCCACTTTGAGGTTCCCTATGAAATGAAGCATGGAATGAAGACACTACGAAGAAGTTCCAGGAGTTACGAAGGAAACTTCAAGCTCATATTGGTCATGAGATGAGAACGGGAATTGAACTCTATGAGATCGAATCTCCCGTTGTCCTTCAATAGCTCAGTGGTAGAGCAGTCGGCTGTTAACTGACTGGTCGTAGGTTTGAATCCTACTTGGGGAGATTTGATTCATTCTGAATTCAAGAATTCGACATCTTAGGTTCATTTGTAAACACAAGTTATTCACAATCCTTCACATCCACTACAGCTGGATTTAGTAGGTGATCTGCATCAAAAGAAAGAGTCCTTCAGCTTTAGAGCATAGTAGAGAGGCTAATGGCATGCATTACCCAGCTCCATAATAAGGTGGATAAGTTGAAGGGTAGGGATAGGACCTCATCGCAACAGTCAAAGCATCTGCCTTCACTACCTATATAGCTTCTGGATAAGTGAATGTATTTGATAGTCTGCTACTCTTTAAGTTTTTGTATAAATTATTAATTTATAATTATTTTTAAGATACTTATTCTTGTACATTATAATTTTTTATTATATTACCTTTTAAGATAATGTTTACTTTATATTTATCAATCCTTGTTATATTATTTACAGAAATTAAGAGTATAAAAATCATAAGTTTATCAGCAGAAAACTCAGGTAGGAAGCAAGAAATGGTCGTTAAAATTAATCATAGTTGAATTTCCCGATAGAAATACAATATTCTGTCACTAATTAGCGACAGAGTGATATGTTATGTCAGTAAATTACCATCGGAATATATGATTCTGTAAGTAAGTTACCGATGGAATATATCACTTCTTTACTATGTTGTCAACAGAATAATATATGTTGTCGATAAAAATTTAGCAACAAATAATATTTTTTATTGGTAAGTTTAGCAAAAAGTGTTGTATATCCGTCGATAAATTTCATGACGGACCTACAACTTACCGTCAGTAAATTCACTGATGGAATATTGTGATTCCACCGGTAAATTAGCAACAAAATTTTGTATTTTTGACGGTAAATTTACATATGAAAATACAAAATTATTTCACTAAATTTACCAACAGATGCAAATTTCCATCACTAAATTTGCGACGGATTCCTTATATATGTCGCTAAAGTTTACTACAGCTGTTTCTCTGACAACTTTTTCCGTCGATAATTTTCTGTCGTCAAATTTTGTCGTTAAAACCTATTTTTCTTGTAGTGTAAATTTATATTAGTAGTCAAAAGTTGTTAGTAGCATTTCAAAAACCATATTAACACATTCAAATTATGATAATAAAGAAATGGATTTTGACAAAGAATCACATTATGATGGTAATTTTTAGTGAAATAAACTTTTTAGGAATAAGTTAGTTTTGAGAAAAAAATTTCAAAGTTAGAAAGAAAAGGTTGTATCATGATTTTGTTATCCTATTATTAATCCTTATTAAGAATTTTAGTGAAAAAGATTAAGAGATATCAATTACATATAGATGACAAAGTATAGAGACAGTTATAATTAAATAATGTCTTATAAACTTTAAAGACAACATGTAAGATTGAAGTCAACACTATGATAGAATGTTACAATAGTTGCAAGTATAGTTAAAGGGTATAGTACTTTGTAATTGAAGGCATTGGGTTTGTTATAATATTAGTCTGCTCAGTTTAACCTACTATAAGCATAAATAAGGATTGTAATTGAAGGCATTTGGTTTGTTATAATATTAGTTATCATTAGAAGAAGATACTTTCATGAATTTTCCTACTAATTTTATATATGAAAAATATCATATATATTGATAATTTTTTTAATATTTGAAAATGAATTTGGATGCACCCTAAATGGATGTATAAATTTCCTCTAGTTTAATCCAAAATGTAGTCCATTGACATGGAAAGTTGGAAGCAAATATAAATGTTACCTGAATGCAAATATTATCTTGTGAGATCTCTAAAGGTAGATGTAGAATTTAATAAATGATAATGATATTTAAAATCTTTAACGTATCTTAGTTATAAGCCACTAAAATCCTCATATAATAAAGGGTATAATAATTAGAGATTATGGCCCATTTATTGCTAAAAAACCAAGATGTTTGTAATTCCTGTATATTAGTTAGTTTCCAAAAGACTCACAAAGCAAGTTTTCTTAAATGTAGATATTCTATAAGCAAAAGTTGCCTTTTAAGGATATTACGCCCTTTCACATTCTAGGAGAGGAAATTCATTTGGAAGGATATTTAAAGCCTAAGCTCTTTCCTTTTATTAGATTTCCTTTTGGCAATTGGGATTTAGTCATTTCTATACTCTGTATTCTCATAACACTAAAGGAGGCATCCTTGATTTCAAGTGATGAATCATAATTTAGAAGACTAGAAATAACATTATTAATCATTAATGTTACCTGAATATCATCCATAGATGGACTTTTTTAAAGTTCTTAAATATCTGAAGGAGTTGCTAATTTGTGTATAATTAATTAACCTCGATAGTCCGTAAATGCACGGGTCATTTGCGTAGTACCTAAGGTATCATTCCCACAAGTAGGGATAATCTAATCCTAAAATATATGGTTATAACAGTTCGCACAAATTCAAAATGTAAAAGAACTAAAATGAAATTCAATTAAAAAATCAATCACGAGAATATTAAAAAATGAGTAGTTCCAGCACCACTCAAGAATCAACCTAAGGAATTAACGATTGAGAGATAGGGGATTTTACTAATCCTTAATGCTACCCTAACTGATTAAGAATTACCGAATTATTGGTTATGGATGATCCTAAGGTTGATTACTCTCTCTTGAGTTATAACCATTAACCCTAAATTATAGACCCTAACCAGATTATGGAAATTGTAATTTCTCAATTAACAACCTATCCAAAACCTAATTAGATTTAAAGTTGCCCGATAAACTATTGGAAACCTATGCAAGATCTCTCTTAGCATAATTTACCGATTTGATTTAATTATAGTTTTATTAAATCACTATCTATCGTTAGCCCAATTTAATTATTTTTCACTCGATTCACCCTCTTAGTTTATTATCAAATTATGCACGTCTAGAATTAAATCATAATAAATCCAAATAACACATAAGGAATCAAATTTTATTAAATCAAAGATAAAACCCCGAAGGTGAGTTTAAAGCATCATCAACATCCAAAACTCCTATCATCAATTATTATTCTAATTCTATACAATAATAAAATTTAAAATAGTAGGAAATATGAAATTAAATGGATGACACGGGGCATCGACGTCTAGAAACTCCTGATCTGGGGAGTACATCGAGTCAACTTCTTCTCCTCTTCTCTCTTCCTTCTTCTCTTTCTCTTTCTCTCAATAATTCTCTCTAGGGTTTCTCTAAAAGTGGTTAATGCAAAAGCTTCCTCCTGCCTCTTTGTCTTATTCTTTAAACACCTTTTGTATTTTGAGCAACCTTAGGATTTTTTTAAAGATCTGAAAGGTCCCAAAAATCTCTCAAAACTTGACGTTTTTAAATATCTGCGCATTTGCCCGACACAGGCCACTTTCGTGGGCCACTTTCGAGCCTTTTGTCACGATCATGGCCTATAGGCCACAATCATAGGCCATGTCCTAGGCTTCTGTCACGATTATGGCATACCAAATCCACTGCTTCTGTGACAATTGTGGCTTGTTATGCCACAATTGTAGGCCATTGTTTCAGTCTGAGTGTCTTCGGAACTTCTCCATTATTTAATGTTGAACCTGAAACAATAACAAACACATCAAGGTACCTCAAAAGCATAATAATTAAGCTCAAACACTTGTACTAACTCACAAAACACTTAAAACATAAATAATTCACAAACTAACACAATTCTAAACTAAGCATATACTAAATGATTGAATTAACAATTAAATACATATCAAATTAAGCTCTAAAACAAGATGCAATTCACACTTATCAACATCCCCACACTAAAATGTTTGCTTGTCCTCAAGCAAACAAAATAGTAAACACACAAAATCACACACTACATAATGTAGTAATGAGACAATGGCTTCAACTTCATCAAACAAATTTAATTTTAAACACAATTATTCAAGTTATTTCAAATCATTAATATGTAAAATCAGCATCTATGGGATTTGAACTAAATATACATATTAATCAAGATTTAAGTGTTAAATTATGTACCCTTTTCAACTGGACACATATATTAATAATTCTTTGGTCATTCAAACTTTGTAACTACTCCTAAGTACATTTTCATGAAAAGTCAAGTTATTACAAGTTCGGTAGCTTTTATTAGAAAACATTTTTTTATTAAACAAGGACCTAGTCTTTTACTCAAAGGTAAACAATGGTGATGAATGACGATTTGATTACTCAACTAAGTCATTTTTTTATTAAGTTGCTTGGTTGAAACGTCATTATAGCCTTTTGATGCAGAGACACACATTATAATGCGTGTCGATTCAGTTACTCAGCTACATCACACACTCAACTAGCTACTAGCTCTATTCATAACCTGAAGATTAGTGAAATAGTAATTTATTTAAAATTAACACTAAATCCTAAATTAAGCTGCATATTTAGCTAAAGAATCCAATTTACTAATTTTGTGAGCTAATGATTCTTCACAATCTAATAGACTATGTTCAAAATTAAACCAATTTCAATTCATCTAAGCCATTGACACATCGACATGATTCATAAAATGCAACCTATAAACTATCATATAATATGCAAAATTCACATTTAAAGCATAACACATAACCCTCCCCACACTTCAACTATACATTGTCCTCAATGTGAGAAGGGGACAAACAAACACATATGGAAAGGAAAGAAACATAAATTAAAGTAAAAGAAAATAAAGACTAAATTTAAAAAGAAAAGGGTTAGAACAAAGCCTCATGGTGATAGAGGTGGTGATGGTGTTGGAGGTGGGAATTGGACGCCTTAAGCCTCAAAGTAACGATGGATACGATATATATCTAGGAACTGACATCGTTGTATTCGGTCCATCTCCTTCATTCTTCTGAAGTTCTCCGAAGTGTATCTGTAATGACCTTAGTGTTTGCGGAGATTGTATTAAGCACTTTATTCTAGCCTGATTCTTCTATTTCTTCTTCCTCCTTGGACTCCTCACTAATTGAATCCTCTTCTGCTTGCTAAGGTGATGCTATACTTGAACTCACCTAACTAGCCCTGATCTTCACATTTGTCTTTTGGCTTATGTCTCGGAGTTCTGTTTTATGGAACTTAAGGATTTCAGCACGCCATAAATGATGATGATTTAGAAAATCTAGGAGGTGGACAGTTAAACCACTACAGTCCATACTATAATACTCAACAATGGAAAACACCAAGTACCTCATACCTAAATTATTGCTCCTCTACTAAGAGTTGCAATAATATCATTCAACACATGTATGGAGATGCACACTAGGATGTTATGATCCATACACCACAATAGGAAAAGTTCCTTTGTTGAGCACTTGTTGGTTTCTGATTTATCAAAAACCAATTGACACATGAATTTGTGTAATAACAAGTGCTCGTGGGTTCTTATGATGTTGTTGTGGGCATTTTAGCATTGAATTGCTCTAACCTAATGAGCTCATTCCAATAATGAGAAGCACAAAAATTATCGAACTAATTGATAATGGAAGACTCGAGGAACCCACAAATATTGCTTATGATTTTGATGTTTAACTCATAGTTTCATCCTCGTAACATGAACCACATTTCATTAGTGTTACTAGGCTCATAATATAGGGAAGTGAAGAATTCTAGAGTGGGCTCTTAGTAGACAGGATATTGAAAGTGTATGAACTTCGCCCATTAAATTCTTTCTGCCAAGTTCTCTACCCACAGTTCTAGCCTATCAAATGTATCAAAATCAAAATATTTTAGGACTACAATTTGTTTAGCATTGAGGATTTGAAAATGAATACCTTCCTCCTCTGTGTAGATCAGGACTAGTTCTCCAAAATCTACCACCTTGTTCCTTCACCCTCGTCCTATGATCTAGGTTCTTCCCAATGATTGATCACACTTTGTTGACTATTTAATATGCGGCCTACTAGCTTCCAAGTAGGTAAAAGTTGGAGGAGACTAGAAGTTGGGAATTTGGATAGAAAGAAGTGAGAGTGTTTGGAGGTTTAAAAGTTAGAGAGATAAAGTTAAAATGAAAATGAATTAAAAATGAAGGAAGAAGTGAATGCATAGGTGAATAGAGGGTAAAATGTAAAATTTTAAACTGAAATTCGCATGTCCCCTTTTTACCCTACCGCAGGCCACAATTGTGGCCTATAATTTTTCCACCAATTTTTAAAATTTCTCTTCTTTTTTTCCCTCTCCACCTTTCCAAAATTAGTTCTTAACTCTTTATGGCCTTTTCACCTTTCTTTGGCTTACTTCCTCAATCATCAAACTCATGTATAAGTCCTCTGGCTTCCCGATTTTACTTGGAAATTAAACAATCTAACCACAGAATTCAAACTATCTGAAAATCAAAGGAAATAATATCAAATTAACATTCCATGGGTTACCTCCTATGCCTCGGTAGCTTGATGCTCTTCTTATGCCCAAGGTGGTTTGAATGAATCGTGCATTGGTAGTGTAGTCATCAATCTTACAATTTGCATATGAGCTACCATGCCCTGGATACCACTCTCCCTCTGATTCTCATTCTTTCGCCTTTTTCTTCTCAATCATTTCTTTTTAAATGCATTCCCAGGATCCTCAATATCTTCCTATTGTTCTTGAGGTTTGGTTTTCTTGATATTAGTTGGATTAGCCAGTTATTATAGGTGGCATGTAACATCCCACTACCATAGAATATATACTTGAACATCTTGAGGACATTCTAGAACATACCCTATGACAATAGTAAGTTAGAGCACTCACATTCACTTGTGTGGCATCATAATTAAAACACGAATAGTACAATATCTAAAACTCAATTCATCATTTCCATTTATAAAAACATAATACATTGTAGCTTTTCATACATATTCTATTTATATATATGACATCAAAAGCTTATAAGAGTCTACTACTCTTTAAAATATTCTATATGGAATGAGAACTAAACAAAAAACACTATCTAACTCTTCAGGCTCAGCTAACCGTCCTTTGAGCCATTTTTTGAATCCAAAATGCAGTACTAGATTTCTTCTAATTTATTTTAGAAGCTAAATCTCCTCTCTTGTACTTAAAAATCACGTTGCAATTTTGATGAGTTTTGTGAACTCAATGAGCTAACCATTATTGATGGACTCACTCATCTCAAAACATATAACAATTCACATTTCAAGTTTCAGAAATAATTCACATAATTACATATTGCACATTACTTCACAGTTCAATTTCAATGTAGTTCAGACAATTCATTTCGATCATTCACTTAGTATATATTAAATTGTATATGCAATGCACATGTGACTTACTTTCAATTATTACTTTGTTATGGCTGAGTGCCTTTTTAACTGTCCCATATTTGTTGTGGATACGGGGCTTATCGATAACTATCCCGTATCTGTTGGGGATACCAGGCTCATTTTACATATTGAGCCTGTGGCTCTTACACACATTCTAAGCTTTAAGTTCTTTTTCATTAGCTACCCAGTCATAACTAACTTTATCTGATCATGCATTTCAATATAATGAGATGCATGAATTTATATATATGCAATCAATCTATTTTATCCAGTGCATATTCAGTTTTCATAATTTCATCGGAAAGTAGGCCGACATTCAACATAATTGTTGATAACACTTATTCCTTTCAAATTCACATTCAATGAAGAACTTGTAATACATCCCTAGTTATTGAACTCCTTAGGCCATCAACGTCTGACATTTTTCACATTCACATTATTATTAGTTCAATAAATTAAATCTAAATAATTATAACCAATCTTAGTGAGAACATCTAGGTTACTCACAGTACGCTCCAGATAGCTATTACCTTGACGTTCTGGCAATGTCTGGATGCGGTTGTTTGATTTTTTCTTCTATATCATGCAATACACACATTTATACATATTACTAATTTGCACAATCACATAAGTATTCAATCATATACATATGTATATATATGATGTATATTGCATGCTCAATTTGACTATTCTGGGTATGTATCCTTAAATCACTTCTCCTGATCATTAAACATCATCATTCAATCATTTATTTATACTCACTTTAATCACCTAATCCATCATCAACTAGGTTCATTCATGCCTCATTCAAGCTTAAATACATCGTAAGAAGTACCTTAGCATGAATTGGTTCAAACATCACTTAAAAGATAACATTTCTCTCTTTGTGTTTGCTCACAATCGTGGTAGACTTTCCCACAATCGTGACAGAAGCTGGTGAAATTAGCCGCGATTGTGGGGACTCTGTCTCAATTATGGCAAAATCTAAATAATCCAGGCCACGATCATTAGGGCAATGCCACGATCGTGCCCTGTCTGTCTTCCTTTATTTTTACATGAATTCCTCAACATATATAACATCATTAACACCCTAATTCTTCTATAGTTAATGTCCATTTATGCAACTTCATTTTATGTTAACCTAGCTACCATATTAGTTGCATTAAAATTCATAAAAATCCATTCATTTAAATTATTATCATTCACTTAATCCCTTCATTAATATAATCCAAACTTTTTCTACATTCTTAGCCATTTCATACCATATCTGTTGGACATCGAATTTTTCTTAGAATTTATTTTATTAAACTAGCAAGTATGAATATAAGTTGGAATTCATGAATTAGCAACTTTTGGAGTTTAATTAGATATATTATGAATCTCGTGTGGTTGCATGAATTAAAAGAAATAGTTAGAATTAAGTTAAGAAGTTAGAAGGCATTAGATTAATAAGGAAGGGTAAGCTTGGAAAGACAAAAGTTAATCTTAGGCTAATAAGAAAAGAAGAGAAGAGAGTTGTGTATAGGAAGTAAGAAAAGAGAGAAAGTCGTAGAAGAAACTAGAAGAAAAGAAGGAGAAAATCGAAGCACATAAAGAGAAGAAGAAGGAAAGAAAAAAGCAAGGTTGGGCTGATCTATTATATTTTATGTATGGTTAAATGCTTGTTTTTGAAACATTGTGAATGTGGGAAAAATGCACTGTGATTTGTTATCATGTTTACATTGAAAGATTTTATTGTATTTGGTATTAATGATTAGAAGAAGAGCATAAAAAGTATAACAGTATGAGTATGATATTGAAATATGTAAGCTTTGGAAATTTGCTTCTATGGGTAAGAGAGATGCCATCCTGCTCGTCATGTGCAAGTTGACATAAAGCCTTCTCCTCGTTACCTGCTTGTGGGATATTAACTCTAAAAAGTGGACTCATTCTGTTTATGATGTAAACTTCGATTTCGCCATTCTGTTTTATGGGATTCTCTCGAGCCATTAAGTTTATGCATTACATCTTGAATTATTGAGCATGGAGCATAATTGAGTGTTATATTTTGATGATTAAATGAATATATGATCTAATCTTTATGATAATATGTTCTTGACTACGTGAATTCTCAGAGTTAGAAATATGGATAATGTAATTTGCTAAGACTAAAATGCAATATATATATATATATATGTATAAATATGCTTTGTTATGTGTGTGTATGGCTTATTACCGATGGCTATAAGCATATTAGGCACTGAGCTTCCTAACTCACCCCATCATTTTCCACTTCTTAGGTGCAAGAATCAGTAGATCAATATTGAACCTTGCAAAACTTCGGCAAATATCCAATAATTTCCATTTTTTGTAACTAAGTTAGTTCAGATCATTTTTGGTAGCTTTAGAACCATATCAAGCATAACCATTCATATTGTATTTTTAGATTATACTACTGGTTTGACTAAATATGTAATTGAAGTTATGTATGAACCTTGCAACATCTATGAAATGAAACTTTGTTTTAGGAGAAATGAATGAAAAAGGGTTGAAGAACTTCTTTTGTTTATGTGCATAAATTTTCTTTTCTGTTAGTGTTATTGTGTTGGGAATAAATTGTTAGATGTATAATGGATTTTGGATAGATCTTCTTAAGAAAATGGTTAACTTAGGAGTCTTAATATGTATGAATTATACTGTTGGTTTTCGGGTCTTTTGGAAATTGCATAGGAGTATATACATATATATACTTTTATTTAAAAGTCCCCTAATTTTGGAACCTTATCGTCATGAAATAAGGACCGAGATTTGGGGCCAACAATATCCAAGATATCTCATGCATAATTAATCACTTCTACTACATTTCCTCTTCATTCTCTCCTGAATTACATCTCAATATCAACTATTAAAAAAATACATGAATCATTGTTCATTAATCATACAAAAACAGAACATATCACCATTATACCAAATCCTTACTTCTTCTCATTTCAAAAACATTTTATTAGCCTTTTCTTTAACATAATTTCACCTTTATTAATGCAACACCCCATTACCCTAGGGGTACGCAACGGAACGCCCGTAGGTCATTCCGATACGAATCCTAAGATAAGAGAGCGCTACGTGCGATCACTACAGAACTCCACATGGCATCATATCAATTTAAATAATTAAAGCTGTAACTGTAAATCACAAGATTTTTAAAACCAACTTCTTCCTCTTTTCATTACTCAA
>JANIIA010000191.1:28926934-28941555 GCA_027478495.1 Erythroxylum alaternifolium | reverse complement strand
AAGTTCACCAAAATTCATAAATCTCACAATTCTACTAACCAATAATATTTTCAATGCAGAAATATTCAAAATTCTCAAAGATTCACAATTCAGTCCAATTATACCCTGAATTATTCATGAATGCATGTACAATTATTTTCATGTGCAGAAAAATTCAATATTCAAGTGTATGTGTATACCATTTTATGCATGAGCATGGAAAATGCATTTCTAAGATCTTATGAATCACTCATTTTTTTACTATTCTAACCTTTCAAAGGTAATGGGATGTTACATCTAACCCACATAACACTCAAAATACAAATATCTAACCAACTAACACAATTCTAAACCTAAATATGTATGAATCAATTAATTAACAACTAAAAACATACTAAAATGCCTACTAAAACATCATACAACCTACAACTATTTCAATTTGTTCTCGTTTCGTGGTTTTTCAATCTTGGCCAAAATTTTGGTATACTAATAGGTTTTAAAATATATTGACAACTCTTTAAATAACGTTCGCACTTATAGTATTGACCTATATAAGCATTGATGTCCTCCTTTTAGTATGATATACAAGCCACTTCATGCTTACATAGGATTCATGTTAAATTCTAAAGTCTATATTGATAAGTTTGTGGTTGTAAATCAATAACAAGCATATCTGCAAAGGGTGTGACTTCGAATTTCAAATTTTCATAAGTTTTAGTGATATAGTGCCTTGCTTCTAATTCTGTATCCTCTCTTTTCTCCCTCACTCTTAGGTATATATCACAAATTCGAGTCACTAAGGAAACTCAGATATCTTCTAACATATTGATCAAATTTAAATAAGCTTTACAAATGAATATGTTAAAAGTCTAATATGTTGTGAAATATTTCATACTTAGGTCTTATGCTCTTAAATGCATTGAAAATAGTCTCTAATTTCTTAGATTTGAAATCATCGTAGTACTTCTTTGAAATACTCTTTAACTGCTCCATTATCTCATAAAATTCTAATTCCATTGTGCAATTTATCACTTGCCAAAATAAACTCCTCTATGTGTGACCTTTATGAAGACTAAACTAATTTCCATATACATGTCAAACACATTTTCTATGATTAACTTCTGGGAAGAGCTTCTTTAATGCATCTACTAAACCACATAACAAATAAAAAAAGCAATATAAGCATAAGAATTCAAAGCATAATAAGAAATGAACATTACATGTATGAATACTTAAATTTTACCTTTTATTGGTAACTTAAAAATCTATACATTACCACTTATATTTAGATCTTTAACAAGAATGTTCAAAACTTAACACTAAGATTGGTAATTCTCCCCTTTAATCATAGATCAAGATATAAGAAATATTTGATTGTTTCCATCGTGAATAACTTCAACTAATAAAGTACCTCTAAGGAATGACTTTAAAAAACATCCATCTAGCCCAATTATTTTCCTACAACCCCTAAAAAAATTATACTTCAATGCACTAAATCCTATATAAAACCTCTTAAATGTTAGTTGTCCTAATTTCTCATCAAGTTTAGTATGAATAATAGATTGTCCATCTTTGTTGACCTATCATAACTCTTGTCCATAAGACCATAACTTTATATAATAACCTTCCATAAATCTTCTTAGCATCATAATAGCTTCTCATTTAACCTAATAACATGGGAATTTAGTCACCTACAATGCCTACCTTCTTTGAATACCACCCACCATCTTACTAATTGGCCAATTCGGATTCCTCCTAAACTTAATAAAAATTTATTTACTATCTATTTCCTATTAGCTTGTTTGTTTATTTACACTTTCCTACAATTATTCTTATTTTCTACAATCTTAATAGTATTTGTTTTTTTTTCATTTTGTTCAAGATAACATATAGAATAAATGGACATTGTGGCTTATAAACAACTAAAATTCTCACACCAAATCTCACCATTGAAACATCATATTCATTAGTAATTGTATAGTTTCCGATTACTTCCTTCAGTTGTATCTCATCTTTAAAATTCATTCCAATTTCAAACTTAAAATCCTTCATATCTAATTTTGGATTAAGCACAATGTATTTTTTATTTTTAGTATATGCCTCACATTATCCATTATCATTACAAACTGGTGATTGAACTTCAACATCACTATCTTTATATTCACTACACTAGCCATATGAACTCCTTCTCGTTTTTATGAATTTTTTAAATAAGCCCCTCTTTACTGTAATCTTTTCTACCACTTTTAATGTCATTTAAAACATTATCGCATTGAAATCTACTACGTACAGTCTTTGCAAATCTCTTCTTATTTGTTCTCACAGTAACATATTCTTCATCATCAATTGTATCTGTCTCATCTTCAAATTAATCATATCTATATTCACGTATCCATATAACAATGGAATCTTCATCATTTTGTTACACTTAAACTTGGAACAACCTTTTATTCATACTCATATTTTATCATGAATTAGTTTTAAAGTCATTTCTAATACCAAAATCTGATTCTTCACCATTTATTGCATGATTCTCATAATTATGCTCCCCATAGACTTCAACATTATGGTAGTTCAATTCTTACATTTGGTTGAGCATTTCTAAATATCCTTATCATGGTGTAAAGTCAACACTTTTAAGCATTTTATTCACTCAATTTGTAAAACATAGATATTGATTTATATCCTTTATCTTTTGATACTCATTTTAAAATTAGCATGCTTAGTTCATCAACACCCATATCCTTCTTCCTTTTAATCTTGCACGTAACATATTTATTGTTTTGTTTTCATTTCTTTCTAAACACCTCAACATCTATGTTACTGTTGAGAAATTTTTATCTAATGTAAAACCTCCAATATCCTTAAGTATACAGATCTTAACTTATAGTATCAAAGGTGTTGATCCCGTTAGGAAATAGTTAAAGCTAAAAGAACCTAATTTGTCTAAGAAGATAAAATATTATTAAAATAAAATAATAACTAAAAATTAAAAAAATTAAATCAAGAAAATAATCAAATAATAAATGAGCTACCACAAATATGTAAGGAAAATCAAGGATGAAGCTTATGATTTATTCTATCTTTATTTTGTTCCTTTAACCCCTATTGATTCAATTATATGTTGACTCTAAATCTTTTAAGGGATTGACTACTCTTTCTCAAGACCTAATCAATTAAACCTAATTGAATCTGAAAATTCCATAATTGCAATCTCTCAATTCACAACTCTTTCCGTAACAATTTTAATTAGTTCTAACGTGATCTATTGAATAACCAAGTTCTTACACAAGATCTCTCTTCGAATGATGGTTGATTTGTTAATCATGTGACGTATTAGTCTAGTAACTCTCATTGAACAAATTAATGAGATTACTTTTGACTCACTCTCTTAATTTATTGCCAAAGTATAAAATTCACCATTAACACAGCACAGAAATTGTATTAAATCAATTTAAATCAAAGTCACAAAATAATTCAAGAACAAACCCGAATATGGAAATTTAGAACATAATAAACATGAGGAACTTCATGAAATTTAGTTCATATTCAATGAAAAAAACAAGAAGAGAGAAATAAGAACTTGATTTGGAACTTGAACTCAAAATCTGGAAATCTCCAATGCTCTGCTTGATGCTCCTTTTTTGATCCGAGAATGTAAGATGTTGGCTACTCGTTTTTTAGTATTTTATGTTCTTAAATAGTTCTTAAGGTCGATAGGGTTCTTTCTAGGTTTTACCCACTTAATTTGGTTACAAAAATAGCCCTAAAAAGTTAAAATTACAAAAAGAGTCGTGTGTTGAAAAAACTGAAATTTGCTAGAATTGTTGTCTGCCCTCTCTGTCACGATCGTGACCTGCTTTATACTTCCAATTCTTCTCTTTTCTTCAATTGCCTATTTCCATACACTTAAACACATATCACATACCTCTTGAAACATAAAATTAAGATCTAAACCATGCATAAAACCACACAAATACTTAGAATATAGACAAACACTAATAATAACATATTCTAAGCCTATATACATGATAATCATCTAAGAAATAATCAAAAACATACTTAAACATCTATCAAAACATAGTATAATTTACATCTATCAATATCTCCACACTTAAACTTTTGTTTGTCCTCAAGCAAAAACAAAAGCAAAACACAAACTCAAACAAACCCAACAATACACACACATTCATGCAACATGCACTAATGATAAAATGGCATCTAACTTGACAAAACCAATTTAACCTCAAACAATAATCATTCAAGTTGTTCTAACATATTAACCTATGCAATTTATGGTTAGGCACTTTGGATTGAATATATATACTAATCAAGTCACATCAACTCCATTAACAAAACATCTAACATTAAGCTATTTTTGCAACATTTTATTGTCATTTTTTATAGTTTGGGCTAGAATTACAAAATTGAATAAAGTTCAGGACTTTTTGATAGTCAACCCATTTTATATATTTAAAATAAGAATTACGATAATGTATAAAAAATTAATCTTCTTTGTATTAGTATTATTAGATAATAAATAAAAATTTAGTGAAATATATGATTTGATGTTATATATAACTAATAAATATAGTATTAATTACTAATAAAATATTATAAATAATATTATATTAATATTATTCTAAATATTTTATATTTTAATACAAGTAATGATATATAAATGAGATAAATCAAACGTTTTAGAATTTTATTTATTGAATATAAAAGCCTAGTTAAGTTATTATTAATTGCTTATAAAAATAAATTATAAATAAAACAAACTAATTGGAGCAAAATAAAACTAACTAATTGGAGCAAAAAATATTTTAACTAGTCAAATGGAGCAAAATGTTTTTACCAAAAAATCAAGGGGCTTTAGACTTCTTTCCACACAAAATTGTTAATAAGGTGATGCAGGCAAAAATATTGTAGATACTACTCAAAGATAAGCAATCTCTATAGGTATGCTTGGTGTATAGCTACTACATCAAATAAAGAAGCTTGTGCGAACTGAGAATACCCTCTTATACTTCTAGTAGTCTATTTGCAGTTGTTACTTTGATTTTGTTTATCTATCCAATTGGTCAAGGAAGCTCTTTCTGATAGTATGCCTCTAATTTTTTAAATAAAGCACTAATACCTAGGGATGGGGCCTTTACTTAAGCATTGTAAAAGTGCTTAAGGCTTCTTCGGGCCATGACCAAAACTATTTATTATATAAGGCAAGGCTTGGAAGCAAGCTACCAGCATTTATCCCTAAGAACTAGGCTTGGCTTGGTTAGTAGTGCTCACCCATTATGTCTCGCCCGCCTGCAAACCTGCTCCGAAGTGCCGAGACACGCCGCAACCATTACCTTGACTCCTTTTATGCAATTATGAACTCCATAGAACTTTCCTGATGCCAACACAACTTATCCTTTTGGAGCTAACGTAACAAACTATGTGAGCCTCCTAATGAAGCCAATATAAATCCTATTCGAATAAACAAATAAAGGGCAGTTTCATTATGGTGGTATACTAGCCACCTTTTCTTCCACTTATAGTTCCAATCAAAGCATATAGATCCATAAATAGATTTGCATGTATCGTCATTTCATTCGTGCTTGTCATGTCTCAAAAGTCTCTTTTTCTGGGAACATGATGATGCAATACATTCTTAAAACAAGGGACTGCATTAGGAGCAGTGGGAGTTGACAATGGTAAGAACATCCTCTTCGATACTGATAATTCGTCCCCAATCCCCATTCTGATGCTTATCTACACTAAATGAAATAACTCCACTTAAAACGATTATTCCACAGAATATATTTGTATCTCAATCTCTGCAAAACTACAGTATTCTTTCCAATATACTATTAAGTTCTAATGTCCTTAACTACCTGCTTAATGTGAACCTAAGCCATAATAGAGAAGATGAAGTACCCTAAAAAGGTCAGGATCATGGAAAGTGCATTAATACATTTATAAAGATGTTGATTTGGCCTAGTGCCCCAAAGGTTTAGACGAAAATCATCTAGATTATACATCTAGTTCCTAAAGCAACTATTCTGTTATAGGTAACAGTAAGAGGTAAATTACCAACCCAAGACAGAATAAATAGGTTTATAAACCTGTCTAACAAATGTGCTCTACGCATATCAAATCATCAATCGCGAAACCATCTTTTCTTTAAATGTAGGTATATTAACAAATCTTAGTGTGCTGTTACAACTTTGTAGTCTCTTTAATCTACATTATGAGTAGAGTTATATTATAGAATGAATTTGTAAACTTAATTTCGGTAGTGAAACCAAGTCGATTTACTATATTGCACTATCCCATTTGGTGAGATATCTATGTGAAGTGATAAGTGTGTTTTTAAGTTATGTTTATAGTGTGTTTTCATGTGTTTTAAATGCTTCCTTGTGTGTTTTAGTTCTAGTTTATTTGATCTTTAGCGTCTTTTCTTGATCTTTGAAATGTTTAATTGTTTCTTTACATTATTTAGTGTTTGAGCGTAGTTTTGAAGCTTATTTTTTTTAGGATGGATTGATGCACCTTGTTAATGAATTGTGCAGGTATCAGATTTGTAGCTGTGGATGTGGTACAGGTGATTTAAGGGCACTACTGAGTAGACATAGAAAATTCAAATGAAAATGAAATCTGGTGGAGAGGAAGGACAATGTGTGAGGAGATTGCAGTTCAAATTTCAAGTGAATCGGAGGTTCAGAGAGGAAGTTATGGACAACAGAGTGAAGAGTGCAAAAAGTTGTTAGACAGCAGCGCACGATCGTGCTTGTGCACAATCGTTCAACTACAAACGACTACCTCTCTGTCACAATCATGTAACTATAAATGACTACCTCTCTATGACAATCGTGCTTGTGCACGAGGGTGACAGGTGGAACTCGACAAAATCAGGTTAAATATGGGCTTTTAAATGGTTTAACCCTCCCTTTGATATATAAAAGGGCTCAAAACCCTATGAGCCTTCATCCATCAACAAACCACACCAAAAATAGAAAAAGTGAGTCTTTTAGATCCTAGCCAAAGAGGGAAACATAGAATCCATCTTGGAAAAGTGGTGATAACATCAAGCTTCAGGTTTTTCCTAACTTTTTGAAGTAGAGAGAAGGAGTTCTTGACTTTACCCAATTTTTATTCTTTTCTCTTTATAACTTTTAGTGTGAAAAACATGGACTTTGTTGGATTGTTCACGAATATGAGTAGCTAAACACTTTGTAGGAGTTGTTTTTGAACTATATGTGGAACTCTTGTTGTTTTTGATGCAATGAAAGATGTTTTGTGATATTTATTATGCTTATACCATACAATAGACTGAGAGGATGAGTGCGGTTATTTGAGTTAGGTAGTGTAACGAGAGTTAGGTCCCAATGGATCTAATAAATATTTAGGCTTTTCCAAATAGTTAAAGAGAGATCTTAGCTGTTTGTTAAAAATCACCTATAGGAGTGCCTAAAATCTTGTTGAAGGATCAGGAAAAGTTGGTAAGTCTAGAGATAGCATAACTAATTTTAATCCATTCAATTAGGGTCAGCTAATTACGCCTTGAGAGAGGGTAGTTGAACATTAGAAAATCTAGGTTCAAGCATAATTGGATCAAGAACATAAGAGGAAAGCAAAATAGGGATAGAGTAACTCCTAATTTTAAACCTTGGCCATCAAATTACAGCACTTTGTCTTAATTGGGTGTCCATTGCTAGTTTAATTAAATTTCATTTAATTTCTAGTTTTTAATCTTTTGAAATTGTTATCTTAAACAAAGCTTAACCTAAATTGAGTGGTGTCTAACATTAATCTCTGTGGGATAATATCTATTTTTAACTATAAGTAACGACCTGTATACTTTCATTTTTTGACATAACACTAATAGTTTGGTTTGCGAACGAACAAGTTTTTAGCATCGTTATTGGGGATTGATTTGTTTAGCATTTTGTTTAGTTTAGGTGACTTTGATTTAAGAGTTTTTAATACTTTTCCTTGTGTATTTGCAGGTACATGAACACAAGAAACACAAGAAATATACCAAGTTTAGAGAAGAAGAGTTATTCGATATCGTAAGACGCGAAAGAGAGTTAAAAAGAGCTAAGCGCCAAGAGGCATTACAAAGGAATATGGCAAAAGAAGGAGAACTAGGAGGGACCATGAGAACATTGATGGATTTTATGAGGCCTAGATTTAGTCCACAAGGAGTCGCAAAGCTTATAGTTCAAACGAGCAATTTTGAAATCAAGCCTGCACTCCTCAACATACTCCATAATAGTGTTCAATTTTATGGGTTATCAACTGAAGATCCCACTACCCACCTAGCAAACTTCTTGCAGATATGTGATACTTTTAGATTTAATAGGATGTCTGATGATGCTTTGTGGCTCAAACTATTTCCATTCATTTTACGAGATCGACCTAAGGCACGATACAACTTGCTTAGTGCATCTCAAATTACCATATGGGAGAAAGTAGCCTAAGCCTTCCTCGGTAAGTACTTCCCTTTGACAAAGACCACTCAGATCATTAAGGAGATTACAAACTTTCAGCAAAATGATGGGGAGTCCTCATAGAAGCTTGGGAGAGGTTCAAAGAATTGCCCACACCATAACCTTCCAAGGGAGTTCTTACTCTAGACATTCTACAATGGTGTGAATTAAACTACAAGAGGAACCGTTGATACAGCTGCTAGAGGGTCTTTGATGAGGAAAACCATTGAGGTGGCTCATGATCTTCTGGAGGAGTTGGCCAATAACAGTTGCATGTGGTCAAATGAAAGGAGCAGGCAAGGCATAAGGGAACAAAAAGGCATGATTCCAATTGATTATGATATAGCCTTGCAAACCTAGATTACCGCTCTCACCCAGAAGTTGAACAATATACAAAGAGTGTCTTCATCCATAGTCAAAGCCATGCAAACCCAATGAGACTTATGTGGGCAGGATAACCATTGTACAACAAAGTGTTTCTTGTTAAGAGTCAGTAGCATAGAATAGGTAAATTACTTAGGCCAATGCATCAAAAAGATAACAACCCATACTCTAACACTTATAATCTAGGATGGAAAAATCATCCAAATTTTTCTTGGAGTGCTAACAATGCAAGTGGCCTAATAAGACCTCCAGGACCTCCTAGATTTTAGCAAGATCGATTTGGAACCTCAGAGAGCAAGATGGATAGGATGATGGATGCGATGAACTCGATGAACTCTAAATTTGCAACCTAATAAGAGAACCAAAAATGGATGTTTACAAGCCAGGATGCAATCTTAAAGAACCATGCTTCATCCATCCATAATTTAGAGGTTCAGGTAGGCCAACTTGTTACTGCCTTATCTTCTAGAAATGCAGGTAGCCTACTAAGTAGTACTGAGACAAATCTAAAGGAACAACTCAAGGCGATCACACTTAGAAATGGTAAGCAACTAGAAGAACCAAGTGTGCAATAGGAGAGTCAAGCAAAGGAGAAGGGTAAGGAGATAGAAGGGGAAAAGGAGGAAAAGCAAGAAGAAGAGAAGCCATACGTTCCACCACCACCCTACAAGCCTAAGCTTCTGTATCCACAAAGGGTGAAACAAGATCAGGTAGACACTTAATTCTCCAAGTTCTTAGATAAGCTAAAGAAGCTTCAGATTAACTTGTCATTGGTGGAAGCATTGCAGTGCATGCCCAAGTATACGAAGTTTCTTAAGGACATACTCACACACAAACGCACTTGGGAGGACAATCAAACGGTGACCCTAACAGAAAATTGTAGTTTAATCATTTCAAGGACCTTGCCATCAAAACTACAAGATCTAAGGAGTTTTACGATTCCATATGTTGTTGGTGACTTTGAATTTGCTAAATGCTTATATGAATTAGGTGCTAGTCAAGCCAATATCTATGCTCATTCAACTTGCGAATCAATCCATTAAGAAGCCATTCGGAGTTGTCGAAGAAGAAATGGTAAAAGTAGATAAATTTATCATTTCGGTGGATTTTGTTGTGTTGGATTTTGAAGAGGATAGTAATTGTCTTTTGATTTTGGGTAAACCCTTTATGAATACTAATGGGGCATTAGTTGATGTGCATGAAGGGAAACTTGTTTTGAGAATTGGTGATGAACAGGTTAGATTTAATATTTCCAAAACTCTAAAGAAACAGATGGATGGACTATATGTATGAAGATTTATATTGTAGATGATTGTGTGAAGGAAGTCGAAAAGGAGGATACAGAAGTTGTTGAAGTGAATATGGATGAAGGAGTGAATAAAGAAGAGTTATGTGAGGGAAGTGAGCAAGAGAAGTTAGAGAGATCGGATATCCCTACACCACCCTTCCTTGTTAAGCCACCCACCATAGACCTAAAACCTTACCTTCTTACTTAAGATATACTTTCTTAGGTAAGGACCACACCTTACCCATCATCATATCCAACTTATTGGATTTTGAGCAAGAAAAGAAAGTGGTAGAGACTATTAGGAAGCGGATGAAAGCCATGGCGTGGCAAATTGTTGATATTAGGAGGATTAGCCCTAATGTGGTGATGCATAGGATTAACCTTGAGGAAGGATACAAAACAGTGAGGGATAGACAAAGAAGGTTAAATCCACAAATGCAAGAAGTTGTGAAGAATGAAGTAGTGAAGCTCTTAGATGTGGGGATTAATTACACTAATTCAAATAATAAGTGGGTGAGTCCTATACAGTGTGTGCCTAAGAAAAGAGGCATAAAAGTGATGAAAAATGAAAAAGGTAAACAAATTTCTACTAGGACCATCATGGGTTGAAAAGTGTGTGTTGATTACAGGAAGCTTAACTTAGCCACCAAGAAAGACCATTTTCCATTACCTTTGTAGACTAAATGATTGAGAGGGTGGTTGGTCATGAATTTTATTATTTCTTGATGGATACTTGGGGTATAATCAAGTGTTCATATACCTACAGGATCAAGAAAAGACCACTTTCACTTGTCCTTATGGTACTTTCAATTATCAGAGGATGCCTTTTAGGTTATGCAATGTGCCTGCCATATTCCAAAGATGCATGATGGCCATTTTTGCAGACATGAATGAGAACTTCATAAAGGTATTTATGAATGACTTCTCTGTCTTTGGAGATTCTTTTGATGATTGTTTGTTTAATTTAGATATAGTACTTCAAAGATGTGAGGAGTCTCATCTGGTTCTAAAATGGGAGAAGTGTCATTTCACGGTCTAAGAGGGGATTGTATTGGGCCATAGCATCTCATGTAAAGGCATTGAAGTGGATTGAGCAAAGACAGTAGTAATTGGAAAGTTACCCCCTCCCACTAAAATTAAGGGCATCCGAGCTTTCCTTAGTCATGCAGGGTTCTACAGACGGTTCATCAAGGATTTTTCCCTTATTGCTAGATCCTTAACCTAATTATTAGTAAAAGATGTGCCTTTTGTGTTTACTAATGATTGATTAGATTCTTTTAACAGGTTAAAGAAGGCAATCACAACAGCACATATCTTGACAATACTGGGTTGGTCACTCCCTTTTTAGATTATGTGTGATACAAATGACCACGCAGTGGGGTGTGTACTTGGACAGTAGAAGGGGAAGAAACTACATGCTACCTATTATACAAGCAAGACCTTGACAGGCACACAACTGAACTACACCAGTACCGAAAAGGAGTTGCTTCCAGTAGTTTTTACATGTGAGAAATTTCACTCTTATCTTTTAGGCACACATGTTATTGTCTTTACAAATTATACAGCACTGCGTTATCTCTTTGCAAAGAAGGATGCCAAGGCTAGGCTTATCAGATGGGCACTTTTACTCTAAGAGTCCAACCTTGAGATTAAAGATAAGAAATGAGTAAAAAATGTTGTAACAGACCACCTATCAAGACTTGAAGGGGAACATAAAGACGAAGAAGAGGAAATTAAGGAGCGCTTCCCTAATGAAGCCTTAATGATGGTAGAAAACCCCTTTCTTCCTTGGTTTGCAGATATTGCAAATTATCTTGCATGTCGTGTTCTTCCCTCTAATCATTCTTATCAACAAAGGAAACATTTCTGATTCCGGTGTTCTCATTACATTTGGGATGAACCCATACTGTATAAGATTTGTACTAATAGTGAGATTCGCAGGTATGTCCCTGATGATGAGACACCTAAAGTGTTGATGCAATGTCATAGTTCTATTTATGTAGGGCACTATAAAGTAAATAAGACAGCTGCTCAGGTCTTGAAGAGTGGATTCTACTAGCCAACCTTATTTCAGGATGTTCGAAATTTTGTGCTGAAGTGTGATAGGTGCCAACGAGTGGGCAATATATCAAAGAGGGATGAGATTCCAGTTTCAAACATCATGGGGGTAGAGATATTTGATGTATAGGGCTTAGATTTCATTGGACCATTCCCATCCTCCCTAGGTAATAAGTATATCTTAGTTGGAGTGGATTATGTTTCTAAGTGGGTTGAAGCTATAGCTACTCCAACAAATAATGGTAAGAGGATATTCACTTGATTTAGGGTGCCAAGGGCAATTATAAGTTATAGGGGTAGTCATTTTTGTAATAAGCCATTTGAAGTTCTTTTGAGGAAGTATAATGTTCACCATAATGTTGCTACCCCATATCACCCACAAACTAATGGCTAAGTAGAGGTAGTAAATCGAGAGTTGAAGAAGATTTTAGAGAAAGTATGATTGCCTCAAGAAAGGATTGGGCTTTGAAGTTGGATGACACACTTTGGACATATAGGACAGCTTTCAAGACACCTATAGGTACAACTCCCTATAGACTTGTGTATAATAAGGCTTGCCATTTACCCTTGGAGTTGGAGCGTAGGGCTTATTGGGCAATAAAGAAATTGAAAATGGATTGGAAACTTATGGGCGAGAATAGGTTGCCACAAATTGATGAATTGAAAAGTTGAGATTTGATGCTTATGAAAATGCCAAGTTGTACAAGGAGAAAGTTAAGAAGTGGCATGATGCCTCACATCAAAGAGAAGCAGTTTAAAAGTGGGGATTTAGTGCTTCTATACAATTCAAGACTTCTCTTATTTCCAGGAAAGCTCAAGACAAGGTGAAGTGGACCTTTTATGGTACTTCAAATATTTGATCATGGGGTAATGGAATTGGAGAACACCAAGGGCAAAGCCTTTAAGGTCAATGGAAATCGATGCAAGCTTTACATAGGAGGAGCGCTCTCTCATGAAAGGAAAGTGATTTCTTACCTTTCCCTTACTCTTTTTCATTAAATTGAACTTTGTTCAAGCTCATGACCTTAAATGAACCATGTTATGGTTAGTTCTCAGGCTGTTTAAGTTGTTACTGCTTGGTTTTCAAGTTATTTCTTACTTTAATTTTGTCTTTCTTGAGTTTGACTGTTGTTTTCTTGAGTTTGATTGTAGCTTTTTGTGTTAAAATCTGAATTTTCAAGTTTGGAGTGAATTAGAACAAATGTGAGTGACACCCTTTCTCATGATCGTGCAATAGCATGATCGTGATAGAAGCCTTCGCTCATAAGGGGTGCACAATCGTGCACTAGCACAATCATGACAGAAGCCTTTCACACAACAGAGGTACACGATCATGCACTAGCACAATCATGACAGGACCTAACGCATCAACAGTGCATGATCGTGACAGAAGCCTTTCGTGCATCAGGGGTGTACGATCGTGCTAGTAGCTCTCGCCTACCCTCCGTTTAAAAAAACCTTAAAAATACACCCCTCGTTTGTTATTCTCTTCCCTACACTCCCCTCTCTACAGTTTCGGCATCCACAACCTCTCTTTATGAAAGCTTGCTCATTCTCTTCCAAATTTTCACCAAATCTTGTAAGTTTGCTTAGGTTTTTCATCAAATCCTTCAGTTTTGTGCAGATTTATCACTACAAGAAAATTATGCAATAGCGTCGGTATATTTCCGATGGAAATCATTCCGTCGCTACTTACTGACAGAAAGTAAATATTTCGTCGGCAAATACAGTGATTAACCGACAGACAATACATCAGTCGGCAATACTGTAGGGAAAACTTGCGCGCAAAATCTCTGACAGCATATAGCGACATCAAAACTCACGGCGTTGGGAAAAAATACGAGAACCATTCCTGAAATTTAATTACTTCACCGTTTTACCGATGGTTAACTTACCATCGGTACATGCATTCATTTACCGACGGAACCCTATTCCGTCGCAATATTTGGTAGCTTATTTACCGCAGATTGCTCCTTCCGTCAGAAAATTGTTAACAAACGTCGTCGTTTTAATGAAGATGAGACGATAAGCTTTAATCACCGACGGAATAAAGTTTCCGTCAGTAACTGTCGACATCTTTGTCCACGATTCGTTGAGATAACCCTAGTATACCGATAGAATGTTTTATGTCTGTCAGTAACTGTTGCGGTGAAACCTAGATTACTGACGGAGTTATTATTCCGTCGGTATTTGAGTTTAAATTGCCTTTCTTTTACCGTCGGAATTTTTTGTCTGTCGGTAACTGTCGGCAGGGAAACTTAGATTACCGACAGAATTATTGTTCTGTCGGTATTTAAGTTTCTACAGTATTAAATTGTCGCTCTTTTACCGACAGAATGGGCTTGTCCGTCAGTAACTATCGGCGGTTGCGTCGTCTGAAAACTTAGATTACCGACAGAATGTTATGTTCCGTCAGTAATCCAGCGACTATAAGT
>JANIIA010000191.1:28895542-28910435 GCA_027478495.1 Erythroxylum alaternifolium | reverse complement strand
GAATGCTGATAAGGCTACTAAGTGTTATATTCTAGCTTCCATCAACGAAATGTTGCAAAAGCAAATTGATTGTATGAAAACTGCTAGTGCAATGGTTCATCAGCTAAATGAGATGTTTGGTGTGAGGACTAGGTCTGTAAAGGTGAAAGCTATCAAAACCTTTCACAATCTTAGACAAAAACCTAGTGAACTAGGGTGGGATTACATGCAATTTCCATTCAAAACCCTAACTATAAACTCCAAAATAGCATTGTTTTCATTATGTGACACTACACAACATCATTTTGGTGTTCATAGCTAGGTTCTTTAATGGAAGTTAATAAGAAAGGGGATAAGTGTTATAAAACCAAAACTACAAGGAGTTTATTGATAGTTTTGGAGCATTAATAATATGTTAGACCATATTGGATCTAGTAAATTTAACCCAAATACTTAATTAGTAGATTAATTAAAGGTATTTCTTAATAAGGTAGAATGGTAATTAAATAAAAGGTGAAAATTATTAGATCCAATAGGGGTATGGGAGAGATAATGAAATTAGACAATGTCCTAGTCCATTTGATAAATTTCTTTAAAATGTTGCTTATGTGCTCAGTACATAATGTTAGGTGTGCCATAACAAAAAGATGTAGGTGGGAGGCTTAACTTATACCTTAATAGATATGGTTAAGAGTATAATGAGTCATTATTATTTACCTTTATCATTGTAGATGTATGCTTTGAAAATTTGGCTTATAATTTTCAAATAGGGTTCTTAGGAATGTAGTTACTAAGATACCTTTTGAATTATAGACAGAAAGAAAACCTAGTTTAAGGCACCTATATGTTTAGGATTATTTAACAGAAGTAAGAATTTATAATTCATATAAAAAGAAATTGGATCCAAGAACAACTAGTGGATTATTTTTTCATTATTTAGAAAAGTATAAAGGGTATAAATTTTATTTTCCTAACAATAGTACAATAATTGTTGGAATTAAAAATATTAAATTTATAAAAATGACAAAACTAGTAGGAGTTTAAAGTCACATAAAGTGAAAATTCAAAAGGTTAGGGTATAAGTTCCCTTGCCTATAACTTCTTCTTAAGTGTTTATTTCTAAAGTTGCTGAAAATTTTGATAATTTATTAAAAAATAAATATATGACCAAACTCCAAATAATAAAGTGAGCGTTAATAAACTTATCATATATTAACAACATAAAGTACCACTACAAAAATATTAAAGATAATGGAGGTCAACTATTTCTAATGATTATGTGTTTTATTTACAAGAGGTAGATGGTGATTTAAGAATTGATAAAGATCTAATTTTGTTTTCACTAGGTAGTGAAAGTGAACATTCTTATAAGTGGTTAGATATCTTGAAAGAAGAATTGAAGTCCATAAATGGCAATGACGTATACAATCTATTGAATTACTAGAAGATTATTAGATAATTAGGTATAAATGAACTAATGAAATTAGATATCAATATGGAAGGAAAAAGGACTATTCAAGCACAACAACTTGATTCACAAATACAAATCATACAATAAGAAAGACATGTGTCGTCACATTCCAAAGGGTTGAGATAAGTTTTGATCACTACTAGTAAGTGAGATAAAATCCTCCGTTTTAGATAACCTAAAAAAAAAGTCATCCTAAAATGTTTTGAATAAATTCTTTCTAATGTTTTTAAATTAAAAATAATAATGATATATCAACAATAACCATAAGAGAGCTTTTTATATGTATAAATACTCTAAAACTAGAATTTAAAAGTAAATATTAACTTAAAATGAAAGACTCAAACTAATTAAAATACATATTTGACGTTTGTCCTAGGACACACTGGTGTTGATTTTATTATAGAACTCCCAATACATGAAATAAGATGAGTATGGCATTAGTTACAAGCTAATCTTAAACATTGACTTACTTTTATTCTTTAATCTGTAACCTAGCAAAAGACCAGTGCCAGTTTAGTTTTATGTTAAACACTACTTGTATCCCTTTATTTAGATGAACATCATAAGGTCGACTTCAATTCCTTAAGGTAACAAAGCTTTACTCCTTATATAAAGTCCTACTTTTAGACGATTAAAAGCTTTTATAGCCTTCTTAGGCCCACTCCGTATCAATGGTTCTCCAATATCCTTTAATGAATCTCTAACTTTTTTTGACACTTTACTTAGACTTTTGTAAGGTATTTAAATCCCTCTTTATATCACTCTCATGTAGAAGCTAGTGTAGCTTTATTTGATATTTAATTTTCAATATTTTTCCTCTTCTTAAAATGATTTGTCCTTATATATACTTTCTTAGAACTCACTTTAGTGATAATTAAGCAAAGGTGATTGGTTTGTCATTCTTGGTCAAAGAATATTTATTTTATTCCCATCATATATAACTGTCCTCTCAAAATTTCAAAGGCGCTCAAAAAGACTGTGTCCCACTTATATAAAAATCATATCATACAATATTTTATCCTTGAACCTCTTAATTGATAAAGAAATCAACACTTATTTTGTTACCCTAACCTTGCTTCTCATTCAACCATTGTAGATTATAGGTTTTAGGGTGTTTTGTAATTTCTAGTCCCAAGTTCTCCATTAGCTCCAAACTAGCTACATTTGTACAACTTCCTCCATCTTTGATCATACTACATACTCAATCTTGAATGGAATACCTATTATGGAAAAGATCATCCCTTTAATCATTCATATCATCTTCTCATATATGCATGCTCGACACCCTCCTAGTAACCACCATCCTTTCATCAACAAGTCTCACAATAAACTCTTGGTCACCAGTATCTACCAAATTAGGTATATCATATTCCATTTCCTCTTCACTTATGGATACATACTCGCCATCCTCCTTTATTAACATCACTCACCTATTTGGATATTATGAAGTTATTTACCTCTCTCTAAGAACTTGATAACTTAATTCCTAGTTGATAACAAGAAATCAACCTTAACTATCTCCCCATTTGGTTCTTGTAAATTTTAGTACAATTGCCTTATATTTAGGCTTTAGATCCATGTCCTCTTACTTCGTGAATTTCTTCATTGTAAAGAACTTGCATTAGAAACACCAAGATGATTAATAAGCCTCCTTTTAAGTTATCATTCTACTTTCATGGCTATATCCACCATATCCTCTAACTCTATGTAATGGTGTAGCTTTATAACATTGATAATTTATAGGTTAAGACCATAAATAAATTAATTCATTATCGCTTCTCGATCTTCCTATATGTTCTCCCTTACCATGAGAACATCCATCTCTTTATAGTACTCTTCCATACTTTTGTAACCTTAACTTAACATTTATAGCCTTAAATATAGATCCTATAGTAGGAACTTCATACAAAACGTTCCCTCATCTCCAGCTTCATCTCTTCCGTGTTCTAATAGATGGTTCTTAATTCATCCTCCTAGTAAGAATTTTTTAATCCCACTAATTTACATTATACTCATTAAACTTTGCGTCAGCCAATTTAACCTTTTCTCTTTTTAGAAGTTATAATAATAAAAAACTAGTTTCACATACTTGTCATATTCCAAGTCGATATTTAGATTTATCTTCATTACAAAAGGCACTATAGTTATTTTCATGCTACCTAAGTTGTTACCTATCGTCTCTTTAGACCCTCTTTTATAGCCCATAATAAATCTACCCCTTCCTTCTCTCCTTATTCTTCATCTTCTTCCTCCTCTGGCATTCTTTAGGATAAGCTCTCCCAAATAATCGGCACCGCCCTCCTTCTCATCATTCACCTCAGATTCATCCATCTTAGTAATTGTAGGTTGATTATATTCTAGGCTAGCTATAATAGCTTCATATTTCTCTAACTTATCCTTAATTTCACTAGATTATCGAATAACTTGCTCAAATTGTTCTTAGATAAAGTTCATGAAGGATTCCTGATCTACTCTCACTTTTTCTTTCTTATTTCATTTTTCTTTAGATAAGTTTCTAGTTTGGGTTTGAACCATGTTGTACTTACACAAAAAGTTAATAGCAAAAGTACTTCATAATGTTTTAAGATTTAACTCAACTTAATAACGTAAACTCTTGATTAAAATTTCTTTACAAACTAGGTAATCTATGTCAAGAAAGCTAGTTTAAATCTTTCCTTTGTCAAATACTACCAAAGAAGCAAATTTAGGCAACAAGCAAACAAAGAAACAAAACTAAAGGTCAATGAATGAAATCTCAAAAATAGGAAATTAAGTTCGAGGAAAACCAATTAGATCCAATAGGAAAGAAAAAGAATATGATAAATTTGAATTGATAATAAGAGAAGCATTTTAACTAATAAGAAGAATATATTTAGCATATTGAATACTTTGACCTTATTAGAGAGGAATCAAAATCTTGATTTATAATGGGTATTAAAAATAGCCACCACCTTTGTGTAACTTTAAGTGACCCCTTTTTGGGGATTTTATTTACAAACCATAAAATATTAATAATAATATTTTTACTTTATTTTACTTTTATCTTTTTCATTAATGTGAAAAACTTAGAACCAAATAATAAAACACCTAAGAACAATGTTTCTCAAGGAATCTTAAGAATGACAAAAATAAAAAATTTTATACAGAAAGAAGACATATAAATTACTGGAAATATAAACAATTGATATAAAGAATAAACTTAATTAGAAAAACTATACTTTGATATCAAATTTTGATAGTACCCTCATCAATATAGCTAATGAGATTCAATTCAATAGGATTAAATACCGTCTTAATGTAATAGGTTAATCCATAAATATGAAAATGAAAATACAATAAGAAAGATATGAATCATTATATTCCAAAAAAGAAGATTTTATAAGTGATAAGCTCCCAAAGTTTGGTCGCCATTAGCAAGCTAGATTAGATCCTAAGTTTTTAGGGAACCTAAAACAAAAATTACTTAAAAAAGGTTTAAAGATATTATCTCCAAGGTTTTTTATTCAACAATAATAATGATCAATCAATTATAATCACAAGAAAGCCTCATATAGGCATAAAAGTTATAAAAGGAAATAAGAACTTCAAATAATAAAAGTCTAACTCTTAAAATTTGTATTTGGTACCTATCTTAGGACACATTGGCTCTTGTTTAGTTCTATAACTCCTAGTGCATGAAATAAGGATGAATATGTTGTCGGTTATAAGTTGAACTTTGATGCTAGTTTGTTTCCATATCTTCAATCTATAACCCAACGAACATTAATGTCTATTTACTTATATGTCTATCTCTAGTTATGTTCTTTAACCTCCTTTTTAAAGTTTTCTTTTTCACTTGGATCAACATTGTAGGCTTGAATTTATTCCTTTAAGGTAGCAAAGCATCACTCTTTCTATAAAGGCCTACCTTTAGACCATTGAGAGCTTCTTTGGCCTTACTTGTCTCCACTCTTTGTCTATGGATCTCCAATATCCTTCAATACATTTATAGTTTCATTTAGCACATTTCATTTGAACTTTCTACAAGTTTTCCAGACCCCTCTTCATACCTTCTCCATATAGAACTTCATATAGCCCAAGTTGGTACTTAATTTCCATTAGGGTCGTTATAATAAAACGTGATTCTAATGGCAATATTGAATGATATAAATTTAGATTTATCACTAAAAGTTACACTCCAAGGAATGGCTTTGATTATAATGAGACCTTGTCTCTTGTTCCAAAAAAGGATTCATTTAGAATTATTATAAAGATAATAGCATATTGTGATTTAGAACTTTATGAAATGAATGTGAAAATTGTCTTTCTGAAGAAATCTATACGGGCTAACCCAAAGGCTTTCTAGTTGAAGGAAAGAAAAAAATATGGTGTTTAAAATTAAGAAGTTAGCAAATGGATTTACAAGCCTCCTAATAATGGTATCTTAAATGTAATGATACCCTTATTTCTTTTAGATTTAAAGAAACACCATTAATTGATGTATATATCTAATGATTAGCAGGAGAAAATTTAAACTTCTAGTCCTATATGTTGATGATATCTTGTTTTCTATTAATAATCTTATTTTATTACATAAGACCAAGATGTTTCTATAAAAAAAATTAAAATAAAAGAAATGGGTGAGGCTTTTATTGTCACCAAACTAAAATATTTCATGATAGCTCACAAGGAATGCTGAGATTGTATCAAAAAGTATATATCAATAAAATTTTAGAAAGATTCAAAATAAAAATTGTCTTAAATAATGCTCAAAGAATGATTTGGAATGTTTATAAATGAAAAAGATTCCTTATGCATATATTATTCGGGGTTTGCTGTATGCTTAGACGTGCACTAGATATGCACAAGTATCTTAATATTTCAAGAATTGCAATTATCAATATTATTGACAAACTATTGAAATTTTATTATGATAATGCTACAACAATCTTCTTTTAAAAAGCAACAGGTATTCAAAGGATGTTAAACATATAGAAATAAAATACTTTTTCATTAAAGAATTTCATAAACAAAGAGTGTCAATCGAACACATTATCACTAATCTTATAATCGCAGATAAATTAATAAATATATTACCATCAAAGATATTTAATTAATATGTCAAAAAAGGGCATTATTGGGTATAATGATTGAACAAAATTTTATTATCGAAGTATTTTATGTCTTTGACACTTCGAACTAATTTATATATTTAAATATCTTATAATTTGTTCTTAATAAATACTTATGAATGATTATATGAAATTTAACAGGAGTTGTGTTTTAGATATTGTTGTTGGAATATTAAGACATAACTCATTATAGATCATATTAAGAGTTGAACTAGTTTTGCGATACAAAGAAGGTAGTATGTAACATTAAAAAACATACAACATTTATGATCCTCTCTAATTCTTCTATGATTAATGTTGTGACTAAAGAAAAGGGGTAATGTTTTTGTTATATGCATATTATGTTGTATTATTGAACCATGATTATGTTATATGTGCTAAGTGGTAAATTGTTAGATAATTTTATTAAGTGACCTATAATTTATAATTTAATTATTGATCACTTAAAGGAGATAATTATTAACTAAAATATTTATTTTAATTCTTACATTGATAGAGCATGAAATAAAAGAAAAAAATTTAAGATGTATCATTTGAATTTTATCAATTCTTCTCTCTCTCTACTTATTTAAGATTCAACTTTATTCCATCTGAAAACTATATGAAGGAAAAACTAAGACAAAGAATTTATCTTTGCCATGGATCAATGTGCGCTTTCTATATTTACAAATATTATTACATTCTAAAGTATAAAAAATAACATATTTAAAAATTTATATGATAAAATATTATATATTTAAAATTTACATATTACTTATAATTATAAATAAAATGGTAAGATATGTTTTCTTCATAAATTATTCACTTTAATAAAGCTAATTAAGGGATGAATAAAAATTTTAAAACAATTAATTTTTTTAATAATGTTTAATTATTCTATCTTACGCATTGTAATATTATTTATTGTGAAGGACCAGTCCTCTTATATTTTTTAAATTGTAATAACTATTTTGTTAGTCTTGTAGTTACAATATTAAAATTCACATTTACTTTTTAAAAAATTATAATCTCACACATAGAATACATAAAAATTCATGTCACACGCTTAATCTTACACCTATAAATACAATTTAAGCAAAAGAGTTCCTATATAAGAAAAGAAATGGAGGGGTCCACGTAGAACTCTTAACAAATTTCTTGGTGAATCTAGTTGGAGTTTAATGTAGTCATTTTTATCGTATTACGCTATTGATTCTTTTGTTTGGCTGCATTTAGTATTATTATAAGATGGCACATTTATTATCATTCCGTTTAATATTGTAATGACTACTAACTAAAATAACAAGGCAATGTAATCCTCATTACATTACATCCTTCGTTCTATATCATCTCAAACTAATTCCATTTTGTTACGTCACATCAAACAAAAAATAAGTGTATGTAGCACTGCTTTACGTATGAAAAACAAATAATGTAGTCTTGTAGGCTGTGAAGACTACATATATATATATATAGACATGTATGTAATTTGGTTTCCTTCATAACTTTGGATGGTAATTTAAAATAACAACTTCATATTAATTAATATTTACAAAGGAATTTGATTGTCGAGTTTCTCATTTGTACAGAGATTAAAATATTGTCAGTAGCTGATATATTATGATTTAATTAGTTATTATAGTTATAGATAGTTGAGTATTTAAAAAGGTTGTTAGATACATCGAGAGCACCGTGCAAATCAAAGTGTCCCGTGGTGCGTCTGATGTATCTAACAGTCTACCACAAATTTCATAAGAGTATTTTTGTATGACTTAATTATAATATTAAAATACAAGCAGTATCTTTATATTCATGTGCATGGTATTTCTCGGGTGATTGAAATATGTAGTTATATTAATTTCTTTGTCAATCAATATGTATATATTAGTGTTGCTAGTATGATACGAATGGAGATGAATTGGGCAACAAAAAACTAAGAAGCACAGTTCGTAATACTTGACAAGAATAAAGGTAATAAAGCGTGAACTTGTTAAGTAAAGTTAATGGCTTGATTAATTGAACAGGTACAGATGAGGGACCAAACATTATCATCATTAAACTTATATTTAACACGCTTCTAAGCTCTATGCACCTACCTGCTTAATTATACAAGTGGCTAGAGAGAGAGAAACTTATATGATCTTCATCATTCATAATAGAGCTAAGTAGTTATTATATATTAAGCTTAGACTTCTTCATATTCCACTATAATTTGTATAATTTTTTGGTTGTAATATTTTAATTCTCTGAATCCGCAAGGTGACTAGCTAGCCTATTATCAAAATAAACTTGGTATTTAGGTATTATATAATAATAAGTTTGGTACTATTTTGTTTGGTTAGATTATATTTTCAAGGCAAGTTATTGGAGTCTAATTATATTATAGGTCCGGATCTTATTACTTAGATGCTTTAATTGCATTTAACGGAGAGGACAAAACTGCAACAACTTGTACGCTATACGTAGGGTCTATATTGACAGGAGGACCAAGCACGAGCCTCTGGTCCACACGGAAGACGCCGTTAACATTTAAGTAAATGCTACATAATTTTGCCTTCTTTCAACTCTTAGATAGACGAATATATTCACTATTTATTCATCGTGCATTCAAACACTAATGAAATCTTTTTAAAATGAAAACCTGTTCTTCTGGTTCTACTGATCTCCAAGAAAAGAAAACAAACATAGTATGTATGCTAGTGTAAACAGATATGTGAATAATGATAATGGTAATATCAACGATTTAAAAACTGAATCGGTTTGATTGGTTTAATAGTAAAAAAACTTAAACTGGACAAATTTTCAATTTAGTTTTTAACTTTTCAGTTTAGTTTATTTTAATAATTCTTATTATTAAAAATCAATCAATTTATTAAGTAATCTGTTAGTTTTTATAAAACAATTAATTTTTATAAACCAAAGTAAAACAATTAGTTTTCATTTAACAGTTTCTTTTTTCAATTAATCTTCAAATTATTTGATGAGTACAGATAATCTTCTTCAATCATATTTTGAATTCTTCAATTTTATTTAATCTTTAACTAGTTTTATGATGGTATAATACCTGTTGAACTTTTTAAACCTTAAAATCTCTTATCTTACTGATTTAACTTTTGGTTCAAATTTTAAAACATTGGATAATATACCTATGAAAAATGGTAATAATCACACTTCATTAAGGCAATTGGATTATAAAAAGGAAGAATGAGAAAAAAAGTAGTCGTAACCAATGGCAGCATAAGTTTGTACAACAACAAGCTACCATAGGAACTTATGGAACAAAATTAATTGCTAAATTTTTATGAGAGGTTGAAGAATTTTGGTGGAAGAGCATCTATATATATTCTCATTAACTCTAACCACTTATATACATCCTTTACAACCAAAATTTACATAATCAAATCCTAAAATAAAAGAAACAACCCAAACATTAATATACAACAAATATTTACCCCTAAAAGATAGGAAAGCGAATATATATAACTCCTAAATATAAACACAATCCTACTACTCTCTCAAGTTAGAGCGACAAGATGGTGAATGCCCAACTTGGAAAGTTGACTATCAAACTATCATTTACTCAATGCCTATGTAGGAATATTAGCAAATTGCAAGGAGGTGTAGACATACATTGGTTTGATATTACCTTTGTTGATCTCATCCTGCACAAAGTGACAATCAAGCCCAAGATGTGCCAAGATGTGAAGACAATAAGATAATTCGGGATGAGTAATAGTTAAATAAATGAGATGCCCACAAGTCATCGATACTTAGTTAGGTCTTTCAGTTATACTCCATCAATAAGTGTTAACTGATAATTTTGTTCAATGGGAATAGCCACTAGTTTTGACCAAGTAACTCACAATCAAATATGAGATCCAAAGCATACTTTCTTTACTAAAGAAAAATACTAGTGGGATTTTGTGCCATCTTAATACCCAAAAAATATTTCAATTTCCCAAGATCTTTCATTGAAAACAGTGATCGAGATAATCTCTAAACTCCTGTATAGCACTCCCGTTGTTTCTAGAAATGAAAATATCATCAACATAAACTAAGACGTTTAGTTCTGCTTTATGGACTCTAAATGTGAAAAGTGAATAATTTCAATATGACTGCTAAAAATCATAAGCATTGAAAGCTTCAGACAATCTAGCAAACCAGCAATTGAGAGCCTATTTCAATTCATACAAAGATTTGCGAAGCCTACACACCTTAGGAGATAAAGCCAAGTGGTAATCTTATATATACCTCGTCCTCTAAATCACCGTGTGAGAAAGCGTTATGAACATCCATCTGATGTAGTTCAAGATTCTTTACAGCTACAACAACAAGGAAGGTATGACACCATCTTTGCTATGGGATAAAAAGTCTCGTTATAGTCGATTCCTTTAACTTATTTGTTCCCATGAATTACCAACCTTGCTTTATATTGTTCAATGGTACCATCCGAATTATATTTAATTTTGTATATCCATTTACACCCAATTGCTTTCTTTCCTGGAGACAAATCTTCTATCATCCATGTTCCATTGTCTTCTAGAGCTCGGATGTCTTCCTTCATTGCATATCTACATTTCTCATCTTTTACAGCCTCAGAAAATGAAGTTGGCTCATAACCTTCATTAATATCTATAAAAAATCCACAATGTTCCACATAACATTTGTCACAATTAACAAAGTGTTCAATAGAATAACGTGTACTTAAGGATTTTGATTGGAGGGTCAAACTAGTTGAGGGACTTATGTAGGCAGTAGAGAACATAGTCCTTGAAGTGCGAAGGAGGCTTTTTATTTCGACATATACTACTAAGGAACTCATTCACCATATCACCACCATCAATGTCCCGCTGTGGGACAACATTCTACTCTCTGCCCTCAATATTCTCGACCTGCTGTTACACCTCATTTGATTCTTCAGGACCACTGTCATTTTCCATTTGAATATTTTGAAAATTCATGTCATTCCCACCAGTACTCACTTCATTATCGACATTATTCCCCTTATACTCTTCATTAACCAAATCAAGTGACCACTCTGGTCCTTCAATTTTTCTTTCATACATCGCACTTTCATCAACAAAATGAAAAATATTCTCCATAAATTTTAAATCCCTTGAAATATGATAAGTCAAATTATTTATATATGATTTTAGGATGAATTGGAACTAATTTGACTTATCTCTATGTGAATTTTGCACTTTATTTAGTTAATTCTCACACATTTCAGCTTTATTGCTTAATAGGTGCAAATGGATAGGTTTTGGTGCAAGAGGCATAACTTTTGTTGTAGATGTCATATTAAGGTCATTCAAGTACTTTTTCAAAGAGGACTCCAAGTTCTATAACTTTCGTGAAGATCTAAGAAGAGATTTTACTCTCTAAAGAGTCAAAATTGCATATTTCTGTAGATGTCCAATGTATGTTTGCCTAGCAGACATAGTGTCCCTCCAAACAGACATGAGCGGAGAGGTAAAACTGGAAAACCTGAGAAGCTCTGCTCAGTGGACATGAAGTCTGCCTAATGGATGTTCACTGGCCAAAATTGCTCCGAAGGCCAAAAAAGGTTCGCCTAATGGACTTTCTCGGCACTATTACAATCCTCATTTTCCTGTTTGGCAAAAACTAGGTTTTCTTTGAACCCAAGACACTATAAATACTCATTTTGAAGACCAAAAAAGGAGTTCTGGCATTAAAAACGACGTAGCACATAGGAGGCACCCAAAAGAGACAAAGAAGAGGAAGAAGGAGGATTAAATCAAGATTGGAAGCAAGCTTGTTTTATCTTATCTCTCTATCTTCTCTCTCTACCTTGTCTTGGATGTTGATTATCTTTATGTGGATTCTTTTATCATGTTTTGGAACTAAACCCCATTTAAGGTTAGGGATGTAGCTTATTTTGGGGATTGATTTATGTTTTATGGATTGATTGGTGTTGAATGAAAGTTCTTGGGTTATATTTATCTTTCTTAAATTTCATTGTTGTTTTTATGCTTGATCACTATAGATGTAACTGTAGGAATCATAGGATGGACTGAGAGGTGAAGTATGATTTGTGCACTAGGTAGATAAACACATTAGATTTAGAGATAGAGATATCCTGAACTAGTGTGATAACTTATAGTTGCTTGTTCTCAATGAATTTGACTAGTTAGGTTTCTCAGTGAGAGATGGTAATCAACTAGTTGGGTATTCTTATATGTTTTGAGAGAGAATATAAGTGAATTTGTGCAATTGTTATTATAACTTGTCATTCAATCAATTCCATAATTTATTGATCAATCTCTTAATTGGTGAACCCCAAAGCCCTAAGTCTAAATCATCATATTTACCTTGTTTGTTTATTTACAATCTTTACAATTTATTGTTTGCTCTAATCCAATCATTTTTTAAATTTCTTGTCATTTTGGTTCAATTAATTAGGATTAATGCAGTAGTGAGTATCTTAGTCATTGTGGGATACAACCTTGGAATACTTAATGTGTAAGTACTAGGAGCAAATTTGTGCACTTGCAGATTTTGTCGACCAAAATAAAATACTATTTATTTTCAATATCATACAATTTCCACCCCTTTTTCGTATAAGGTATCTACCAAAAATGCACTTTTTACTTTAGTTAGCAAATTTATCACCTCCTTTAGTATCATTGTGGGCATAACTGATCGCAGGTTTATATATGCTAAGTTTTACTATTTTTAACCTCGATATTTTCGCAAGTTCACGGATTGTTCACTTAGTACCTAAGGTATCGATCCCACGAGGAGGGGTAATCTAATCCTAAAATGTAAGACGAAACTAAAATGCAACAATCTAAAATAAACAAAAAATGCAGAAAATTAATCAATTACGATAATTAAATGTTGGGAATAATAAATAAGTAGCAAATCACACAGCCTAATCCAAAATCAACCTAGGAACTACCAATTAAGAGAAAGAAGGTTTTACTCCAAAATTACTGAAAATCTAATCAATTATGCAATTATCGAGTTACTAGGTCTAGATAGTCCTAGGGTGGATTACGCTCTCTCGAGTTATAATCTTTCAACCCTAATTAATAATCCTTAATTTAAATTATAGAATTGTGATCTCTTGATTCACAATTGACCCAAAACCTAAATTAGTTCTAAAATTGTCTATTAACCTACCAGAAACCTATGCTCAATCTCTCGTTACATGATTTCACCAGTTTGATTTAATTCTTATCTATCAATCTACCTAACTCTCGTTAGCAAAAATTGATAATATTCACTTGGCTCACCTCTTAATTTGTTGTCGAATTATTAAGAACAGATATTGAATCACAAAATAACTCAAATAAAACATATTAAATCAATTTTCATAAATCTCAAGAATCAAATCCCGAAGGTGAGTTTAGACAAAAATAGACATTCAACATAACATATTCTTGACAATTATCTCAATTTCATACATCAACAAAATTGAAATAAATTAGAAATATGCTCGGAACGAACTCGTGGACGCAGTGACGGTGAGAAATAACCTATTTAGGGAAGTAATTCGCGTCAAGCTTCGTCTTCGTCTCCTTCCTTGAATCTATCAATAGCTCTCTAGGGTTTTGAATTTTCTGATGTGAAAAACTCTGTCCCAAGCTCCTCTTTCTGTCTCATAATGTTTTTTTTACATCTTGGAAGCACTAGGTTTAATTCGGGGTAGAAACGGTCTGAAAAATCACGCGAAACTCTAGTTTTTGTATTAGCCGGACGCAGGCTACGATCATGGCCTTACCTGCCACGATCATGGCCTTACCTGCCACGATCATGGCCCAAATTGCACGATCGTGGCCTGACACATAGCTTTCTATCACGATCGTGGCTAGAGTGCATGATCCTGGCCAGGGTCCTGTTAGCTCACCTCTTTCCATGTTTTTGACCTGAACTCTTTGAAACTTCTCCATTCTTCACCGTTTTCACTTAAACACTAACAAACACAATAAGGTATCTCAAAAATATAACATTTAAGCTCAAAGACTCATATTAACCTATAAAAACACTTAAACATATAAACTAACACAATTAAAACATAAATACATACCAAACACTTAAATTAAAATTAAATACTTAACAAATTAAACCCTAAAACATCATGCAATTCACAGCTATCAACATCCCCACACTTAAATGTTTGCTTGTTCTCAAGCAAACAAAACAACAAACACATAACATGCAATGCAATAATGAGGCAATGGCTTCAACTTCTTAAAATAAATTTAATCTTAACCATGGTCATACAAGTTATATTTAATCATTAACGTGCAAAACCTATGTCTAGGTACTTTGAACAAAATATAAAAATTAATCAAGATCTGAATGTTAATTTATTTACCCTTTTCAA
>JANIIA010000191.1:28853805-28866821 GCA_027478495.1 Erythroxylum alaternifolium | reverse complement strand
TTTATGTGCACATATCACTGTTCACGAATGCATGAGCATGAGATGTGTTTTCCTAATTTCTCTGATTTACCTCACTTTGACCCGTTTCTTTGGTCCGACCCGTTCTATGGAAACGGGATGTTACAGAATTAGTGTATTAAGGATGCTGAATGTCTTATTATGCTCATTTATAACCACTTTTAGGTATAAGACATTATAGGAAAACAATTGATAAAATATATTTTTATCTGAGAATTTCCAGCATCTTCTCTAATTGACCTCCTGGGATGTTTCAAGTTTTTAGAATAGATACAGAGTTTGAATTTAAACATGAACTTTACAGAATATTTAGTGAACATCTCAAGATTTTTAGGAAGCCAAGATTCGTATCCATTTGAATTTGTTTGGACAACAAATATTTGTTCAAAGTAAAACTATTTATGCAGAGTTGGCAACCTAACCACTAGAGATTTACATGGAAATATCTACGGCTTATCAATTTCATATAAAGTGATTCAAAACCTAAAATTCAATGCAACATCATGAGCCATAATTCTTATGTCGATCTTAAAGCCCATAAGTGTTGTTTTGAGGGTATAAAAACACTAAGAAGGAGATATGAAATAAATCCCAGCCTAGTTTGACCTTCCCCTTATTGTTTTAGCCAATAAATGAAGAATATGTCATGCAATCCACGACATACGGCATGCATGTTGACGAATATGGAATTTTAATTTATTTTGCATGGTATTATGTCATGGTCGTGACATTTCTATGGAAAATTCGTGGTTGTGACATTTTTATGTCATGGCCATGACAATTACAAATGTTGGACAAAATATTTTAGTGGTTAAGTTCTACATGATTATATGTGTTATCCAACCCCTATTTTAATTTTTTTTCATGTCTAAAATTAATTTATGACATTTCATTATTAATTTTGTATTACAAAAAGTCCCACCATGCATTGCCTTTAACTAAATTATGTTCCCAAATTTATTTAATTATTATTTCATTAAATCCCAATTGTGGCATGTAGTTACCATGAAGTCCAAATCGAGGCTCGGGCCTAACAAAACTACCCACTAAAACATTATGCATTCCACCATTATCAACATCCACATACTTAAACTTTTTCTTGTTCTTAAGCAAAGACAAACCAAGCAAAACAAAACACACCAATCAAAATTAACAACGAAACATACACATATGTAATAATGGGTCATTGGAATTAAACTTCACGAAACAAATTTAACTATAAGCACGATCCCTCAAATTGTTCTAACTTATTAACTAGTGAAATCTATGTCTAAGTATTTCAGACCAAATATACAAACTACTCAAGCCCTTAATGTCAAACTCATTCACTCTCATCACTTACACACATATTGATAATTATTTGGTCAATTAAAATTGTAACTATCCTTAAGTAGCTTTTCATGAAAATTTGAGCTTTTCATTAAGATTGTTAGGACTTATTAATTAACACACTATTTTTGTTACTTTTAATTAATATGAATCTAGCCTTTTGATGCGAAGGCAAACATATATGATGAATGTCCCCTGGTTACTCAACTAGGCCATGTTTTATTAAGCAACTTGGTTAGAATGTCATTATAATCTTTTAACTTGAAAGCAAACATTTGTCATGAACATCCCTAGGTTACTTAGTTACATCACATTCTTAACTGACTACTAGCTCTATTCATAACCCAATTTGTTTCAAAAGCATTAACGAAATAGTTATTTATTGAACAAAACACACATTATTTTAAATTATTTTATTTTATTGCCTACCTCATTTCTCTAGCTAATCATTCTGATGAAAAGTTCTAATAATGCCATGTATTTGATTGATATAAAATTATAAATGAATGTGGTAAATTCTAAAGTGAACGAACCAACATCATATCCTAATTAAGATACATATTTAATCCAAACAACCTAGAACACTAATTTCACAAGCTAATAAATCTTCGCAAGCTAAAGGACTATCTTCAAGCTAACTTGATTTCGTTAAGTCTTAGCCATTAAAACATTCACACAAATCACATCATGCAATCCTAAATAAAACTAACATACAATAAGTGAAATTCACATTTAAATAAAAAAAAATGCATACAACCCTCCCCACACTTGGACTAAACATTTTTTCAATGTGAGAAGAACAAATAAATAATACATAAGGTGGTAAAAAAATAACGAAACAAGAGAACAATTGAAGGTAACAATAAAATAAAAGACAAGGGTTAAAGTGTAGAACTCGTCATGGTGATCGAGGTGGTGATAGTGTCAGAGGTGGTAGTTGAACACCTTAAGCCTCAAAATATCTGTGAATATGTCATATGTCCCAACTTTGACGTCTTTGTTCTCTAGCCATCTCCTTCAACACCTTGGCATTTTTTGAAATGGCTTTGTTAATGTTTGAGACTAATTCCATTACCTTCTCCCATCTTGTTCATTCTTCTTCTTCTGCTCCTCACTGGTTGAGTCCTCCCTTTGTTACGGTGGTGTCAAGCTCAAATTGTCCTATCCTATCCTAGTCTTGGCATGAGATTTAACGTTGATATCTTGAATATATTGTGGGACTTCAAGATTTTAGCTCTCTTCAAGTGACGAGTGTGAAGAAACTTAGGATAATAGACAGTTAGTCCATTGCAGTTAAGACCATAGTACTCAATACAATGGCTCTGATCAAGTACCCTATGCCTAAATTATTGCTACTCTTTCTTGGAAAAGCAGTAATTGCAATAAAGATATGGGTGGAGATATAAACTTGGACACTATGATCCATGCATCATAATAGAAAAATTTCTTTCATTAACCACTTGTTAGTTTCAGTTTGACATTTTATCATATAAATTTATGCAATAATAAGTGTTTAGGGCTTCTAATAATATTATTGTGGGCATTTTTAGTATTAAAGCTCTCCAGCCCAGTCAGCTGTATCCAATATTAGGTGGCACGAAAGTCATCGTGTTGATCGACTATGGTTGAATTAGGGAATACACCAATTTCATACAAAATGTCATCGGGTAACCTATATGGTTGACCCCACAACCAAAACCATAGGTCCTTAGGGTTGGTTGGCTTAAAGTGAAGGGAGGTGAAGAATTTTAGGGTTAGTTCCTTGTAAATAAGATAACTGAATCGTATGAATTTTTTTCAGTAAATTCTTTTACCTAAAGCCTTAACTTGTTTTATTAATCCAATTATTTCTAACATATCAAAATCTAAGTACTTAGGCACAATAATGTTCTTTAGACTAAGGATGTGATAACGATTACCTTCCTCCTTTGAGAAGATCGAGAAAGGTGTGTCATAATTTGTTGCCTGTTTTGTTATTCGTGGCCTGATACTTAGACTTTTCCTTTTAATTGGGTTCGCTTAACCATCTGCTTAATGTGTGGTCCCATTGTATTAAGAGTTATGAAAAGTTTGGAGAGAGTTGAAGGCTTGAAGATGGGTTGAGAGAAGTGAGAGGAATAATGAAACTCCCTGAATCTTTTAATGAATCCAATAGTTTGTCCTGTAAGAGTCTGAATTGTTCGTATTCTTCTTCAGTCACCCTCACCTCTTCTTCTTATTTCACTTCGTGCACAGAGATCTTCATATTTGATTCAAGCATTATGTCAATTGTCATATGTTCTTTTTCTTCTTACTCCTTTAAAGATTCAACCACATCAATTTTCTTGAATGAGTCACCCTCCTTCTTCTCCTCTTAGTCTTTTATAAGGTGGGATTCAGCTTGTTTTTCTACTAGTTCTTCTAGCTCGTTCGCACTCCTAAGTATGATAACCTTACACTGTTATCTTAGATGTACTTTAATATTTCTTAGACATTTTTCCACATTTCTTTTACAAAATTCACAGGAAAGTTGTCTCATTTGAAGCTCTAAGCTGTGAATAGAAGAGGCATGGTCTTTCGTTTCTTGCTCAAAATTCTTTTCCAGTCTCTTTTGGACCTCTTCCACATTTATAAGCTTATCCATGATTTGTTCCAATTTAAAATCCCATTAACTAGACTCTTCTTGCTGAAATCCTAATAGGTTTTGATGCCCTATATGAGTCCTTACATAATTAGACCAACAGAAATTTAGGTAGTTCTGCCAACAGAAAGGAAGATGACTTTCTCGACCAAATTATACCTCATTAAAGTTCGCAAAGGTCATTCGCTCCCTATAATGTGTTACCTTCATCAACATTCTTTCTATCTCTTCTTGACCTTTAACTTTTGTGAATTCCTGATTATTATCTTGTGATGTCCAAATTAATGTGTCTTCTAATTTGCACCTAAACTTCCTTCTCTTATTTCTTTCCATTTTTTGTTTTTAATTAATTTCTTATGATTGGATACCACAATCATAAGAGATGGTGAAAATTCCTTAGACTAAAAGAATTAAACTAATTATACTAGTTTCCCAGCAACGACATCAAAAACTGGTTGAGACAAGTTTTAATATATTTAAAACCTTTAAAATACTACAACCACACAGGTCGTGGGTATAGAATGTGTAGTGTCAATCCCTCGAGGAGCTCTTGAACTAATCCAATTTTAATTTATCTAAGGCCTAAAGAACTATTAAAAAGAAAATAAAATTTGCACAGAGATGTAAACACGTGAAGATGATTGATTGGAATTAAAATGTAAAATTAACACATAAAGAGTAAAAATGAGCATCTCTAAAATTAACAATGGAAATCACACAAGGAAGAATATTCGAATATGAGAAGGGGAATTTATCCTATCATCAAATGCTAATATGATTACTTTTAAGTTAATACAATATCAGTCCTAGACTTTTGAAGGGTGGATTACTCCCTATCGAGTTATAACCATTAAACCCTAAATCATAACCCTTAATTAAATTATAGAATTTACAATCTTCCAATTAATAAAAAAAACAACAATTCTAATCAAACCTTAAGCTCTCTAATAGACAACCGAGCCCTCACACGAGATCTCTCTTTGTTTAAATTCCCAATTTTATTATTTGCATGATCTATTAGATTGTTTAACTATCATTACTCAACCTAATCATTTTTTAATGGTTCACTCTCTCGATTTATTACCAAAGCATGAAAATATAATAAAGAGCCACAACACCTAATGTCATAACATCAAAAGAAATAACATAAACATTAATTCAAGAGCAAATCCCTAAAGAAGTTTAGAACATCATTATCAAACCTAAATCCATCACTATCAAATCTAGGCCTTTGCTCTAGGTTTCCCTCGAATCCTCTGCGTTCTTAGATATTTGATCTGAAACACTAATAAAATCAAGGCACCTTAAATACAAAAAGTTTAAGCTCAGTGGCATGCCTTAACCTATAAAACACTCAAAACACAAATGTCTAACTAAATAACACAATCCTAACCTTAAAATGCACTAATTATTTAATTTAACATCTAAACATATTCTAAACTACCCACTATGCAATCCACCACTATCACTAATTTCATCCCTTATTATTCTTCACTAATCTATTTCTTCTAGTTCTTCTATTCCATCCTATAGATAAAATATTCTATTTCTTATCTTGTGTCTGATGGTTCACTTTTTTCCCTCACTGGAGTACCATCTACTTCTATTTTTATTCCCATATCTAGCTTCTCATTCACCTATTTACCATTGATTATATCCCTATTTCTTTCGTAGTCCTTTCTTGATCTATTTGCTCTTCCATATTCCTTTCCTGTACTACTAATTCATCTACATTCCTAACTTGTTCTATTAATTCTTCAACACATTGTATTTTGTCTATCAAATTTTCCTTCCTAGTCGTAGCTTGTTCCTACTTGTCATTTTTATATCCCATTTTTCATTCAAACTAAACTCCCCTACTTCTATAATTACGTTCACATTGACATTCCCCTATTATATTTCATTTTCCATCCACACTTGTTTATCCTCCTTAGCCTTAGGTCTCCACATATGTGTAATCCCTATTATATCTTCCTCCGACTCTCTATTCTGTTTAAACCTCATGATCCTAAGTTTGTTAGGGAGTTTTTTCCGTATATCTACATCTAAACAAGCCCTTGCAAAACCAATTCTTTTCATTAAGTTTGCGTTTTGATCCAATCTTAGTGGTGTTCTTATTTTACTTGCAATATAACTTAACCTATTAGCAGACTAGTATTCTAACGGTACTTTGCGGATGTTAACCCATAAAGGTATACATTCTAACTTAATTTTATTTAAGGAGAGTCCAAGCTGCCATTTTTTGAGGAGGATTGGGTGACCTATCACATGCCAAGGCCCCACATCAATTACCTTCTTATCACTATCTTCTGAACTGAATTTGAAAATGACTAACTTATCCTCTTTCACCATAGTGTTCTATAGATCTCTATTCTTCCAATTTACATTAGCCCATTTCTAAATTAATAAAAATTCTAGTCTCTTTCTTAAAAAGAAACCCACCAGGGAGGAGCTCCATTTCTTGGTACCTTATTGTAAAACCTCCAATGGGCTTAAATTAGTTTTTCCTTGTCTGATTCTATAAAACTTAGTTTACCCAGGCTTCCTAAGTCTCCTACCATTGATCTCCATTTACCTTTTAGGAGGCTAATTATTCTAGTTTAAGGTAGGGAAGTTTGTTTTGTTGTTAAGGAGAAAGGAAGAAGGTTCATGGGTTATAGGTGAAGGTTTTTGTGTTGTTGTTAAGGAGACAGGAAAAAGGATCATAGGTTATAGGTTATAGGTTCAGGTTGAAGTTGGGTCTTATGTTTTTTAGGCTCCATTAGGAGTTTAAAGGTTTATGAATAGAATGTGTGGGATGATGGGAAGTAGGGAACAAAAATGACTGGTTGAGGGAAGATGAGGAAAAAGGGGACTCAAGAGGAGAACATGTTATATTTGATAAAGCATACTATAAAGGGATAATAACTTTTTTAAGCTTATTGTAGTATCTGTTACTTATTTTATTAATTGATATTTTGAATTAGACAAAATTTGCTCATAAAAAATTTATTTTATTATTGATTATTGATTTTAGTTAGTATGCAAAAGGAAGATAGTTACAATGAATGTCCTTTTATAAGTCATATTTTTAATAGTCATTGAGATAGTAAATTTTGAATGAAAATTACATATTATTTACAAACATAAAATCATATTCTTTTTCGTGAGCTTTTGAGCCTAAGAGTAAAATTACATAAATTTCTAAGGTCTTTTATTCTTTCATATGTATTATTATGCATAGTTGAATAATTCTAGAACTTGCTTTTATCATACATATTAAGAACATAATTACTAAATTAAAAGCATTAAAGTGATAGAGGCACATAGATTCAACAAATTTTTAAGTCTATTTCCTTGATAATTACCCTGCCATATTTTATCCCTTATGAGTAACCAAATTTAAACCTTGGCCTTTTTCATTAATTGTAACCCAAACTATTAACTTTTATCCCATCTTTCTTTGAAGCCTTTTTATTGTGTTGAACCCTGAAAGTATTTACAATTACTTGATTATTTGAAATTTGGAATTAAAATGGTCCATTATTTCTTTAATTGTGGTACATAATTAATACAATTATATTGATTGAAAAAATGGAAAAAAGAAGTATTGAAGCAGTATTCTAATGGATTCATATTACGAAGGAACTATATTATGAAAGAACAAGTTTCTGATAATCTTTTCTATTATAAATTTATTTAAATTTTAGCAACCTTTATATTACCCCAATCATACCTTACCTAAGTTCCATTAAACCTTTATAAAGATCTTTTAATTTTTATTTCGAGTTTACTTATAAGTGTTAGAGATATAATAATATTGCAAGCCTAAGGTTAAGAGTTTGACTATGCATTAATTTGAGAATTTTTATACTTTTCACCATGAAATTTTGAGTACATTAAGTGAAAGCTTAGTACAGGTGTAAAGATTTGTGATTTTTATTTAAAAAAGGTTATTGACTTGATTACTAATGATATTAACGTATGATAAATGCATATTTGGCTATAAACGTGGGGATGTTTGATAAATGCATATTTGACTATAATTATATACACATGTTTTACTTGATATTTTATAGTTTTGTTGTATATTTGGTACTTAATTCTCTTTAAGTTCATTTTGACAGATGAATAATTGATCATATTTTTACCTTATATTTGTTATATGTTCGCTTGATAATATACTTTTAGTGTATATTTGGTACTTAATTTGGTCCAAGTGTGTATATAGAGTATAATTGCCTTCATAAAATTAAAAGAGAAGAATTTGGATGAAAACGCGAACAAAATGAAGATTTGAAGCACAGAAGGGATGCACGGCAGTGTAACAAGCTGTGTAGATTCATGATTTTTGGGAATTTTGGTTATGCACGGTCTAATGCATGACTGTGCATTAGTCCATGCTTCTCTTTAAAACCCTAAATTTCTATACAAAAAGATGTGTTTGGCCTTAAATCAAGGGACAATTTTGATATAAAGAAGCAAAAAACACAAGGAATTCATCGAAAGATCCATCATAATATAAGATCAAATCTCTACATTGCAAGAATATTCGATAGAAGATAATCTGGGAGTTAGAGAATTATGAACCCATTGTTTTGAATTCGTTTTTCTTTCACTGTATGTTTGATTTTGTGTTTGATAATGTATATGTTTGATTTTGTTTAACTAAACATCTTGTTAGTATTTAGGTTAGATGAATCATATGTTAATACTTTGATATAATTTTGATTCTGTTATTAATGTAATTGGATCAATTGTTATATTGTGATTTGATTATGTGTTTTATCTACGTTTTAATAGACCCACAAATATTATATCATAATTTGAATTCATACATAGAGATTGAGAAATCCTATTGATGAATAAAGCTATCATAATTGGAATGAGTTAATTGTAAGCTTAAAGATACGATGACATAGATCTTCCAAATTAAGGTCAAACCATTAGAGGGATTCACAAATCTGTAAATTAGTCTTATAAACTTTAATCTAATTGATTCAGTTGAAAACCTTAGGTTTAGCTTTTAGCAGACTCAAGGTCAGCTATTAACATTCCATAGGAATCTTCACGATACACTAAATCAATAAAGCAATTAAGTAATAAAAGATCAATCTGTTAAGGGTTTAGAGTGATTCAAAACCTAGATACTAATTATTAATATCGGTAATTTTCTAAGTGAATTCTTAATGCTTTTTTCAATATTGTTGCCTATTTTATTTTACTTACTTTAGTTTTTATTTTCTTTATTAAAATCAAAAATCAATTCGTAGGCTAGATAATAGGAAAAAGGTAATTACTAGTGATCATTGTCTTGATGAGATTGACCCATACTTATAGACACTGGCTACAGCTACACCATACATTTGTAGTTATTACATTATTGACTACTTATAAAATGTCAATATTGATATTAGGAAAGCCTTTATTTTTTTTCTCTAGTAATTTTTCTTTATTTTTATCTTATTTTATTCTGCTTTATTTTTGTTTATATTTTCTTTTATTTTAGTTGTGATTTTTTATTTTTTATTGTATTGTAATAAATTTTTGGCTTATTCATTTAATTATAGTTTGAAATTATCTACTTGATGTTGAGTTTGTGGGTTATTGTAGGATTTAAAATTCATTATCATATCCATAACTCACAATGGAATGATGGAATAGACAATACTTTTACAGGAGCCAAAATATTTATTCATAATCTCTAATATCACCATATAGGAGATAGAGATGTTCTCAAATGTTTTTAGAATCTCAATTGATATCCAAGTTATGACACGACATTGGTGGGAGTTATCATTACAATCATGAATTTCAAGCACCAACTTATATATGGGAGTGACCTACCATGTATAATCAACCTTATAGTGTAGTATATGAGAACAACTACAATTCAGAGTAAAGTAACTCTTACGCCTGTGGATGAAATGATGACACTCCAACTGACTATTTACAATACCAAGCACTTTTAGTTAATGACCCAACTCTGGAAGATATGATGGTCAATTTCATTCAAGAATCAATTATGAGGCATTAGGAAATAGAGGCTCGAATACAAAATTTGATGAATTGGATGGACCAACTAGTGGATATATTATATAATGAGATCCAAGTGAGTGTGCATAATGCTACAGAAACAGATGCTAAGGATTATGGAATGACAATCACCCTTAAGAATGGAAACGAGCTCCTAGAAGAAGAAGAATAAGAAGAAAAAGGAAACATTACAAATAAAATAATGGAATAGCTTGTCGAACTTAAAGCTAATCGACGTGAATTCAAAGAAAGAGTTGCTTTACTTGAATATCTTGAGCATAATGCATAATACTACTGGAACCTATTAATGCAGTAGAGTAAAAAAAGATGACGGTTGGCTTCATGGATGAAAATACATTCCAAGAAAAGCTTCCCGAAGAAGCCTCCATCCAAGAAGGGAAAATAGAGGAGTGGAAGAAGGTAATTGAAGAAGATGAGCTAGAAACCTTTATATATAAAGAAGAAGAGGAAGAAGAAGAAGAAGAAGAAGAAGAAGAAGAAGAAGAGTGGACAAAGGTGGTTGAAGAAGAACTGGTCGAGGAACCATATAAGGAAACTACTATTGAGTCATTAGTAGTCACCTTGAGTATGGAGGGTTTCCACTTCCTCAAAGACAAAATTAATGTTCAAGTTAGCAAACGATTTAGGGAGTTTCATTATCCCTTATTTTATTAATAGTTTGTCATTATAAAGAGCATTAATGTTGTTGCTAGGATTTATTAACTTGATAAACCATGTTCTTATTATTATCTTGCAACAAGTGGCTTGCTTATAGGCTACAAAACTCCCATGTGGAGAAACAGGTGGAAGCAAGCCACTTATCATAGACCTAGGATGAGGTCAACGTGTAGGATACGTTGAGCTAAAGATGTTAAAAAAGCGTTGTGTGGGAGGCAATCCATGAATTGGGATCTATTTTATTTTATTGCCATTTTATTTTCATTTTTCTTATTTATTTTCATTCTTATTATTTTTATTTTATTTTATATTTTTATCCCTTTTTATTTATGATTTGCAAGGATGTACTTACTATCGGATGGATTAGAAATTTAAAAATTGTCTTATTTAAGAAAGTAGCAACTTTACCCTCTCACTTATTTTTAAATGCTTATATTATGTACATTGAAAACAATGTACAAGTTTAAGTGTGGGGGTGAGTTTAATGAATTCTAACAATTTTGTTAAGCTTATTATAGTCTTGATTATAAAATTCTTTTAAATGATATTGTAAATTGGTTGAATTTTGCCCATAAATATTGTATTTCATTATTGAATATTATCCTAGAATGGAACTTAATACAAGCAAAATCAAACAAGTTCCTATTTGGGTAAATTTTCAAAACATCCTATTATAATACTGTTGCACGATAAGGCTTAGCTATTTGGCAAGCTCCATTGGAAAACCTTTGTGCCTAGATAATAACACAGCAGAAGTATAAAGGATTAAAGTTACAAAGACTAGATGGATAAGGAAACATTACTGAATCAACAGTGACATCATCTTATCAATGGAAGCCTAATGTACAGACTAAAACTGAATGGAGACCAATAAGGAAAACTTCCAAGGATATTTAAAGACATCAATTAACCAAAGAAGCAAATATAGATCAAAAAGAAGAACCAACAATTGAAAATGAGCTACGAAAGCAAGAGAAACATAAAGAAATAGATGAATGTGAAATAGCTCCTAAATCATTGATCCCCAGTCCTAATGTGGACAATCATAAATAAGATAAGGGAAAGATTAACTCCCAAGGAGGAATTAGCGATAACAAAGATGAAGGAAAAATCCCTAGAAGAACATATGTAAGAAGTAATGGAAACAACAGCTGAGTTCACGCAAGTCACTAAAAGATCTAAGAGGAAAAAGAGAAGTTAACCTTCTAACTCTAAACATTGGCCATAGTAGCTTGGAATGTAAAGGGGCTAAACATTCCTAATCAACTTGTACTAAAGGATTACTTAAATTCAATAAAGCCTACATCAATGGCCTTTTGGAGACTAAAATTAAGGATAATAAGATGAATAGATTAAAGTTCATCAAAAAATTATCAGAATAATTGTGATTTCCAACCCTAATCTAATTGAGACTTAATCTTATAAAACAAGCCCATAAGCTATCCACCTAACCGTAATTCTAAAGGAGAGAAATCAAGAGGTATATGGTGATAGTTTTATATAGAAAACTTTCATATTGTAAGTATATAGATCGTAATTCATAGTATAAAAGATATCATTCCCATGAGGACTAAATATAGTCACCTAAGAATTTAAATCACACTTTTTCTAAAGTTCCAAAAGATTGAATTAACTGAAAATCAAAATAAACCAACAAAACTTAATAATTAAACAAATAAAAGACAAAAATGAAATTGAAGTTATTAATGGTGGAAAATTAGGGATTATTCTATCATTGTTTTGTTTTCCTTTCACCTTCTGAATTTAACTATACTTGATCCTAGACATCTAAAGGTTTTGATTACCCTCTCTTGAGATCAAATTAAGTAATCTTAATTGAAATAGATACAAATTAAGTTGCATCCTCTTAATCTCAAAACTACTCTTAGCTACTTAATTGGATTTGAAGCAATCCTAAGGATAATTAACTCACAATTAAGATCTCTATTCAATTGGTTATTAACCTAATTTTTGTTAGTCTATTAAGGTACCAAATCTTATTGCATAACTTAACACAAATACTTTGATTCAATCTCTAAAGTCATATAAAGTATAAGCATAACAAATATCATAAAATATTAATATATTGAATTAAACCAGCTAAAACTTATGCAAAAAAATTTAATAATAAACCTTAAGATAGATTTAGCAATCCATAATTATGTTCAAAACACAACTATTCAGAGTGGATTAGTACTCCTACTTTCAGTGTATTTATCAATGGAGAAGTTACACCGCCTCTTAAAGGGGAAAAAAGGACTCAGGCAAGGGCACCCTTTATGTAACATCCCATCACCAATGGGAAGGGTAAAATAGGAATTTGGAATAGTTTATAAGTGCTTAGAATTGTCTTAAC
>JANIIA010000191.1:28841535-28853705 GCA_027478495.1 Erythroxylum alaternifolium | reverse complement strand
TAAAATATATTGAATGCAAAAGAAAACAAGAAGAATTTTTTTAACACAAATTGAATGGTATATTACTTTAGATAAAAATATTACAAAAAAATAATAAGTTGAAGGCTAGATAAGTTAATCTTTAGATTACAAAGTATTTAAAGGATTCAAGAAGTGAAGATTATAAAAATAGATCATAATTGAGATCATTGGCTCACAATCGCCATCTGTTCTTCATATCCAAGGAGAGGGAATGATATGCATGATTAGCATATATACCAACTATGATATGATTAATTATTCTGTCTGCCAGCTGATATTTGTCTTCCTTCTTGTCAGTAAACCTACATCGATTTCTTTCTTTCTAGATGCTTTAGGTGGTTATTTAGAAAGTTGTTGTATAGAGAGCAACTTTAGGGGGTTCCCTTCTTGGTTCTATCAATAATGCACTGTAGTACATTTGATTAATCGTGTATATCAGAATTTCATGATAACATATATAGGAGTTGACTAGATAGCCTTAGAATAGCTACAAATGAAGTAGAGGTTATCATGCTTCTCAACTACCATATTACATAAAGCGTAAGTCATCAGCTCTACCATGTCATTGATTCCAAGTTTTTAGCCTATTTCTGATTGCAAGTAATGTGATGAAGGTTAATTTAGGAATTATAGTGTTATGTCATAAAAGGGAAAACCATAGGATTACTATGGAATCATCAAACAGAAGTATAGTGTTATGTCATAGAAGGGAAAACCATGGGATTACTATGGAATCATCAAACAGAAGTTGATAGTAAGATTTGTTTAAAAAGACCTCATTCAGGGTTGAACTTCAGGAGATAGTATCCTCTGTAATAGGGTTTGCTAAGATAGGAAGATGAGGCCTAAGTTCATGAAAGCCTTGGAAGCAACCATACCAATCACCATTCTCTATCAGTGAAGAAATTTTAAGGTTTAACGCCATTCAATTTCGAAACCTTTGAAAATTAAAAGTATAAGCAAGGGGGCTAATATCTAACTAATTATCAAACCATACCTAGGTCTTCTCACCATTTTCAATAGTATGTTGGATGTAAGGATAAATAAATTCGTGTAACTTCATCATTTGTTTTAGAATTCAAAAACAGTCTCTTGAATATTCAACCTGTCAAAAATTAACACATTTTAAATAGAATTCGTGAATCCATTTTATCCATAATACATTATTGTCTATATATATTTGCCATAATCTCTTGCACATTAAAGCTTGTTGCATATTAGAGAATGAGGTAATTTTCGAGACCACCATTCCTTCTAGGCTTCGTAACTTCATACCATTTAACTTAAACACTCATGTTGTTACTAACCTGTCCTGACCAGAAAAAGGATTTGATCATTCTGTCCAACTCTTTAGTTGCTTTTGGAGGCAAAGAAATATGAGCAACCTAGTGCAGAGGAAGAATAGTAACTACTGAAATGAAGAGTGTAAGTCGAGATGCATAATAGAGGAATCAATTTTACTATATCATCATTATGGACTTCATCTTTTCTATAATAGATGAGTAGTCTCTAAACTTTAGTTTTAAAGCTATAATTGGAACTCCTATGTAGCAAAAACGGAGTAAACAACGCTAAAGTCCAATGATTCTTTTAATTTCCACAAAGTTTCTCATGTCAATCGAAGTATAAAAGCAACTTTTCTCTGAATTATGATTAAGTCCAGACCATTTCACAAATAGATAAAGCATATGCATCATTTTTTCTAATTAAAGCGAGATTAGAACCTGACAATAGAAGCAAGTCATCTACATATAATAGGTGAGTAAGGTTGAGTTCCTTACATTTGTGGTGAAAGTGGAATCCACCATTGCAAGTAAGGATCATGTTTAATAGTTGAGATAATCCCTCCATAACAAGATTAAACAAGTAAAGTAAAAAAGGGTCGTCTTGTTTGATCCCTTTGTAGGATTGAAAGTTATGGTGGGAGTACCATTCACAAGTATACTCAGTAAAGCCTTAAGGAATTTAGACCAAATTAAGGATAAAACCTTTATCTAATGATTATATGGAATCACAAACTAAAAGTTATAAAAGAATCTTGACCTATAGTTATAAAGAGCTAGAGCCAAGATTACAATAAGATTTAAATTCTACAAGAAAATAACTTGATAATTATAATTTGACTTGAGAAAACTCTCATAATTTTATTGATGATCGAAGATAATATCTAGACTAAAAATAAATAGTCCTTACATATTAAAACAAAAAATTATGGTTTCCAAAATTAAATGAAAACTAGGGTCTTCTATTGTGCACAATCTGTGCTACGACTGTAAGCTACAATGTGTTGACTATGAAAACATTAAAACCATTAGGTATAGTTGTGACATTCTATATGTCTACCATGGATCCTTTTATATCTTTGAAAGGATGGTTATAGTTTAGAACATACCTGTGGGTGTAAATTATGGATATGTCTATAACTTATGCAATAGACACAATTTTAGACCATATAATTATTAGAGACTATGTCTTAGCACTAAGTTGCCCAGTAAGTTATATGGGTTAATACATGACTATGTAGGAGGTCGTATTCACATCTAATTGTTCTTAAAAGTTACATGAAATTAAGTTAACAAATGCTCATCCTTTAGTTTGTCTTGATTTCATATATATAGCCACTTCTCTCACTATTCCATTAAGCACGTCTTGAAGCTTTTCATCATTTTTTTATATAATTAAACAACTTGAAAAAATTGGAAATTATTAAGGGTAAATAATTTCTTATCATCTCTCCTATGATGTTAGTTAAATATTTGAACTTATGCATACATCTTTTCAATTTTGGCTTTCTCACTCTCAAATGTCATAGCTTTTATGTTGATGATCCTAATCGTAGTTGATGTTCCCTTAGGTTTACTTCTAAGTACTCTATATCGAGGTCCGTATATTGTCTCCCATTATTATAAACACAAAATGATTTTTTATAAATTGCTCCAACTATCCTTTCTTTGAGAAAGAATTAATCATCCTTTGAAGATCTCTTTTGACTTTTATAGTGACAATTTTAGTAAAATATGTGAAACATGATTGAGTTCCTAGCCTCAAGGTCACTTATGAATGGTTTTGGTGGGTTAATGAGGTCTTTAATATTTATGTAATTGATAATATGATTAAGGAATAAATTTATTTATGAAAATGAAACTCCTTCTAACATTTTGACTCCCCTTTACTTTAACTAAACTTCCTCTAACATTTTGAATCTCCTTTCCTTTAACTATCTCTTTCTATAAATGTCCTTATATTGGACTATCCCAAAGTATTCCCTTTTTCTCCTCTATCCGTTACTAGTTGATATGATCATTAAGTCTTCTTCAAAGAGCGCTCTCCCTCTTCCAAGTTAATAAATTATTATAGTTATTCCTACACCTCCTCTAAAGTATACACTTCCTCCATTAGCAACGATTTGCACAAGGATTAATAACGACGCTTGCCTTCTCAAAGGCTATAGTCATTACACCAAAATTTAAATTCAACATTTTTATAACTTCTTTTATATTAAACATCTAGGTATAGTTCTTAAGGCTCTCCTATATTCTTGTACTATATCAAAGAAGTTAGAAAATTCCTTGTGTCTCCTCTTGTTATTGGCAAAAAGATCCTTAAACTTAGATTTGAGCTACCTATAGCTTAAGATTAACCCTTTTGGATGATTTAATGCTAGTTTCATATAGCTATCACAAGAGTTAAAGAAAAGAACTTGCTTTTAATGCATCCAAGACCACTTGCAAATTTTGTATTTAGCAATATGATTTGTGGGGCTTGTCACACCATTGTATACTTCCAAGTTGGGAAATTTGAACTTCATTAGAGGTGGCTCATTCATAATCTCTTAGATGAAAGGACTATTAGGGATTGCATAGGCTTTTTCCTATGATACCCTAAAAGTCCTGGTGGTTTCCCTTTGCCCTATTTGAGGAGATCATAAAGGGGAAGTTTGTTTCTTAATTGCAATTCTCTAAACTTAACAATGTTGTTGGCCTTTCCATCGCCTATGACACACCTTATTGTGTATGCTCTTCTGAGGATGTTATCATTACTTTTGTCAGTCCCTCCATTTCCCCTTAAGTGTTATTAACATCAATCTCCTAAGGATGGTATCACTCCTTATACTTTTGTCAGTCCCTCTATTTCCCATTTAGTGTTATTAACATCAATCTCCTAAGGATGGTATCATTCCTTATGCTAATCTATGGGCTTCTTATTTTTAGCCAAACACATCCATGAGTTCCTTTAATTATTTTTGTAACTAAAGAACATGTCTTATATTAATCCTTTAGATTAATATTGTCTTTCTTTTGATTATTGAGCTCTAATTACTAGATTATTCAGGAATACTTATCTCATCTTTGACTTATTAGTTGAGTTCCCACATAAAAGTCAATTATTTTTAGTCATTTGTGAATCTTAAGTCTTGTCATATTTAGGCCTATCAAGTTTATCATTGAGATTCTACAAAACATTATTAGAGGTTGTTCAAATGTTAGCATATTGATGCTTTGTATTTCATTTAAATAATTTGAGAAAACATGAAGAATGTTTAACTTTTTAATAATCAATTGTAGTAACTTATTTATAACTTTTCCAACTTTTCCTTAAGCTTTCAACATCTTTGAGCTAAAATCAATCTTCGACGCTTTTTGCAAAATTGTTTCTCTTCATCTTAGCTTCCAAAAGATTCTAAAATTAACATAATCGGATAACTATAGAGAAAGTTATGCCCAAATTTGTTTCTTCTCTTCAAATAATCACTTACAAGTTTATGATTCAAACATAATATAATATCATATAATTATATATAAAACATGCTATAAAGATGCTAAACTAGTGAATAAAATACGGGTAAAATTTTTTAGTTGCAATATGAAAGAACTATCATTATCTGGAAGAGCTTAAGTAATTTGAGCTATTCTAAGTTCTATTAATATGCATTAAGCAACTCACTTGGCTATTCTTAAGATTATGAACAAGATAATTAATAAAATAATCAAGAGATTTTAGTGATCTTGAAACAATAGTCGAGAATGTAGAGCTTCTATCAAATGGTCTATGGTCTACATTTACTGGAAACATGGAGCATAATATATTATTCCTTTGAAAAATTTGAACTTATGTATGCTCACTAAGAGACTACGAAGACTACTAGAGGATCAATAATCTTTTTGGTGTAAAAGGGTGTATGAATATTACAAAAGGGAAAAAATATACAAATTAGATCTTTCAATAAGAAATACATAGATCACTTTAACAACTAGATATACCACTTTAAAAGCTATCTTTAATATTAGAAGCACATTCATTGGTAATAAGATCAAAACATTCTTTAGGTATGATAATTGGTTAGTTAAAGCCCTTTAGAAAATGTAATGGAATTGAACTCTTTGAGGAACATCATCTATGAAAATGAAAATTTTGCAAATGCTCTTATGCATAAGATTGTGCTTCTATCCAAAATTTTTGAAAGCAGTACATGAGGATATGAAGGAAAAAAACTAGTGGCTTCCTTCCAAAAAAGGAAACTTCGATAATTTGTCATGTAAAATATTTTTAATAAAATATTAGTTGTGTTCCATGCCATGATGTTGTATACTGTAAGTTAACTCTTCCTAGAGCTACTACAACTTTATGAAGAGTTATCAAGAATAGGTTAGCCAACATTAAGAGATTGAACAAGTTTTCATGCATGAATGATTGGTGTGACCTCTGTAAATGTCCAATGGAAAGTGCAACACATATGTTTTTCAAATGTGGTTTCACCAGAGCCTCTTGCAGATTGATATTATAGAAATGTGCTATTACTAATCCTCTAAATGATTGGAAACAATGGTTTTTTGTTTTTTAAATTTAAAGCATATCAACAAAGATATAAGATAGTGTTTCTACATTGCTTTATCATATCTTGTTCTTACCACATAGGTGGAGAGAAATAAATGAATCTTTAATAAAAAAGAAAGAAGCTTAGTGATATGTTCTTAATTGATTATAAATTTATTCCATAACACTTAGTGATTAATTATATGATATGCTTAAGACATTCACTTTAGTTTATATTTAGTTTTAGGTGCAATTCGAAAGTGAAAGATATAAAGTGAGTCAAAAGCACAATATTTGAGCCATTTTTAGGGGATTCACAATTATTTGTCTTCATGAAGCAAGAATGAGAAGCATTAGAGCAAGAGGATACAAGAAAATGAATGAAGATGATGAGTATTTGTTGAAAACATCAAGATGAAGAGTGCTGCTAGAAATAACTTATAGCTATGACATAAAAGTCATAGGCGTGAGCATATGTCATGGGCATGATGCTTCACGTATACCCATGATTGATTTGTCATAGGCGTGACACCACCATGCATGCCTATGAATCACACGCAAGCTTGTGACATCACAAAGCACGCCTTTGAAATGTTGCCAGCTCACCCTAAAACCTAGTTTTGAGTATAAATACATCATTTTGATGGCAGAAATGTTATGAAAGGTTAAAGGAAGCGTTTTAGGGGTTTCATGAGGCAAAAGGGTGAAGAACTCTCATACTTTGGAGACTCATGGACGACTAGGCTTTCTTGATCTGGTTCAGAGGTGATATCGACGTCAAAAAACTCTGTTAAGCATTTCTCTCATCGTTTGTTGTTCTTCTTTTAGGGATCGATTATGCTATCCTGTGTTTAATGTTTGGGTGTTGTTTATGAATTATTGAATGCTTTATTTGATTCTTTTTATCTAAGAACCCATTGCTATAATCTTCAATATAATCTATAATTGTTATGTTGAAATTAGTTTGTGGCAACTAATGGTTTCGAATAATTAGGGATAACATGACCTAGGTTAAATGAAATGAGTTTGTGAGGTGATCCCTCAAGGAGCTATTGAACTAATCTAATTCTAATTATCTAAGGTCTAAAAAATTATTAAACAGAAAATAAAAATTACATAGAAAAGTAAACGCGTAAAGATGATTGATTGAAATAAAAATGTAAAATTAAGACATAAAAAGAATCAAATTGAGCACCATCAAATTAAAAATCGAAATCACACAAAGAAGATTAGTTGAATATGAGAAGGGAGATTTATCTTATCATCAAATGCTAACATGATTACTTTTGAGTTGGTACGATATCAGTTCTAGACTTTCGAAGGATGGATTACTCTTGCTCAAGTTATAATCATTAAACTATACATCATAAGCCCTAATTGAATTTTGGATTTTACAATCTCTCAATTAATAAAAAACCGTAATTACAATCAGATCTTAAGCCCTATAATAGACAATTAGGTCTTTATACGAGATCTCTCTTTATCTAAATTCTTGATTTGATTATTTGCACGATCTAATATATTGTTTAACTCGCATTACCCAATCTAATCGCTTTGCTATTGGTTCACTCTCTCGATTTATCACCGAAGCATGAAAATACAACAAATAATCACAACACCTAATGTATTAACATCAAAAGAAATCACATTAACATTGATTCAAGAACAAATCCCTAAAGAAGTTTAGAACATCATTATCAAACCCAAATCCATCACTAATAACTCCATCTTATACATTCAAAAGAAAGAATAATAAAGATGAAATGAAGTCACTTAGAAGGGTCGAAATCGATTAGGAAGATGGCAAGACAATCACCTGTTTCTTCTTCTTTTCCTTTCTTCCCCTTCTCTCTTCTTCTTCCTCTCTCCTTGGATCTTTCTCAAAGTGGCAAAGGTTGGAGCTATTTTCTACGTAATTTCTCTTTCTTTATATATTATTTTTCATTTAAGGTAAACTAGGGTTTTTCTGTGCCCAAAAAATCTAAAAAGTCCCTCGAAAACTTAAGTTCGGAAGGATGTCCAAGTCTTCTATTGTAAGGCCATGATCGTGGTACTAATTTACTTCTGTCACAATCATGGAAGATGCAAAGACCATGATCGTGGAACCTTCACCAAGCTTCTATCACAATTATGGCCCTAGTTTTTGCTTTAGGCTTCCTCCAAATCTCCTTCATTCTTCTATATTTGACCTAAAACATTAACAAACACATCAAGGCACCTCAAATACGCAAAATTTAAGCTCAATGGCCTGCTCTAACCCATAAAACACTCAAAACACAAATGTCTAACTAAATAACACATTTCTAACACAAACATACACTAATTATTCAATTTAATAACTAAACATATATTGCCTACGTCATTTCTTTAACTAAGCAACTCATGAAAAGGTACTAACAATGCTACATATTCGATTGACATAAAATTATAAATGAATATGGTAAATTCTAGAGTGAACAAACCAACATCGTATCGTAATTAACATGTATATTTAATGAAAACAACCTAGAACACTAATTTCACAAACTAATAAATCTTCACAACCTAAAAGACTATGTTCAAAGCTAAATCGATTTCATTAAGTCCTGGCCATTGGCACATTCACACAAATCACACGTAGCAATCCTAGACAAAACTAACATACAACATATAAAATTCACATTCAAATAAAAAACATATAATGCATACAACCCCCTACACTTGGACAACACAATGTCCTCAATGTGAGAAGAATAAACAAACAATTCATAAGGTGGGAATAAAAATAATGAAACAAGAGAACAACTAAAAACAACAATAAAATAAAAGACAAGGGTTAGAGTGTTGAACCTATCATGGTGATTGAGGTGTTGACAGTGTCAGAGGTGGTACTTAAACACCTTGAGCCTTGAAATATCTGTAAATATGTCGTATGTCTTAGCTTTAGCTTCTTTGTTCTCTAGCCATCTCCTTCAACACCTTGGCATTTTCTGAAATGGATTTGTTAGTGTTTGAGAATGCTTCCGTTACCTTCTCCCCTCCCGTTCATTCTTCCTCTTTTGGCTCCTTACTGGATGAGTCCTCCTCCTATTATGATGGTAACGAGCTCAAATTGGCCTGTCCTGTCTTGGTCTTAACATGAGAGTTAGCACTGATATCTTAAAGTTCCATATTATGGGACTTCAAAATCCCACCTCGTCAAGTGATGAGTCTTAAAAAAACTTAGGACGAGGGACAACTAGTCCATTGCAATTAACACCATAATGTTTTGCAACGGCCATGATTAAGTACCCCATGCCCAAATTATTGCTTCTCTTTGTTAGAGAAGTAGTAATTGCATTAAAGATATAGGCGCAGGTATAAACTTGGACACTATGATCCATGCACCACAATAGAAAAGGTTCTTTAGTTAAACATGTTAGTTTCAGTTTTGTCAAAGATAGTTTGGCACATAAATTTGTGCAATAAAAAGTGTTCAGGGCTTTTAATAGTATTGTTGTGGGCATTTTTAGCAGCAAAGCTCTCTAACCTACTCAGTTTCGTCTAATATTGGGTGGCACAAAAGTCATGATGCTGATCGAATATGGTTGAATTGGGGAATCCACCAATTTCACACAAAATGTCATAATCTAAACCATATGGTTGACCCCGCAACTAAGGAAGGCTCAAATTGGAGGGAGGTGAAGAATTCTAGGGCTAGTTCCTCGTAAACAGGATAATTGAATCGCATGAATTTTTCCAATTGAATTCTTCCACCTAAGCCTTAACCCGTTCTCCCAATCCAGTTGTTTCTAACGTATCAAAATTTAATTATTTGGGAATAATAATGTTCTTTAAACTAAGGTTGTGATAGCCATTAACATCCTCCTTTGAGAAGATCAGGAAAGGTGTGTTGTAATTAGCTTCCCTATTTCATTATCCGCGGCCTGATACTTAGACTTTATCTTTATATTTGGTTCACTTAACCGTTTGCTTGATGCATAGTCCCATTGGATTGAGAGTTGTCAAAATTTTGGAGAGAGTTGAAGGTTTGAAGATAGGTAGAGAGAAGTGAAAGGAGATGACTTCTTAGGTTTAAAAAGAGAGAGAGAAAGTGAAAGCTGTAAGAAAAATGAGAGTAAGTGTAAGTATATAGGGTAGGAAGGGTAAAAAGGGGTAAAATTGGAAGAAAAGATTGAAAATTGCACATCCTTATGTTTTAATCTATTTAAAACCTCAAAATACTACAAGCACACAGGTCGTGGGTATAGTATGTGAGGTGTCGATATCTCGAGAAGTTGTTATACTAATCCAAATTTATTTATCTTAGGCCTAAAGAATTATTAAAAAGAAAATAAAAATTACACAGAAAAGTAAACATGTGAAGATGATTGATTGGAATAAAAATGTAAAATTAACACACAAATAGAATCAAATTAAGCATCACCAAATTAAAAATAGAAATCACATAAAGAAGATTAGTCAAATGTGAGAAGGGGGATTTATCATATCATCAAATGCTAACATGACTACTTTTGAGTTAATACAGTATCAGTCCTAGACCTTCGAAGGGTGGATTACTCTCTCTCAAGTTATAATAATTAAACCCTAAATCATAACCCTTTCGCAGGCCACGATCGTGGCCCTGCAAAAATTCCCACATATTTTCTAATTTTTGCTTCTTTTACTCATTTCATCTTGAAATCCTTCCATACTTTATAGTTACATTATTACCTCCTTATGCTTGCCTTCCACCATATTTCCATGCCAACTAATCATTAATTATCCCAAGATTTTCCTGGCCTTGAAACATATACAATGAAAAAACAAGATGCAAAACCTACTTGCTACACAAAATGACATAACAAGATGATGAAAAAAACCATAGTTTGCCTTCAATGCAATGCTTCTTTTGCCTTCAATAGCTTGATACTTCTTTTTCTTATGGTGGTTTGAACGAGTCATGTAATGTTAGTGCGATCACAGGTCTCATAAATTGCAAATGAGCTACCAAACTGTGATTTCCACCTCCCTTTTTCTTAGTCTTCTTTTTCCTCTTATTCCTTTGAGATTGTGACTTCCCGGTGGATCCTTGTGATCATCACTATATTCAACCTCTCTATAAGACTTGGTTCTCTTAATGATGTCAATGGAATTGTGAGAACTTCTTTTATCATTGGACACCTTAAAGGAAACCTAGAGTTAATTTGCCTTCAACAATATCTATAATAGATTGGGTGGTGGCCAAAAATGGTCGTCCAAGGATAATTGATATCTCTAAGTCTTCCTCTATGTCCAAAATAATGAATTCTATGGGAAAGGTAAATTTTTCCACCTTAACAAGAACATTCTGTGAATTGATCAATCAACCACCTGCACACTCATCATGGTTAGTGCTATTTCTCCTATCTTCATCTTTTAGCTTAAAGTGTAAGGCATTATACTTATGCCAACAACTAAGACTGCAAAAACCTTATCTAATTTGACATTACCTATGGGGTAAGGAACCTTAAAAATCCTAGATCGTTTTGTTTCCTTAGTAATGTTTCCATTTCATTAGAGTTCTCCATCCTTCCTATTTCACTCGCTAGCTTTTCTAGCTCCTTTTTGTTAATTAGGCTATCTTATATGAATTCCATAAGAGTGAGTAGTGTTTTTAGTTGCTTTATTACCTTAAGGAATTTCTTTAACTCTGTTTCTTTTGGCTTCAATGCGCTAAAACGGGTATGGAATTGCAAGCCAATACTCCTTGATTTACTTTAGGTTATGTTCATTTAGTTGGAGATTTTTGTTAGCCCTTTTCTTTTGCTTCTCCCTTTCTTCTTCAACTTGGTCGAGCTTCTCCTTAGTGGCTTAGGTGATAATCATGATCATTTCCTTTGAGTTTGCTTCTGTGTTACTCGAAAGGCTCCCTACATTTCATGCAGACAGTGCACCTACCAACTGACCCATTAGACTTCTAAGTTGTGGATAGAGGGTGCATGATTCTTTTTCACTTATTAAAAATTTTCATCTAATCTCTTATGAGTATAATCTATGATTCCAATCTTATTTAAGATTTTTTTTCTAATTTCACGTCTATGGAATTATGTTTCTCCTATTGAAAACTAGGTGACCATTATGTTAGAATTGACCTCTAGCATTGTTTAACCATGAAAAGTTTGGATGATTCTTCCACCCAAGAATACTTGTTCGAATAGGGATTGTTCCCTCCACCATAACCAAACGGTGCTCCCATATATTTAACTTGCTTCATTTCATTACATTAGGAAGTAGTCAATAATATCATAATTGTCCTGACCACACAACTTACATCGTTGTTGAATGGCCTTAACAGGGACTGAAGATGAAGCTTTCATGTTATTTAAATGTTAAGT
>JANIIA010000191.1:28715292-28726683 GCA_027478495.1 Erythroxylum alaternifolium | reverse complement strand
TCTAGTCTAGACATTCTGTAGGAAGGTGCTAAAACATGGGAAGATACTCTTGTTGGGTTCTTTATGGATAAAAGGCCCAGTCTTTCGACTTTCTAGAATTCACATCGCCCGGCCCGGTTAAATTTATTCAGAATTTTGACTCCCAATCTTATTCATCGTTCACCAACGCACAAACAGAGAGAGTGAGAAGAGGAAAATGGTGAAGGTGCGAATGAACACGGCGGACGTCGCCGCCGAGGTGAAATGTCTGCGACGGCTCATCGGCATGCGTTGTTCCAATGTCTATGATCTCTCTCCCAAGGTTCTTTCTTCCTGTTATTTTCCTTTTTGATCATTGCTGGACTTATCAAAGATATTTATTTTCACTTCAATTATGTTCATTTCTTGTTGATGGAACAGACATACGTATTCAAGTTAATGAATAGCAGTGGAGTTACAGATTCTGGGGAAAGCGAGAAGGTTTTGTTGTTGATGGAAAGCGGTGTTCGTTTACATACCACTGCTTATGTTCGGTACTCTTTTTTTTCTCGCCTTTTTCTTTTATTGATTAATTATACTGTTTTTGATATTATTTCTTTATTAGGGACAAAAAGAACACTCCTTCTGGATTTACCTTAAAATTGAGGAAGCATATACGTACAAGAAGGCTTGAGGACGTTCGACAGCTTGGTTATGATAGGGTATATATGGACTCTTTTATTTCCCTTTCTTCAAATAGTGTTTGATTAAATTGATCTTAATTATTATTTTCTTGCTTCTTTGATGGGATCGCAGATTATACTCTTCCAATTTGGGCTTGGTGCGAATGCCCACTATGTTATTTTGGAGTTGTATGCTCAAGGCAACATTATTCTGACTGACTCTGAATTTATGGTTTTGACTCTACTCCGATCACACAGGTTTGTTTTTTCTTTTTCTTCACTCATGTAGGATAATGTGAAGGCTAGTTTGTGTTTCTTGTGCGTCATTTGACTGTTGTGGTGTATTAATAACAGGGATGATGATAAAGGGTTTGCAATTATGTCAAGGCATCGATACCCTACTGAGTTTTGCCGAATTTTTAAGCGAACAACAACTGCAAAGTTGCAGGAAGCCGTTGCAAATGTCAAGGAACCTGAAGATGTCGAATCTATTAAAGCCCATAATGAGGAAAATAACGTCCCTGTTAAACCAAAGAAAGAAAAGCAGGGTAAAACAGAAGGCGCCAAATCTTCTGAGTCCAGTAAAGTTGCCAATGATGGACATCGATCTACACAAGCAACGGTTAAGAACATTCTTGGGGAGGCATTGGGCTATGGCCCTGCTCTATCTGAGCATATTGTATTGAACGCTGGGCTGATCCCAAGCACAAAACTTTCTAAAAATAGTAAATTGGGTGATGATAAAATTGAGGCTCTGGCCCAAGCCGTTGCAAGATTTGAAGATTGGCTTGAAGATGTAATATCAGGAGAAACAGTCCCCGAAGGATACATTCTCATGCAGAACAAAAACTCCAGAAAGGATACACCATCCGAATCTGGCAGTTTGAGCCAGGTCATTCTTCAAGTTATTTGATTTTTTACGTATCTGACAGCTAAATTGACAATATATAATCTTTTACTTTTACTCTTTTCTCCTGCTGATTCTCAAGTTCCAAAAATATGAGTTGTTGAAAGACATTGTAATTTGTTCGCTTACTGTGTACCCCTTTGGCGTATCGCAAAGACTGAGAACTGTTGTTAGGTTTAAGTTCATGTGGTCCTTTTACTTATTTAGTGTCATTGTTTTTTGCAGATGTATGATGAATTTTGCCCTATACTACTGAATCAATTTAAAATGAGGGAGTATGTGACGTTTGAGACTTTTGATGCAGCTTTAGATGAGTTTTACAGCAAAATTGAGAGTCAAAGGGCAGAACAACAACAAACAGCAAAAGAGGGTGCTGCCATGCAAAAATTAAATAAAATTCGCTTGGATCAGGTATGCTTTAGTTACTCAATGTGAAGTGAAAATAGTTCTTATTGCACTTCGGTTCTTAAAGGAATTAGTATGTAGAATATTTGAATGCATCAATTTTTTGTCCTTTTTTCTCCTATTTCTTGTATTTCCAAAGTACCTCATTTGCCGTTTTTGTCCTTTAATTTATTAGCTTGTGACATGGGCTGTTTGCTGCATATGAGCTGTTTGTCTCTAAAATTATTAAGCGACTGTATTCCACGTAACATGGCTTCTCAAGGACTTAAAACTGGTTGTTTATTGTTCAGGAATTCTGATGCTAAGATAATGCTCATTTGGTTGACTACTTATTCCTTGTGATTTAATATATGGTATGATGCTATGAGCTATTAAGGAAGCCTTTTAGGATTAAGAATTGGGCTTAACTTTATTGTGTTTGGAAAGAGAATATTATTCAATGTTCTATACACTAATCAAACTTGTGGATATAATCTTGTTGGGCACATGATCAAGTCATTTTGTGGCAGTGGCTTTATAGTTCTAATGGAACTAATATCAATATTGAAGGCATCAAATGGTGATATTGGGTTGACCAATGGGTTGTTTGTTTGAATGTATTTTTTTTGGATTCTTCACAGAAAAAAATAAAGTTATGGTTTTTGATGTCTTCATCATGTCTGTCATTAGGGTTGCCATGATTTTGATAACAGGCCTTCTTGTCATTAAACTCTGTAGTGAAGTTTTCATGGGTTTGACTTCCATACTGAACACTGTAGTTTCATTGTCACTTCTATGATAGTAATCATTTGCAACTATATTCTGCAGGAAAATCGTGTGCAAACGTTAAGGCAAGAAGTTGATCATTGTGTTAGAATGGCTGAATTGATAGAGTATAACCTAAAAGATGTGGATGATGCTATATTAGCAGTCCGTGTAGCTCTTGCAAAAGGAATGAGTTGGGAGGATCTTGCTCGTATGGTGAAGGAAGAGAAGAAACTGGGAAACCCTGTGGCTAGCCTCGTTGACAAGCTTCATCTTGAAAGAAATAGCATAACATTGCTGCTAGGCAACAATTTGGATGATATGGATGATGATGAAAAGACGTTACCAGTAGAGAAGGTTTCCTTGATAGGCTAGAACTTTGCTCGGCATTCACGACTTCATGCTAAGAATTGAATCAAATTAGTTTTTTCCCTGTGTCTTTCTTAAACTCAATGCTTATGCCTTTATGTATCATGATGTGATTATGCTTCTTCCTGTCATATTAGGGTTATTTATCTCTTTCATAGCTTTTTTGACAAATAGAGTGATGTAAGAAAAGTTAATAATGTTTCTTAATAAGTAAACCAATCTGTTTTATTTTCCCTTCTCTTTCTCCTTTATCAGTATTTTTTCTACTTTCATATATTATCAAAGCTAATTCAACAGTTGCCATATGAATACCTATGAGAACTGCAAGCTCAGTGACAATTAGAGAAATCTTCTAGTCTTATTATTTACTTGCATTTTCTTTTTTTCTTCTGATAGGTTGAAGTTGATTTAGCACTTTCAGCACATGCCAATGCACGGAAGTGGTATGAGTTGAAGAAAAAACAAGAGAGCAAGCAGGAAAAGACAGTTACAGCTCATGAGAAAGCTTTTAAAGCAGCTGAGAGAAAGACCCGTCTCCAACTTTCCCAGGTTGATTTAGTCTGCACACATTTTCATGTTAACTTACAGCCTGCTGATACTTTTTTCGACTCTAATTGTTGCATATGACTAGGTCTATGTTACCTAGAGAGATAGGCATTTTAGTTATTCAAAAAATTATAGTCGCCATGGAAATTTGATCCATTATCCATGAGGCTCCTTGTTGATTGTCTCTCTTCACCTATATGCGCTTGTCTGTCTGAAAGTGATTTGGATCAATAGTTATTTTAGTGATGGAGTTACGATATATGGAATTAGGCAAACAAAACTGTATTTAGTTTACTTTTCAATTTTCTATTTCCATCCTTGCCTTCATGCTTGACTTAATCCTTCAACTTACATTTTATCCATCAACTGCTAAACTTGTGAGCATGCAGGAAAAATCTGTCGCCACGATAACTCATATGCGCAAAGTTCATTGGTTTGAAAAATTCAATTGGTTCATAAGCAGTGAGAATTACTTAGTTATCAGTGGGCGTGATGCTCAGCAGAATGAGTTGATTGTGAAGCGCTATATGTCAAAAGGAGATCTGTAAGTCAATTGTAAGATTTATCGTAAGGGTGTGAGAATTAACTTCCTACTTGGTATTGAAAGAATATGAGTTGGTAAACTAAGGAGCGCAAGGTCTCTTTTTATTGTGAAACCTAGATGTAATATTGTGGTAATATTAAATTAAACTTTTTAACAGGTATGTCCATGCGGACCTGCATGGAGCTTCTAGCACCGTGATCAAGAATCACAAACCTGAACAACCTATACCTCCTTTCACTCTAAACCAAACTGGATGTTTTACAGTAAGTTACTATTCAATATTGATTTCATGCTTTCTTTTTTCAGCTCATGTTTTACTGGGGTGGATGACCTATATTGTATGCCTCAATTATGTAGGTTTGCCACAGCCAGGCGTGGAATTCAAAGATTGTCACTAGTGCTTGGTGGGTTTATCCTAATCAAGTTAGTAAAACTGCTCCTACAGGTGAATATCTAACAGCGGGAAGTTTCATGATCCGTGGGAAGAAGAACTTCCTTCCTCCGCATCCCCTGATAATGGGTTTTGGGTTGTTATTTCGCCTGGATGAGAGCTCTTTGGGGTCACATGTAAATGAAAGGAAATTAAGAGGTGAGGAGGAATTTCTAAATGATGGTGAAGAAAGTGCATCTCTCAAAGCAATTTCTGACTCTGAGTCGGAGGATGAAGTTACCAGCAATAATGTGGTTGTCAAATCGGAAAGTATTCCTGATAGCATGACTGCTTCCGACATTGAAGTTACCAATGCACATGAATTTGCTGTCCAAAATGATCTTTCCAGGAGTGTTCATGGTGATTATATACCCAATTTGAGTGGAAATGGTGTTGGTTCAGTAACTCCGCAACTTGAGGACCTTATTGATAGAGCTCTTGGGCTTGGACCTGCTAATTTAACTGGTAGAAATGGCGCTGAAACATCCCTGACTGATTTTAGCAACGACGCTAATGATGAAGAAAGGAAGGGAATAGTGAGAGATAAACCTTATATTTCAATAGCTGAAAGAAGAAAGCTCAAGAAAGGTCATAGAATTAATCTTGCAGATGGAGACACTGAGCAAGGAAAGGAAGATTTAAAAGTAAAAAATATTCAACCTGAAAGGAATGTCCAGAACTCTAAGCCAAGTGGTGGAAAGATTAGCCGAGGGCAGAGGAGTAAACTCAAGAAGATGAAGGAAAAGTATGCTGACCAAGATGAGGAAGAGAGGAGCATTAGAATGGCTTTACTGGCTGTGAGCACAATGACCTTCTCATTTATGTTTTCTTAAATATTAGAATGTCAAGATCAGTTTCTATTAGTATTTGTTTTTGCATCCTTATGACTATTGATGTGAACTTTTTAGTCTTCCGGAAATAAACGAAAGAATGATTTGGGGTTACAAAATGGAAGTGCGACAAGCAGTAAAGGGAAGATACCTATTACCGGTACGTGTTACAGATTTCTGGTTGGAAACTTTTGTGCATTCCTTTTAACATTATTTATGGTTGAAGGTGAGCCACCCCTATTGAGAAACACTGCTATTTTGAGGTAATCTAACTGAATGGCTAATTGTTGATTTTACAATATGCCAGCTTCTGAAGATGCCCCAAAAGTTTGTTATAAATGCAAAAAGTCAGGTCATCTATTACGGGATTGCCCAGAACATCCAGATGATGGCTTAAAAGCTCATACAAATGGTGTACATAATTCTCAAATGGGTTCAGATAAGACTACGACGGAGGCAGATAGGGTGGTCATGGAGGAGGATGATGTTCATGAGATAGGTGAAGAGGATAAAGCGAAATTAAATGACCTGGATTACTTGACTGGGAATCCATTACCTAGTGATGTACTTCTATATGCTGTGCCCGTCTGTGGTCCTTATAGTGCACTGCAGTCTTACAAATACCGTGTGAAGATTATACCTGGCACCGCCAAGAAAGGAAAAGGTATCTTTATTGTCTGCATATGAAACTTGTCTGATTCTATCTGGGATGTTATGGTTTCTTTGCAGCTTTTTCTTCTCTGGTTTCTGTCTGTTTATCCTTTGGAGTACCAACTGGAAGGTTGGGGAGGATAGAGTACCTCCTTTAAGCTATTTGAGAAACTGGCTAATACATTCACTTTTTTGCCTTTGTAGCTGCTAAAACTGCCATGAATTTGTTTAGCCACATGCCTGAAGCCACTGCCAGGGAAAAAGAGTTGATGAAAGCATGTACAGACCCTGAGCTTGTCGCTGCAATTGTTGGCAATGTGAAGATTACCGCTGCAGGTCTTGCACATTTGAAGCAGAAGCAAAAGAAAGGAAAAAAGACTAAGAAAGAAGAAATCTAGTAAGCTAGTCATAAATTGGGATACTACGAGAGCAAAGCTGCAGTTACTTGTGAAAAAGCTTCTTTCCTCTCTACAAATTTGGAGATCTTTTGACTTGTCTTTTTCATTATCCGTACACCTCTGTGTGAAGTTTTAAATTGACGCATACGCATATTGACAGTTGCTGCTGTCTGTCCTTTAAATTTCGGTTGAAAATGTAGTATGGAACAATGAAGTAAATGTAATAGCTCCCGAAATAGCAGGAATTATCCCATAAATAAAATGCTGTCTTAAGGCCTCATATGGTATTTATTGCTTTTTATCGCATGGAAGCAAAAAAAAAGGCAATACTTGTTATACATTTAAATTCAGTTTTGATACAAGATTAAAGTCATATCTGTTGATTCTTTCGGCGGCAGGGATTCATTCCTTTTGCTTTCATGGCTGAGAAATGCGTCTTGTTTTCATCTTTTCAAAGCTCACCTGAAGTATACAATCAGAGATTTGAACAATAACCAAGTAGCTGAGGCAGACTGTGAAGCCATATGCACAGTTTATACCCGCAAAAAATCACAGGGTTAAAGAAACCAGAAAAGCTTCAAACTCTTCCGGTTCCACTTGGGGATTGTCTCTGAAGTCTTAAGTCCTTTGCTGGCATGTCTGATAAAACTTAGTCAATCCACTTAAAGAGTGGGTAAGCTTACGTTAAGTAAAAGTAATATATAATCGATCTGTCTCAAATTAAAAATTAATAATATTCTCTCGCCGATTAGCTTCCAACGCGTCAAATGACCATTGAAATGATGGATAATGACTAAACAAAACTAAAAATAATAATTCTTAAAGAGGTAGTCCTTCAAATAGTACTTATCCCTCCAGTGAACCAAACATATAACGTAGAGAGGTGTTCTATCTAATGCATGTGCTAACAATGGACCGACCTCTTAAATGATCTCCAACTGGTATCTTGCGTAGACAAACCTAATATAATGCGAGAAAGGAGCCAATCCTCGCAGGCCCTCTACTGACTATTTGCATTTACAACCTGAATATGTTTCCTAGTGCAACATTATAAAGGTGATAAAACAATTTTAGTAGATGCACACAACATATGCTTCAAAGCAATAACTAACATAAAATAACGTTAGGAGTTACAAGAATTAAAAGGCATGCAACTGTAAGTAGGTCCTACTTTTTCACCACTTCAATTTCACCTCAAGCAAGAAACTTGAGTAACATTACAAATGAGAAGGATAAAGACAGAAAAGATAAATTTAGCAGACGCCACAATTATATTACCCACCTCGCCCTTCACAGTGGCATCCTAAGCTTGAATCAGCCTGCATCTTAACCAGGAAGGATCATACTGGATTTCCCTTAAAACTCAAGACAGAACTAACATCAGCTTGATTTTCTCCGACAATCACAAATGCCTCTTTCACTTCAAGAGCTATACCTGATTCTTCCACTTGTTTAATTTTGCGAATGCATGCCTCTTGAACAGAATACACGTTACGTATTATCCATTGCTATCAGTCGTAATAAAAACTGTACCTTTTACCTGGTCACATGAATACACCCACAATTATCGCTAAGATGATTGAAATTACTTTCCAATATACGAGAAAAGGTCATAAAGAACAGCATTTTCCTTTCTTAATAGAAATTGAAAACCCTCGTGCAAACTCATTGAAATTGAAAAGTTCATATTAGGTAATTCATTTTTCCTCTCTGAATAATTAAACATGAAAAAGAAACATTTTCCATCTTCATCCATTTTCTACTTTATCTCATTTTGTTACGTGAACCACGAAATCATGCTGAAGATGAGGCTTCAGTCCCAGGAGGAGAACTGAAACGAAGTCGTTTATTGTAGATTTTTTTAATATGACGTAGTCATTATCTTTGATAGCTTACACTTGTTACTTAAGTAAGGCCTTAAAGTCTATATTATGTAAGAAGATTTTCCTTCTCACTCTTTCTCTCTCTCTCTCTCTCGTAACCAACTTATATCGTACGAATTAACCTTGTGTGTGTAACAACCTGGTATCAGAACGGTTGCACCTCGAATTGATCATGGTAGAAAGGACTCGAACCGCTGAGCTACGAGGAATTGAAGAAAATCTGAAGACTTTAGTGGAGAACCAAGCAAGGAATTAGAAACTATTGGTAGAAAACCACAACAGGACAAAGCGGCACGAAAAGGAACTCAGAGAACTTAAAAATATGTTCCACCAGTTCATGTGAACAATGGTATAGGAGTTACAGAACAAAACTTGTCGGGAAAGAAGTCCATGGCAGTTACAAAGGGAGTTACCCAAGGAAAGGAATTGTACACCACTTTGAAAAGGTTTAAAATAGAGTTTCTATTGAGAAAATTGGCCAAATTAGAGCAGTTCACAGCTAAAAAAATTTTAAGGAATATTAATAAAGAAATAAATAAATAAATTTTTACTTGAAAAACTCTCAAAAAAATTAGGGTAAGATCATAGGCAATAAGAAAAAATTTTACTATGAAAATTTACGAGTTACAATCTCTTTCTATTTGATAAGGAGAAATACTAACTCTCTAAAAAATAATAGAAACATTCTCTGGAGATTTAACTAAAGAAGGCAAGATTTAGGATGAATATAAAACCATCTAAGAAGGCCTATACAAGCTTCCCAGACGCACTTTTGTCCATAGTAGGCATTTTTTTGTTTTACAAGTTTCTTCCTGCTTTTGTTGACATATTTTAAGTCAAATGTCTTCCTTTTCTTTTTTTTTTGACTCTTTTAAGTCGGCAATAATAATCTTCTGCTTGAAGATTTGATTGAAAGTCAATCAAATCTTCACATCATTATTTTTTTCTTGTCATTTCCATATTGCTCATGTCTCCATTAGGTGGCGAAATGATCGACACTAAATAAATTTTTCAGTGTTGACTGTAATACGTATCGGTACCTTATTTACGGATCCTGGATCGAGATCGAACGTGAAAAGGCAAAAAATAGATAAATGTAAAAAAATACCTGATTTCGGTTCTGAAACTTCAAACAAGCTTTCCGAAGCCTAAACGAGCCGAAATCTACTGTCGTCTTCATGAGAATCCATCACCAAGATGTGGTCTAAGCTTTTGTACAGTTTTCTCAATACGTAAGCTCTCTTAACGGGTCAGAGACTCTTTATGCTTATGATTGATATGAACAACTGCAGGAGACCTTAACCTTTATATATAGCTTCCATATTGGGCTTTCCCTTTCCCATCATAAGATCGATATGGACCAGGTCCACACTAAAAGAGATCCATTTTCTACCTGAACTTCTACCCATTAATCTAGATCATTTATTGGGCCACTTTATTATCCTTATCTAGATCAAATTATGTAACTTAACCGATAATTTATTTAAAACCAAATAATGCAATTAAATGTTGTTCACTTAATAGGAAAATGACAAAAATGTCCCTAGGGACAAAAATGTCTAACATTCTCCCCCTTGGATAATACTTAATTGCATTTTTGACTCAAGTTTAAAAGCAATTAAAAACTTGGTTAAGCTACGCTGCTATATTAGTCGACTAAGTTTAGAAACAAAACATTTGATCCTGAAAGTCCAACATTCCATCCTGCAAGGCTTTCGATACCGAAAAGTATCAAATACATATGTCATGTAACATAAATCCAATACAATCACGCATATCTAATACCTCACTAATATGAATGGGAAAATAGAATGTGGCAAACTACGATGATACCTTTATGATCTAATACGTATCATCTTCGTTTGCAGGTCTTGATTTCTCCAACTTTATGCTAAATTGTATTACTAAACTGCATTAGAGAAATTCTGTTTTCTCTTACCGAATGCTAAATAACATTAGAGAAAACTTGTTTCCTCTCACCATATGCTAAACAACATTAGAGAAAACCTTTACATTCTCCAACTGAATGCTAAACTAGATTAGAGAGCCTTTATGAGATTAAAAACTTATATCCCCTTATGTCATATGAACTTTAAGGATATATCCGTATAAAATTGTATGTATCTAAATGATATAGATTCAAGGTTAATCTGTATATATGCCCAATGACCTTTAAAAGCTTATGATTGACACAAATCTTAAGACTTTCATACGTATTATGATAATGTATGATAACATATATTACCGAGGATAAATAATGATTATCTTCAATTCATGAACCATCATACCGTCATAATATATGAAAATGCACAAATGTACAAAGAGCAAACATAATGATCCCCTAGCTGACAGTGTCTAAGGACTTTAAAACACTCATATTGTATACTTGTATTTCAAACACAAGTGGGGCAAAGTCCTTTAGTTAAAGAATCAACTTATAGTTCCTCAGGTTTTAAATGCTCCAAAACTTAATATCACCTTTTCGTATCAACTACTTCATGGTCAAATATTTGACCTCAAAATGCTAAGATCCTGTGATATTCAATGTTGTTATTAAACAACACAGCAGCTTGATTATCACATTATAACTGAATGGGTTTAGCCACTGAATCAACTACAGACAATTTAGAAATCAAATTTCTGAGCTAAACTGTCTGTGAAGCAGCCCCACAGCATGCACTATGTATGTATGGTTAAGGAAGTCACCTGTGTCAACTTGACACTCTTCCACAACATTGTACCATCTGCTAACTTTAAAACTATAACCTTAACTAAACTTTCGATTATCCAGACACATATCTTACTTTGAATCTGAATTCCCTATGAGGTTTAGTCAGTTGAGTTTTTTATATGTCAATATATAATCTTTGATTCCCTTTAATTATCTCAACACTCGCTTGACTGCATTTTAATGGTCTACATTTAGGTTAACCAGATACTGACCAAACAGTCAAACAGTAAATGCAATGTCCTACCTGGATAATCGAGGAAATTGCGTCACTTTCGATATATCTTTGCAGTTTATACTCATTGTTGCTGCAAG
>JANIIA010000191.1:28624924-28647926 GCA_027478495.1 Erythroxylum alaternifolium | reverse complement strand
AGCATGAGATGTGTTAATTTACCACTCTCGGACCTGTTTCTCTGGTCCGACCCGTTCTCTGGAAACGGGATGTTACACAGTTACCTTCGAATATAAATAGCTGTACCCAATCACCACCCTAAGAGCGACCTCGTCATGAGGTAACAATGAATCATGTCAAAACATAGGATTTATATCCATGATATCCCTGTGTACCTCAAGTCTAATGATATTTACACCATTACTATGATGAGATTAATCATTGACATTTGATAGATCATCCATATGATAATCTCATAGCGGGTCATCCGACGTACTTACTACCTTTGGTGAGCATCCGCATATTAACTCTAAAATCTCATGCTTACAGTTTATAAGATCTATTGCTTAATTAAATCAAGGAGTATAATATGTGCTAGTCTATCTAAATTAATAATATCCTATCTTATTAATCATATGACTGGGGATTATTTAGATGCTAATATAATTAAACATGATAGGAATCTCATTATCATGATCTCATTATGATTTCCTTCATGCTATATTTTGTATCATGGATTTCATTAATTCGGTTTAAGATTAATATCAATTCATATATAAACGAATATCAAATCAATGAAAAAATGCCTTACTCTTTATTAATCAAAATAAAGTTTGTACAAAAGTGCTAAAGGTGATTGCCTTTAGTGCACTACTCTAACAATATCTCACTTGTACTAAAGTCAATCGCCTTTATATCTAATACTATAGGCGAGTACACAAGAATCAAATTTTTTCTGAGGAAGTGTCTTAGCCAAAGGATCAACGATGTTTTGATCTGTGGGCACTCTCTCTATCTTCACATCACCTCTATCAATTATCTCCCTGATCAAGTGATATCTCTTAAGTATGTGCTTAGACCTCTGATGAGACCTCAATTTCTTGGCTTGAGCAATAGCCCTATTATTGTCACTGTACAACAATATTAGGTCTACTATGCTAAGAACCACTCCAAGTTCCACTTGAAGTTCTATGATGAACTTTTTAATCCAAACAGCTTCTTTTGCAACTTTTGCAACTGTAATGTACTCTGACTCGATCGTTAAATCTACAGTCATCTCTTGTTTGGAACTCTTCCAACTGACCGCTCCACCATTCAGTATGAAAACATAACTTGATTGGGATTTGGACTCATCCTGGTCAGATTGAAAACTGGCATCTGTATGCCCACTCACTACAGGATCTCCATTTTCATATATCAAGAATGCGTCCTTAGTCCTTCTTAAGTACTTTAGGATATTCTTAATAGCCATCCAGTGACCCCTCACCAAGATCTGATTGATATCTACTCGTAACACTTAGAGCATAAAATATATCAGGTCTTGTACATAACATAGCATACATGATTGATCCTACTGCCAAAGCATACAGGATCATACTCATGCAGATCCTCTCATCTTATGTCATGGGACACATAGATTTTGAGAGTTTTATCCCATGAGTCACAGGAAGAAACCCTCTCCTGGACTGCTCCATGCTAAACTTATTTATTACTTTGTCTATGTATGTTGACTGTGAAAGACCTAGCAACTTCCTTGATATATCTCTATAGATCTTTATTGCCAATATATAAGTTGCTTCTCTAAGGTCTTTCATGAAAAAATTATGGGACAACCAAACTTTGACTAATTGCAAACTTGAGACATCATTTCTTATAAGTAATATGTCATCCACATATAATACAAGGAATATAATAGCACTCCTACTAACCTTCTTGTACACACAAGGTTTGTCATGATTTTGTGAGAAACCAAACTCTTTGATTATCTCATAAAATCGGATGTTCCAACTCCTAGATGCATACTTCAATCCATAAATGGATTTTTAAAGCTTGCATACCTTTCTGCTATCTTCGGATATAAAGCCCTTAGGTTGTATCATATATACATCCTTAACTAGGTTTCTATTTAGGAAGGTTGTCTTTACATCCATCTGCCATATTTCATAATCATAATGAGCAACAATGGCTAGGAGTATTCTAATGGATTTAAGCATAGTTATGGGGCTAACTATCTTGTCATAGTCAATTCCTTATTTTTGACGGTAACTTTTAGCTACTAGCCTCACTTTATAGATAATCACATTACCTTATATATCGATTTTATTCTTAAAAATCCACTTGCACCCTATGGGTTTTAACCCTTCAGGTGGCTTAACCAAAGTCCATACTTAGTTTGCGTACATGAAATCCATTTCAAACTTTATGGCTTGAAGCCATTTTTCAGATTCTGATCTCTTTAAAGCCTCTTCATAGGATGTAGGCTCATCATCCTCTATGAGCAATACATCATTTTTCTCACTTATAGGAAATCCATATCTCTCTAGAACATTACATATCCTACTTGAACTACGAACATGTTGTGTGTCAGAAGGTTCAACTATTGTCTCATCTATGTGAGCAACAATTTCATGTTCAAGCAATTGATCTACATTTGTTTTAGCATCATGAACTTCATCAAGTTCAAATTTGCTCCCACTATCTTCTCTTAGAAGAAACTCTTTCTATAAAAAGATAGTATGCTTTAAGACAAACAAGTTTTGTTCTAAAGCATTATAGAACTGATATCTAATTGTTTCCTTAGGATATCCTATAAACAGACATTTATCAGACTTCACTTCAAGCTTGTCTAATTGAATCCGCTTCACATAATCCAGACAATCCCAAACATCCATATGAGAAACATAGGGCCTCTTGTTATTTCATATTTCATATGGAGTAACTTCAACTACGTTTGAAGGGACTCTGTTTGTCATATAAACAGCAGTCTCGAATGTATAACCCCAAAAGGATTTTGGTAGATCTGTTAAGCCCATCATTGACCTTACCATGTCTAACAAAGTTCAATTTCTCCTTTCCGCCACACTATTATGTTGTGGTGTGTAAAGTGGAGTCTACTGGGACACTATCCTATTATCTCCGAGATAAGTTAGAAATTCCTCGTTTAAGTATTCACCAGATCAATCTGATCGAAGTGTCTTAATAATTCTACTGAGTTATTTCTCTACTTCATGTCTAAATTGTTTGAACATTTCAATTGCTTCAGACTTGTATATCGTTAGATACATATACCTATATCGTGAATAATCATCGATAAAAGTACTGAAGTACACAAAACTGCCTTTCGCATGAATGGACATCATACCACATACATCATAATGTATGAAGTCTAATAACCCATTTATTCGTTCACTTTTTCCTTTAAAAGGTAATTTAGTCATCTTGCCTAACAAGCATGATTCATATGTTTCATATGATTCATAATCAAATGACCCTAAGCTACCATTCTTGTGTAGCTTCATCGTACATTTCTCACTTATATGGCCAAATCGACAATGCGATAAGTAAGATGATTTTATATTATCTCGTTTTTGTCTTTTATTGTCATTCATATTTAAAATTAGATTCTACATATCTAATACGTAAATTCCATTGCACAATGAAGTAGTACCATAAAACATTTCATTCAACTTAATTAAACAACCATTGTTTGAAAAAGTTAAATGAAATCCTAATTTATTAAGATATGAAATAGATACAATGTTTTTAGTTACAATAAGTACATAATAGAAAATTTTCAAAATTAACTCTAGCCCACGTGGAAGATACAAAACATATGTCCCTACAGCTAATGCAGCAACTTTTTCTCCATTTCCCACACGTAGGTCCATCTCTCCCTTCTTGAGTGGTCTACTATCCCTGAGGCCCTGCATATCAACACAAATGTGTGAGCCACATCTGGTATCTAATATCGAAATGTTATCATCAAAAATAGTATTAACATCAATGAAAAATATCTTATCTAAAGTAGATGGTGCGGCATCCAATGCCTTCTTCTACTTCAGTGACTTCAGATAAGCTTTACAGTTCCTCTTCCAATGTCCTTCCTTGTTGCAATTGAAGTATATCCCCTTTGGTCTTGTCTCCTTCGCCTTCTTCTTGGTTACATCTCCCATTAGCCTCTTGAACTTCTTCTTCTTCTTTTGGTTCTTCTTTCAACAACCAGAAGCACAGTCCACCAGCATCACATCCTTACTGTCCTTCTTGACAATTTGCTCAAGTGTTTTGAGTAGATTAATCAACTCAGGAATCATTATGGATATTGAGTTCATCCGATAGTTAAGCACAAACTGTGAATAACAATAAGTCAAATTGGTCATAATTAATTCTATAATTAATTCATGATCCATAATGAAACCCAAACTGGCTAATCTCTCAATGTGTCCATTCATCTTCAGCATATGCTGCACCGGAGATGATCCCTCAGCCATCTTTGAACAGAAAAATAACCTCAAGGTCTCGCACCTTTTAGACATAGCCTGCTCATCAAACAGTTCCCTCAGATGGTAGACTATGGTATGAGCATCCATAGCCTCATGTTGCTTTTGCAGTTCTAGTGACATAGAGGCCAGCATTATACAGCTAGCCAACTCATTATCATCTAGTAGCTTTTTATAAGCTCTCTGATCTTCATCAAATGCATCGACAGCAAGGGAATTGAAAAATGGTTCATCTAGGACATATTCTAGTTTTTCAGATTTGAGAACAATTCTCAAATTCCGTAGCCAATCCAAAAAGTTGGGTCCCATGAGTTTGTTGGAATCTAACAGGGAGTGCAAGTTCCCACAAGAAGACATTGTATGATTTGATAACTTAGAAGAATGAGAGAAAGTGTTAGAATGTACATTTAATACATATCTATAAAGACTTTGATAACATGCATTATGGGTCCCACTATTCTTATTCAAATCCATAGTCCTCACTACAAATTCGAGAAAACTTATACTTTTCTTATTGGGACGATATTCGGTATCACTAAGAATGATCTTGGGTTTGGCCAACAAGCCACCTTAGGTCAATTGGTAGGTATCATTCATACCAATTGCATACAAGTATGTAACTATTGACTTGTGCCATCAACTACTGATTTACCACAATCATAGGGTTATCAACTCTTGATTTATATACATCCCATGTATATAATCCAACTTCGCCTTTATCCACTTTAATCTGGGTTTGCTCAATAAATCAACGCTTCCAGTTAATACCAACCCATTAATTCAAAAATCTAATTTCCGTGGTTTGAATATATTTGTGTAGAGCGGGCTTGGGTTTACACAATAACCCAATGCTAAAAGAACTCTAGTTCTTGCCATATCAATGGAAGGCATAAGTCCTAATATTTTGGTTGAGGGATTTGTCCTTTGGTCTCATCAATACTTGGATGATCTTGATTATGTATATCACATATACATTTAGATTATGGATAACTTAATTGAATTGAGCCTATGTCTATAACTACCCTTAAAATGCATCTAATGCATATATCACACAAAAGAGGCTTAAATTTAGGTGGTGACTCGACTATGCGTCCAAAGTTCATGATCGAATTTAACTTTTGATCTTAATCGGGTATAAGTGTTGGTCTTGGCTAATCTGAATTAAGAATGTGGTTTGATTAGGAACCCTAAAATTTAATCATTTTGATGTTTAGATTAAGCACTTTAATCCTAGTTTATATGCCTTTATCTAGTCACACTAGAAATGCTATGCTCCACTTGGATTAATTCTAAATTAAACCCTAGGGTTTCCAAAATACTTGTACATTAATTAATCTATAATATCCCTAGGTCATATCAAATTTATCTAAACAATTTTGACACATGCCAAAATTATCTTAACAAAATCATTAAGATAAATCAGTTAACCTCCTAGACATTAAAGGGACCAATTCGATGTTCGTAAAATTCCCAAAACCCTAATTTCAAGCACAGGCATTAAGTATGTTATTGTCATCAAAATAATACATTTCTTTTCAGATAAGAACCTTATTAAGGTCTCATAACCGAAATGCATACATTATAAGTCATTAAGTAAGTCAACTCCATTAACTTTCAGAAAGTTGACCAATGTTGACTTGACTTTATTTATTAATTGAATCAAATTCAATTAGTTCTGTAAAAATTCCAGAGTCTTATACACATTATAAACGTGTCTAATAAAAATTCCACAAATTAATTCCTGGGATTTATTTATTTAAAAATTGGAATAAATAAACACATCATCTGTGTATGACACTTGTCATATTACTTCTAGCACTAGTCAAACATTACATCATGCTTGCATAAGATAATCACTTTAACAATAAGTGTCATACATCTCATACATGTGGCAACATTTCATCTTGCATGAACATGCATAAAATTTATAAAAACAATTTTTATAAAAATTAATATAGGATTTACATGCATTCATGTTCATCACATTTCCAGAATTCCCATAACTTCATACATGCATAAGGTTGACATTAAATTCATAATAAAATAGCAAATGACATTCAATTGAATTTTCCTTTTACAAAAATATAACATAACACATTATAAACATTTTTGTGAAAGAAAATCAGAAAAAATTTTCTAGAATTAATACAAAAATTTCAAAATCAACACATGCATTCAATTTTCTTGAAATTCCCAGAAATTAACATATAAACAGTATAGATATTAATTCGAAATAAAATAGAAAATGACATTCAATTGCAATTTACTTTGACATAAACATAATATAACATCTTATAAACATTTCTGCGAAAGAAAAATAAAAAAAATTTCTAGATTTTACACGAATTATTCCAAATCAACATGTATGTCAATCACAACCTAGCAAACACTTTACACATATTCAATACATCATCTATTACATACAAAACTTGCTCTGATACCACTATTAGGTTTGTCGTGATTGCATGCATCACATGCATGATAATGCAGCGGAAGTATCAAAATCAAGTTTCTGACACCATGACAACCCAAAAACCATAAAATCAAACATGCATGAAAGGATATGTAAAAGAACATGAAATATAAAGCTTTTACCTTTTGTTTCTCCTCCTTTCTTATTTCTTCTCCTTGTTTGGGTCATTGGAAACACCAAACCCTTCCTTGATCACCCAAGAACATGCAAAGATTAAAAAGAAACAATGTATAAAGGGATTTGAGCACCAAACTAGATGAGCTCTAGTATAGATGCTCAATATGAAAAGATAGATCAAGATCTTGTTACATGCACTTTGATTCATATAACTCTTGCTTAAATTATAAGAACAAGACTCTTGATTCCTCTCTCTCACTCTAGAACTCTTCTAGAGCTCCTATCCTCTCACTTGAGTGTGTAAGAAGTGTAAAAACCTTGTGTACATAAGTGAAGAACTCATTTATGTACCCATTTGTGACCTCTGTCATGATCATAGCCAACAAGGCCACGATCGTGGCATGGCTCGCCTTCGACCACGATCGTGGATTATGAGTCACAATCGTGGCCTACTTAAATTTGGCCATACACACTATATTTTTCATCTAATCTTTTATGCGTGTGACCCTTAGGTTCCCGATTATTTTAGGCACTTAAATTAACTCTTAATTTAATCAAATCATGAATGGTTTCATGATGCCAATTTGCCGGAATAAAAGTGGATTAACACACGAACTCTTTGATAGTTAATTATCCAACTTATGAACCTTTCTATAGAAAATTACCGTGCTATTCGTCCTTTCACCATACTGTACCCCACTTAGTTCAGAGTATACGCTACGTGTCAACACCCACTAAACTGACTACATCACATCTAGTCCAAGTGATGCTAGCTCTTGTCCTGGGATCTCATTACTCTTATGTGTCATTGAATACTCTCTTCATGACACATAATTGGTCTGGCCAGAGACTCCCAAGTAATGACCCCGACAAGAGGCGATGGGTATCATCTTCTATCAGGAGTAGTGAATCTTTTATTGTCTATCCAATTACCTTCGATTACAAATAGGTATACCCAATCACTACCCTAAGAGCAACCTCGTCTTGAGGTAACAAGGAATGATGTCAAAGCACATGATTCATATCAAAGATATCCTTGAGTACCTCAAGTCTAAGGATATTTACACTATCGTTATGATGAGATTAATCATTGACTTTCGATAGATCATCCATATGATAATCTCATAGCGGGTCATTCGATGTACTTACTACTCTTAGCAAGCATCCACATGTTAACTCTAAACAACTCATGCTTACAGTTTGTGAGATCAACTACTTGATCAAATCAAGGAGTATAACATGTGCTAGTCTGTCTGGATTAATAATGTCCTGTCTTATTAATCCTATGACTAGGGATTATCAAGATACTAACATAATTGCACATGATAGGAATCTCATTATCATTATCTCATCATGATTTTTTTCATGCTATGTTTTGTATCATGGACTTCACTGATTTGATTTAAGATCAATATTAATTCATATATAAATGAATATCAAATTAATGAAAAATACCTTACCCTTTATTAATCAAAATAAATTTTGTACAAAAGTGTTAATGGTGATTACCTTTAAAGCACTACTCTAACATCCAGTAGGTTTCTTTTTCTTCCCTTGTTGAGTACTAAATGGTCTCCATTAGTAAGAGAATTTAATTAAGTCCTCAACTAAAATATCAATATCTTAAGTCTCAATAACGGAATCATATAAGGCAAATCATGCTTTAAGATAACCACAACACATATTCTAGCATATTTAACTCTTTTCCTAGCTACTATAACCTTATCTATATAGATTACTTTACCTAAAAAATTGGACAAATAGGTTAACCCCTAAGTAGACCAATACTTTAAAGGGACATTATTTATGCTAATCCAATAAAGACTTAATTATGCTTAACATTTTCCAAATTCAAACCTAGTTTTTAGGAGGAGGATGGAAATTCTATTAACATTCTAAATGTAGCGCCCCGTTATTATAGGATATATACCGAAACACCCTGAGGACATTCCAGTACCTAACCTATGATAATGGTATGCTACGTTCAACCACAACATTCACTTAACATGGCATCATCATTCTTTATTCTCATATAAGACATCATCAAGAAAGTCACAATATTTTAAAACCAAAATTTTCCCCATCTCAATTCATAACTCCAAACATATTTACATTGTAGCTTTTAAACACCCATACATGTACATTATCATAACCTAATACAAAATATGCTACATGAAAGAGGAAAATACACAAAAAGTCTATCTAATCTTTCTAATCCTAGTTGACCGACCTTTGAGCCATTTCTTCTTCTTCCTAAAAGTAAAAGACTATACTTTTTCTAGCATCTCGCAGTAGCTAAAATCCTCCCTCGATCTTGAAATGTCAACGTGCAATTTTGGGTGAGTTTTGCGAACTTAAATGAGGTAACCATCATCGATGGTTCACTCAATTCATGAAACACATCAAACATGTAGACATATAATTCACATCTTTGCATTTTTGCTTAAAGCATCACATATCACTTTCAGGAAAATTATACCGAACATTTCATTCATACGAAATACACATATCAATTGTAAATGCAATGCATATGATTCATTTTCATTTGTTACTTTGTTGTGACTTAGTGTCTCTTTTTTTTCTAGCTCATATCCCTTATTGGATACCGAGTTGTATCGAATAATGTCACATATCCCTTAGTAGATACCGAGTACATGCACAACTAAGCCAAAGGCTCTTATCACATTCTAAGCGTTAAGTTCTTTTATTGGTGACTCCAGTCACAACTGCCTTTATCTTTCACGCATTCATGAAATGAAATGCATCTCACATATTCATTCAATCATTGTTTTTAATAATTCACATTCACAGTCAAAACACAATCATCTTCGGACCTTTGTTTGGCATTCAACAAAATTTGTTGAGTAACATTTATTTTTTCATATTCACATACAAGGAGCACTTCAAATATCACAGTCATTCATTAGAAACTTCGGACCTTTATTGTTCGGAATCAACAAAATCAATTTCACATTCATAAGATATTTCAAACATAATTTAACAGAACAATTAATTGAGTGAGACTGTCTAGGTTACTCACTAATTGCTCTTGAAGTTATTGCCTCGAAGTTTTAGCAATGTCTAGATGTTGACGTTCCAATTGCTCCTCTATGTCAACTAATACATACACATATCACAATTTTGCACAATTTTAAAAGTGTCTATTAATGCACATATATGTATATGAAATATGCACAATGCATGTTCAGTGACATTTTTGGGTACTTTTCCTAGATTCAAGTCACATTATCCTTCATATATCAAAACTCGCTAAAATATAATTTGTACTTAGGTTTTCACCTCATTAAGCCCATAAAAATCAAAATTCATATCTCATTTGGTCAAATCAGATTTTTTTTTCATGTAACATACTTTCGGGTCAACTTTCCATGTTCTTTCTAACCAAGAAAATGAGGTAATTTGGTAACACTTTCTTCTAGAAAAATTTCCCCATTGTCTTAAGTTTCTAATGACACCAAGATCATTCAATTTAGTTTAGTATTTCAAACATTATACTCCAAATATTTCGGACTATTCATAAACTATATCAATATCATATACTAAACTTAAATTCAGAAATATAAAATTCTAGAGACAGAATTAAAATTCAATTTCTTCAGATGATTTGTAGTCCTATGGGTCATTAATGATCATACACATATACAAAAACAAGACATTTACATAAACTTTTCATCACCCACGACACATATAAAAATGATATAATCAAGTCATTAATCTTAATATATTCATCATTCTAGCTTCATTTAACCATACCCATGACATTTAAAGCATCACTTACTTGATTTAACTTCAAATTGTTCAAGAACACAAAGAGCCCTAACTTCTCTTACAACTCACGTACATCATCATAGAGGTTGGGAGGTTGGGTCTTTAGTGAGAAATGAAGAAGAGAGCAAGATAGTAGCAACTAAAGATAGATGGAAGCAAAGTGTAACATTGATGATGGTTAGGTGAGTAAAATCGTAGGAGTGAAGAAAGATAGAAGAGAAGACAAGAAGAAGAAGAGGGTCATGAAAAATGAGAAGGAAATGAAGAAGAGAAAGTAAATGAAAGACAATAATTAAATGGTCTTTCAAATAATTAAGACCATCGTAGGTTATAAGATAAAGGCATGGCTTGGCAAGTGACACATGTCACTAGCCACATGTTCATTTCCTATTGATTCACAATTGGTTCTTTTGTTAAACTAGTCCATTCAACTCCAATTGTCTCCAAATTTTAATGACATAAGTCATTAAATCCCAAAGTCATTTATAAAAATTTCCACTATCATTGACTCTTATTTCTAGTACCATTTATCCATTATCCTGCCACTTGACATTTTTCCTAATCTAAAATTTACCCAAAAATTTAGAAATTTCCTAAAATTCACCGAAATTTCTAAATCACTAAATAAGCTCTCCAAATCAATGTACAACTTATAAAAACCACAATTCTCAATATAATCACATTTACAAATCAATTATACCCGAAATGTCAATAAATACATGTATAATCATTTTAATGTGCAAAAATTCAATATTAACGTGTATGTGCATGTCATATTATGCATGTGCATGAAATGCACTTGCTAATTTCTTAATAATCTCTCATATTGATTATTCTAGCCTCAAAGTGGTAACGGGATGTTACAAAGATGGCTCAATACTCTTCAAGTTTACAGAGGATACCAATTTGTGTGAAATAATGGAACAAGGGCCATAACATGTAGGTGACCAAGCTCTTTTTATCCAACAATGGAAGCGAGGTATGGACTTGGATAGAGGTAGGATTGATGTAATTCTTGTGTGGGTTCACTTTCATAATCTTCCCATGGAGCTTTGGACAATTAAGGGACTGAGTTATATTGCTAGTTTCTTAGGTAAGCCTATTTGCATAGATACTCAAAAGGCTACATTGCAGCAAATTAGCTATGTTAAAATTTGCATCAAAGTACAGAAAAAATTTTCTCTACCTAAGTACCTTTCTGTCATGAGATTTAGTGATTCATGTGCATTGGAAAAAGTTGAAATGCTTGTTACATATCTATGGAAACTCAATAACTCTATCAAAAAATGTTTCCCAACTGGTAAGAAGTTTGCAACCGATTGGCATGATAAATTAATAGGCACTGATTCAACTATTACTAATTTGGCTTATGATTTTAATTCTATTAAAGATAATGTTCAGGTAGTCATTTCTCCAACTGCACATTTTCCTAGCACTATTGAAGTACTCCCTACGGACTTTATTGCTTTTAATCCTTCTGGCTCTGATCCTAAGGTAGGAAATATCCAAATTGAAAATTCCCCTAACTCTACTACAGCCCTTCCTACTAATAACTAACAAGGTGGTTCCAACATCTATTGTCACTCTTGCAGCTGACATTGTGCCTTCACCATGTCATACATTATGTCTGACTCTTGATGCACTAGATGATCGTACACTGGTACAGTCTCTTTAGATAATCCTTACTATAAGAATCCTGAGCTAGTTTTGCATTGTGAAGTAGTGGCTAATCAAGCTACAGAATTACTAAATTTCACCTCTAAAACTGATGATTTGAAATTACATTCTAGTGCTTCTCGACAACGCTATGTTAGACGAAAAGGGAAACAATAGATTAAAGGGGACTCCCCCTCATTATGGTCATTTTAGTGTGGAATACAAGAGGGATTAATGACCCTCTCAAAAAGAATATGGTGAAGGATCTGATCAAGGATAGAAAGACCTTTACTGATAGGTCTTCTTGAAACAAGAATAAAAGATCCTCTTACTCTTTTTGGCTCAAAACTTTTGGGCACTAGTTAGGAGCTAATCTATAACCATCGATCACATTATAGTGGTCAAATTATTTTCCTTTATAACTCTAATTTGATTATTGTACAACTTCTTGAGGAATCTGATTAACATTTGCATCTTCTCTTCAACTTGATGAATACAAATACTTCTTTTGTTGTCACTTTAATCTATGCTTCTAACTTTGGATTTTAGAGGCAACTTTTATGGTCCAATCTGTTAAATATCCAACACAGGATACAAGCTCTATGATTTGTCGCTGGTGATATCAATTGTGCTCTAAATTCTTTGGAGATTCAAGTAGGGAGGAGGTACCATTTTAGGTTATCTAAAGAGCTGTCAAATTATCTGATGAAGGTTAATTTAGTTGATTTCACTTCCACAGGCCATTTATTTACCTAGTTAAATAAACAAGGTGCTTTGTTCATTAAAAAAAACTAGACAAAACTCTTGTTAACTCCCTCTGGCTTGATTAATTTCTTGATTCCTTTTTCCATTTTAGAGAAAATTTAATGTCTAATCACGCATACATCTATGTTTAATGGCTTATTGTCAGTAAACATAATGAAGTCTTGTTCAGATTCTACAATGTTGTCTATAATATGGTTAGTTTCTCTGATGTAGTCAAAGTTAGTTAGAATACTGAGTTTTATGGATTTAAATCTTACAAGTGATGCAAAAGCTCAGACGAGTTAAGCAATCTATTAAATGTCTTACTCAAGACCAAAATGTCAACTTACAAACTCTCAAGACAAAGCTTATAGTGACATAACAATCTTGTTATGATTTCCCCAATAACATATGTTTGAGCCAAACTGAAATCTAGTGTCTCCAAGATTACTAGTTAGCACTTTAATTCAGTACTTCTATCTTAAAACAAAAGGCCAGACTTACATGGTGCAAGGAAAGGGACTCTAATATGAAAATTTTTCATTCCAAACTATTAGCCCGCAGAAATACCAACAAGATTTCTAAGTTGCTGGATAGTATAGTAGACAAGAATATATTGAATTATCTAGTTTGGTCTAAGTTGCTCGAAGCTAATACCTTGATCTAATGGGAGCCGATAACTCTACACGCCCTAGTTCCAATGCTTTCCAGCTCTTACCAAGGACTCCTTGATTTTACCTTACATAATGGACGACATTAAGCGAGTTTTATTTAGTCTACATCCATCTAAATCTCCTAGCCCCGATGAGTTTATTACTTTATTTTTTAAAAAGACATGGGATATCAATAGGTAATTATTTAACGAAGCTATTTTAGAGTTCTTTAAATCTTCCAAGTTGCTTCAAGAAATCAACCACACCTTTATTTGCCTGGTACCTAAGAATCCTAATCCTTCTACTATAGGTGACTTTCGATCTATTTCTTGTTTTGGTACCGTATATAAGGTAATCTCTAAACTTCTTGCTGAGAGATTGAAAAAAGTTATCTTTACTCTCATTAATCCCGCTCAAGAAGCTTTTCTCCCAGATAGACATATAAGTAACAATATTTTACTCTTATAAGACCTACTTAAGGACTACAACTCTGTTAAGAGTATTAAGAGTTGCTTACTCAGCATCAATTTATATAAGGCATTTGATTCGGTCAGCTGGAGTTTTATTCAATTATGCCTAAAATCTCTTCATCTACTTAACAGATTTGTTCACTGGCTTATCTCCTGTATCACTTCATCTTCTATCTATTCCTTTCAAACCAAGCAAAGGTATTTAAAAAAGGGATCCTTTATCCTCTTTTCTCTTTACACTTGTTATGGATAGACTATCTTGACTTCTTTCCAAGATAATTCATAGTAATGTTGTTTTTCACTATCATTATTGATGCAAGGAACTTAATCTAACTCATTTGATGTATGCAGATGATTTATTGCTACTTTTTGCAGCTGATATCCCTTCTCTTAAGTGAATCATGCATCTGTTAAAGCTATTTGCAAGCTAGTCAGGACTTACCATCAATATGCCGAAGAGCAGTCTGCACGTTTCTAAGGATGTGTGCAACCCGAATGACATCAAAAGAATTTCTCGACTTAGCTTTATTCTAGTGCCTTTTAGATACTGGGTATCCCATTTATCTTCTTTAAGCCTAAACTCTAAGACTGTCTACCTATTATTGAAAAGTTGAAATCACTAAGCTTGGCCTAGCAAAATCATTCTCTCTCCTATGTAGCTCGACTTACTCTCATTATCTCGGTTCTTGATAGCTACATATTCATTGGAATGCTCACATCGCTTTGCCAAAAAAAGTTAAAGTAGATGGATAAGGTTGTGAAATCTTTTCTTTGGTTTGGCGCAATGGGAAATTCCAAGAGGGCTAGAGTTAAATGTACTAAGGTAACTCTTCCTAAAAGGCAAGGAGGCTTAGGAATCATTTCCATTTCAGATATACAAAAGGTCTTAATGAGCAAAAATTTACGACGATTATATACATATCTCACTGTTCTTTGGACAAAATAGATTCATGAATATTATCTAAAGACATCTAACTTTTAGCAACTTGATTTTTCTAAGGAGGGATTTTGGGTCACTACAAGAAAAGAATCCCTTCTGCGACGTTTTAAAAACATCGCAAAAGGTGAAAAAATGTCACAAAAAACGTTGCGGAATGTAGTGTAGGTAAAAGGTTTCTGCGACGTTTTCAGAAAAACATCACAGAAAACACTGACATTCCGTAACGTTTTTAAAAACGTCACTAAAAGATTAGACTTTCCGCGACATTTATTTTTTAATTATTATTTTTTAATTTTTAAAATAATTTTAATTTATTAATTATTTTTTAATAAATCTTATTTGTTTAATAACTATTCAATATTATTTATAAACTTTATTTATTTAATTCTTCAATTTTTTAGTATATCATTAACTTTAATAATTATTCATATATCACAAGAATTTCATACTTGTAAACAATTTATTATTTAATTGCAATTCACAAACATGTCATAATACACCAATTAACATAACAAGTACATTATAAGTGTATAATATATCAATATGAGTACATAAAAATTCCAAGAGCTTTTTTTGTTGTTCAATTTTTTTTTAGTACTCCTAACTTTTCCTTGAGCCCCGTTTACATTCTTCTGATAACTTGTTTATGCCAAATCCTGCTCACTATCATCCTCCATTTTATGGTGGTCATCACCTTTCTCACCCGTCTCGTTATTCTCTCCACATCAGCATCCCGTTTCAAAAAGTAACTTCTGTTAATTAATGAGAAGCACATAAAAGACCAGATGCTTAAATGTGACGTAAAATCCATGCGAGTGAACTACCATTCTGCCCTGCACTTCCACCCTCTTGCGACTCTCCTCTTATGTATTATTTTTAAGTAGGTGATGGTATTGCTAAAATATATCTTTTCTTGATTTACGTATAAGAGTATGAGAAAACACCAAGTCCACCTTGGAAATGGAAAGAGATTCAGACAAAATTCAAAATACCATAACAAAGAGAAAGATATTCAGGACGATGTATCAATATAATGCAATACCTGAAAATAAAATAGAGAAATTTAGAAGAGGAAAATGGAAGTTTTGAAAAGCATTGTTTTTAAAAATGGACAACTATGGGGATTGCTTACCGGTGATATCCCCATCACTTGAAGAAAAAAGCCAGATCCGAAGTACATAGACAAAGCCTCGAAATCATGAACTCATATTCCTTTTGCAATAATTTCTTGCTTAGTAATCTATTGAACACATGCACTCACCACTTGAGGCACAGTGATGTCCTCACACAAAATTGAGTAAAGAATAAAAATAAGCATAATCAGACACACAAACAAAAGAGCAAGAGACTTGAAAAATAAAATTATCCAAGAATTAAGCGCTAATCCCCTAATTCCTTCACAGGTTTTCAAAATCAGTATTTTCCTGAATCTTATTGCCAACTTGCTTATGACTGTCGTGGCTTTTGTTGAATTCAGTACAAAACAAAACATCAAGTTTCCGGTACTTTAATATTCCAGGAAAATATATGCTACATGTTTATGTTGAAGTGAAAAGATGCGAAAGCTAGGATCTCTAATCAAGCAAGGCTAAAAGCGGATATGAAATCAAGAAATGGCCAACATAAAGCAGCTATTTCACCTTTGCTGTATAAATGAAGAATTGACTACCATTGGAATTTGGATCGGCGTTGGCCATGCTCAACACACCAAGATTAATATGCATCACTGCAATAAAGTGATTGAGATATTAATACTACAAGGACCCTAATGAAGTCAACCACGTGAAAATAAAAAAGTAAGAACAAGAAATATGACATTCTGCTGCTCCCCCCGTACAATAACCCTCTTCAAAGATCCAGCAAATACTCACAAGCAAAGCTCTCATCGTCAAAGCTAGAACCATATATGCTAACTCCCCCAGTTCCCTGCAATTAATGAACAGAGCAATTCTTGTTCAGTAAAATCATCATTATGTTTAACAAGCATCATGAAAGAAAGCATGAAAGATTACATTTCCTTTAGTGAAGTCCCCTGCTTAAATCATGAAATCTTTACTAATCCGGTGAAAGGAGCATCCTTTGTAGCCAAACCCTCTTTCCCTGCACGATTGATGGGTCAGAAGCAATCCACAGAATCGAAGACCTCCAATATACGAATTAAGAGAAGCTTGCCTGTGCACAGGACACGAAAGTTCTCAACAGTTTTTAGGACAACGTCACCAAAAAGGCCCATTACTATCCTACCACAGGTTCACCCCTGACATCAACGTCAAAGAAGACTTTGGTTATCACTTTTGCCTGCAGCTCTGCAGCCTATAGTACCACATTTCAACGCTTACCCAAACAGTAATATGAATAACAGCTGATAAACATACAAACAACAACAAACCCAGTAATTACATTGGCAATGGACTTGGCGCATGCCATTCTCTGATGTTTAACAAGATTGGTTTTTGAAATCTGTAAAACGGGAAACGCCCTGACATAGTGAGATTTAGATGTTAGTACAACAGTAGTCCTTCTCAGAGTTAGAGTTTGGGAGTGCTTTAGTTGTGAACTAGAGCTGGTAGATATAGCTTGTGCCCTGCTCACGTTAATAGCATCCTGATAATAACTACGTTGTCATAACCAAGAGAACCACGACACATGTCCAGTTAGATTCTTAAAGCAGCCAAACCTTAAACAAACGTCGCAGAATAAGAGAAACTTAAAAAGGGTACCTGAAATGCAGTTCATGGGTATGCACCATTTGGATAGAGAACGCAGAAGCCATTCTGGAGGAAATTGGAAAACACTTCAAGTCAACTACTACAACCCTGACCGACTGATGATAGTCAACTACTACAACCTAACCCCCTTCACGAGCAATCGGAAGCAATGTCAAATGGATGAAAAATCCCCAATTTACGGAACCCAAATTTTCTTAATCGGGAGCAGTTAATCGTAACATAGGAAATTGATGCTTCTGCGACAATAACCCCAACACATGTAACGCTAAAATGGTCTCCAAGTCTGATGCACTACACAAAGTTGGAAACCTAACAAAGGAACCTTCCACTCAGCAACGTAGCAAGGACAGTCGAGAAAGACCCAGGCTCAGCACCCCTAGTACACGTCCGAAAAAATTTCACACAGGGAGCTTCAATCTGTAGACACTTGAGTATTTCGTGAATCAGAAATGGAACAAAAAATCAAAATGAAAGAGGGAACAATCTCCGTTGTGGACGAGACTCGGGTGAGATTCAGTAGAATTCTCCCAAGCTTGAGAGCCACTCAAAATGCCCATGCGGAAGGGGTAGAGGGTTTTAAAAAAAAATCAAACTACTTGCTCCTGAACGTTTTAGTTTACCTTTCTGCTACGTCTTCAACAAAACATCGCACTTTTTATTTCGCGAGGTTTTATTAATAAAATATAACAAAAAATTTTAACGTTTTTAAAATATCACGAAAAATCTGTAAAATTTATAACATTTTATTGATAAAATATCACGAATTGTATAAATTTTTTTAGTGCAGGTTAATAGTCATTAGGGATCTATTAAATTGAAAATTACTTAATTTTATGGCAAATTTGATCCTAAAGATTACTTAGATTCAGAATGGAAAATAGAAAGAATTTTCAACGTCCTTAATTTTTTTAAAGAAAAGAAAATTAAGCTAGGTGTTGTTAAGTTCCAAAATTATATCGCAATTTAGTAGAGTAACCTTGTATATGAACGTAGAATGAATAATATTTCCTCTTGTGTGAACTAATTGGCATAATAAGGAAGAAATATGTTCCAAATACCTATTTTTGTGAATTGTATAATAGGTTACAGGAACTAAAATAAGACAACCAAACTGTGGTTGAATACTTTCAAGAGTTGGAGGCATTGAAAATAATTGAAAATAAAAGTTGGCATGAAAGAGGATGAGTTGACTTCTTTAGCCCGTTTTCTTAGAGGTAAATCGATCAATTCACCAGAGAGTGAAGATGCAAGGGTACATTAACACAGATGATTTGCTAGAAAAGCTATGACTGCTGAGAAACGTATAAAGGAGAATGCTTCTACTTCTTTTAATGTAAAGGCTTAACCTAACAATGTACATTGGCAGTAAAATAAATGAGGAAATGATGGGGCTAAGAGATATTTGCCCAACCCTAGTTCCAATAAAAATATGTCTTTTAAACCTTCTGCTTCTAAGGTTAGTTCTTCAAACTTGGGTCAAAATCGAAACCAGTTAAAACCTGTCACATGCTTTAAGTGTCTAGGTAAGGGTTATATAACATGACAATGTCCTAACCAAAAGGTGTACATGTTATTGGAGGATGGGACTTACATTAGAGATCATAAGTGTGATGATATGCCCGAATTAACTAAAGACGATTAGGAAGAATGTGTTAAGGGGGATGAATTTGATGATGAATTGGAGGTTAAAGGGTTTAATGAAGCACTGGTAGTAGTCCAAGCCTTAAATACACAAATCTCACCTAAGCCAAGTGATGAGCAATGTACTAACATCTTGCATACGAGATGTTTAACTAAGAATAATGTATGCATTGTGATTATTAATGGAGGAAGTTGTACTAACTATGTTAGTAAGCATCTTATTGCTAGGTTATTGCTACCTACTACACAACATCCTCATTTTTACAAGCTGCAATCATTAGATGAAAGAGATGAGCTAAAGGTAAAATGCCAAGCACTTATTCATCTATTGGGAAGTATCAAGATAAGGTGCTTTCTGATGATATACCTATGAGTGCATGTCACATATTGATGGGGCATCCATAGGAGTCTGATAGACACACGAATAAAGATGGATATCCTAATAAGTAATCTTTTGTAATGGATAGTAGGACATGTAATTTGAAATCCCCTTTCCTTTAAAGAGGTTGTAGGAACAAAAATCAAATTGAGATAAGAGAGAGAAAGAAAAGACAAAGTGAGTCGTAAAAGTCAAGTGAGGGGACAGAAGAAAAGGAAGCATTAGTTGAATGAAAGAGTAAAAAACCAAAAGCTAGTGAGAAAAAAGGTAGCTTTTATTCGAGCACGAGAGATTTAAATAGGGCTATTTCTACACATACACCTTTTGTCCTTATGATTTATAAAAAAATTGCTTTGCTACTAATGAACTACCCAGTTATTTACCTACTGAGGTTAAAAATATTTTACAGGATTACAAGGACATCTTCCCTGAGAAGATGCCAAAGGGGGTTCCACCCCTTCTAGCAATCGAGCATCAAATGGAGTTCATACCTAGTTTGAGCATTCCCAATCAAACAATATATTGAGCCAACCCTGAGGAGAGAAAAGAGCTACAAAGTCAAGTTGATGAACTCTTTGACAAAGGTTTAGTTAGAGAGTCGTTAAGTCTATGTGCTGTGCCTATCATAATTATACTTGAGAAAGATGGAACTTAATGAATGTGTGTTGATTGTCATGATGTCAACAAAATAACTGTTAAATATCAACACCCTATTCTTAGGCTTCACGATATGTTAGAATACTTGTATGGTGCATGCACACTTTCAAAATTTGACTTAATAAGTGATTATCATCAAATTCATATGAAAGATGGTGATGAGTGGAAAACAACATTTAAAACAAAAATTGGACTTTATAAATGGATGGTTATGCCTTTTGGTTTAACCAGTGCTCCTTTGACTTTCATGAGATTAATGAACTATATGCTTAGACCTTTTATAGGCCAATTTGTAGTAGTGTATTTCGATGATATTTTAGTGTATAGTAGAGATGTAGGTTTGCATGCTAAACATCTTGACCAAGTACTTTCCAATCTACATGTATTAAAACTTTATGGCAAATTGAAGAAATGTGCTTTCTATGTTTCTAAAGTTATATTTCTTAGGTTTGTTGTGAGAAAAGATGTCATCAAAGTTGATAAGGTTAAGGTTAAAGTCATTGTTGAATGGCCTACACCTAAGTCTGTTACTAAAGTGAGATCCTTTCATGGTTTGGCTAGTTTATTCACAAGTTTGTGAAGGATTTGCCAACTAAGGCAGCCTTAGTAAATGCATTAGTAAAGAAGAACGTGAAGTTAAAACGGGTAGAAACACAACAACTTGCAGTCGAGTCTTTAAAAAGGGATTTGAGAAATGCACCAGTATTATCTTTACCTAAATTTGAGCAAACTTTTGAAATTGAATGTGATGCTTCTGGCATAGGTATTGGTGTTGTGTTAATGCAAGGAGGTAAGCTTATAGCATATTTTTCTAAAAAGTTGAATGGTGCATGTTTCAACTACCCAACTTATGATAAACAACTTTATGCTATCATTAGGGCTTTGGAAACCTAACAACACTAGTTGATGCTTAAAGAGTTTATCATCCATATTGATTATGAATCTCTTAAACATTTGGTCAAAACAAACTTAATAAACTACATGCAAAGTGGATTGTTTTTCTTGAATCTTTTCCTTATGTCATTAATTACAAAAAGGGTAAAAAAATGTTATTGTTAATGCATTGTCATATAGGCATAGGTTGATTGTTTCTTTGGACACTAAGTTATTAGGATTTGAATATGTGAAATATTTGTATGAATATGATTATGATTTCTTAAGTGTTTATACTATATATGAGTTTGGTTCATTTAACAAGTTATATACACATAATGGGTTTTTGTTTAACGAGAATAAATTTTGTGTGCCTGATTGCTCCATTCATGAATTGTTGGTATGTGAAGCTCATAGTGGTGGTCTTATGTGTCATTTTAGTATTCTTAAAACTCTTGATGTGTTGCAAGAACATTGTCATTGGCCTAATATGAAAAAGGATGTTGAAAGAATTTATGAAAGGTGCATTGAGTTCAAAATGGCTAAATCAACATTTAAACCACACGGGTTATACACGCCACTTCCCATTCCCTCATCCCCTTAGGTTATATTTCTATGGATTTTATGTTAGGATTACTAAGGTCTCAATGAGGAAATGATTTTGTACTTTTCATAGTTGATCGTTTTTTTTAAAATAACATATTTCATTACTTGTAGGAAAACTGATAATGTTATGTATATGGTTGATTTGTTCTTTCTAGAAATTGTTAGGTTGCATAATATTCCTCAAAACGTTGTGTCTGATAGAGATGCAAAATGTTTAAGCTACTTTTGGAAAACTCTTTAGGGAAAATTGGGAACTAAATTTTTGTTTTCTACTACTACTCATACTCAAACTGATGGTCAAATTGAATTCGTAAATAGCAAGCTTGGTACTCTATTATGTTTCATAATCAAACAAAGTTTGAGAAGTTAGGAGTCTTTTTAACCTATAGCTGAATTTACTCATAATCATACAATTCACACTACTACCAATTATTCTCCGTTTGAAGTTGTTTATAGTTTCAATCCACTAACCCCTTTAGACTTGTCTCTATTACCTATTTCTAAGTTCTTAATTGTAGATGGAGCTAAGAAAGTTGGATGTGTCCAAAAGTTGCATGCCAAAGTGCGTGAAACCATAAATCATAAAACTGAGCACTGTGTAGGAATTAAATGCCATCATAGGAAGAAAAGAGGTCATTTTTTAGCTTAACGATTGGGTCTGGGTTCATAAGCTCAAAAAAATACTTCCTACTTCCTGAAGAACAAAGCTACATCCTAGGGGCGATGGCCCTTTCCAAGTTGTGGCTAGGCTGAGCAATAACGCCTATAAACTTTATCTTTTAGGTGACTATGGTGTTAGTGCAACTTTTAATATACCTGATCTTTCTCCCCTTGAATTTGATGTAGATCTATTGGATTCAAGGACTAACCCTTCTGAAGAGGGGAGGAATTGTAACATCTCATTTCCGTATAACGGGTCGGATCAAGGAAACGGGTATATGAGAGATCAATCAGAGAAATTAGAACAACACATCTCATG
>JANIIA010000191.1:28572686-28598891 GCA_027478495.1 Erythroxylum alaternifolium | reverse complement strand
GTCAGAAACACTTTCAATTATTCTAACCCATTCAAAATGGCCAAATTGCCCTTTCCCGTAAGTGAGGGGATGTTACAAATGTAATTAATTTTTCCTTGCAAAAAAAATTAAAGAACTCTTCTGGTTTAAAGGTATCAAACATGTAATGAATTTGGGTAGACAAAGCCTACGTTTTTCTTTTGATTGTAAGAGATTTACGCTCTTAAGAGAGGCAAACACAGGTTTTAGGGATGTTGACTTCGAACTAGGCCCCGTCAACTCTCATAAAGAGAAAATAGAGCACACTCTTGACCTTCATAAAGAACAAAATGAGGCAAAATAAGGCTCACTCGTAACCTTCATAAAGAGCAAAATGAGGCAAAATAAGGTCTATTCTTAACCCTCATGAAAAACAAAATGACGCAAAATATGATTCACTATTGACCCTCATAAAGAGCAAAATGAGGCAAAATAAAGCTCATTTTTAACCATCATAAAGAATAAAATGAGATAAAATAGAGCTCACTTCTAACCCTCATAAAAACCTTCTCTTTTACTTTACCTACAGCCTATAAAACAATTTAAAATGCCTTTCTTCGACCACCGCTGAATCATAAGAATTTGTTTTTATAATATAAGTACCTACTGAAACCCTTATTCGTATTCAAACATTTTGCTACCAATTCATATAAATTACGAGATTTATATCTTAAATTTTTTTCTATAATTTAATATCAAGACCACCCTTTCAAACTAACTTCACATATTCAATTTTTGCTTTGATATTTTGTATGATTGTCAGGTAATATATTTAGTAATGTAGTTTCATTATCACAAATTTTAAAAATCTTAAATTATTATTTTTATATGTTTTTGGAACTTCTCTTAGTTATATTTCTCTTTTAATTCTTAATAAAATGGTAATGTTAGTTTTCTTTTATGTATTGAGTTAATTCATATAGTATTATTTAATGTTATATTTTCTATATCACAATTGTTCATACTTATATTTTTATTTATGTATTTTCGTATTTTATAAACTTCAAATTTTCATTTTTTTATCGAAATATTTTCCCCAAAGTGCGGGTGCACGGCTAGTTAAAGGAAGACTCATTCATTTACTAACTATTGTTACTTTTAGCTTCTATCAATTAAATAAATATAAGAAATACACATTATTTTCATTAAAATACAAAACTGGTAATATTTTAAAATAGCTTTGGGCTTGGACCAACCGTGGATTTGTTGTTTATTTTAAGTTGCCGACTCCTTTAAACGTCGTCGTTCCCTTTTCACTTACGATTTCTTCTGCGCCTAAATTTGGATCGAAGTCTCTCATCTCGTCTCCTCTTTTTCTCCTTTCCCTTGGAGGTGGCATATCTTCGCTCGACAACTCTCCGATCAGGTAAACATCACCGAGGTTTTACAATCAAATTCTCTAAAGGGTGTCCGTTTTCCAAAATTAGGGGGTAAAATGAACATGCTTTTTCCTTTTTTTTGGGTGGTGTAGAAGTCGGCTTTTCGATTGAATTATGTGGTCTTTTGAACCGGATTCTTTGCTTGTTTATTGCTGATAATGAGGTCCTTATGTATCTAATTTATGTTTAACCAACGTCTTTTCTTGTTTTTCAGTTTATAACTATAATATGTTGTTCTTGTTTAAACTATTGAATCCCATTAGTATGAACTTCTTGTGTTCCGCATCCAGAGTTATGCTGTAACTTGAGACTAGCTGACAACTATGTGATTAATGCCTACTTATGAGATAATTACAGAAGTATAGTAGTTGCTATAATGTTAAGGTGGATCTTTGGGGAACCTAGTAATATTATCGGGACCTAGTAGTGTTGAGGAAGGATGTTTTCCTGAATTTCTATATTGAGCTTCATGTTTCAGGGAAGATTACTGTATATGATGGGTTCTCAAGTTGAGCCAGTTAAAGAAGGTAATCCCGTTTCAAGTTCAGAACCAAAACCTGGAGAAGCTGGTAACAACTTTTCTTCTTGATCTTTGACCCCCTCAGTCACTATGAATGCCCAGATTTGTGCAATGGGCTTTTGTTTTATTGATAAAGAGATCTTGTTTGTTTTTTAGGGATGGAAGCACGTGTAGCAGATATCTGGGAGCAAATGAATGCAAGGGTATCTAATAAGACTGTCAAAATGTTTTCAAACAAGCGTAGTGCTTCAACCATTAACTCTATTTCAACCAAGCTTAGTGATGTGAGGATAATCTGACATTTATTTCTTTACTTCTGAAAATAAATGGCTGAATATCAGCTGATTAACTGTGATTTTGTCTAATAGAACTGGATGGCATATCTGGGTTTGGCACCTAAAGAGACTGCATCTCATGTGCAAGATAGCCAGCTTAAGGGATCCAACAGTGATATGGACAAGAAGATTGATGCTATGTGGGACCAAATGAATAGTAGAATATGTAATAAAATGTTAAAATATTTTTCAAACAAGTCTAGTTCAACTGCAGATAATTCTTCTCAACTGAAATCTGATGTAAGGATTTTTTTTCCTCAATTTTTCTCAATTTTTCAATTGAATAAGCTGCTCGATCTGATTTATTATTCCAAACTAGAAATGGATGACTTTGCTAGGCCTGACGTCAAGGAAAGCAGGAGGTTCTGAGAAGTATTCACAACAGCAGGGAATTAGTGGGACAGAATATGATAATAGCCATGAGGCCATAAAGCTTGCTGCTGCTGCTCTCTCTGCTGTCAAGGATGCTGCGGCTGTTGCATCAGGCAGGGGAAAGGTTGAGGTGGGTAAAGCCTCTATTCCTATTCATAAGCCTTGGTGTCCTATTTATTACCCTTCTCTGGTAGTACTTTTAACTGGTTATCTAATGGTTTAACATCCCTGGAAACTTTCTGGTTTAACATCCCTGGAAACTGTCTGGATGAAATTGTAAGGCATGTTCAGACATATAAGCACGGGGATTTTGATTCAGAACCAATTCTTGGTCATATTTTTTTGATACATGCTATTGAACTGCTCGAAAAAGAGTGAGAATGAGAGCATATCTATTTGAAAATTTGCTAGCTTCTAATCTATCTACACTTGAGCCTATTAATATGGTGTTTCTGTCCACAAAATCCAATACTTGGAAAGCCAATTGATAATTCTATTGTCTATCTGAAGGGCTTATGACATGCCAGTTTGAATATCAACAATTTGGTTATTGTGGTCAAATTTGTGCTTTCTTCTGCAGATCACAGAGGTCCGGGACTTTGCTGGTCATGAAATTGAAATAAAGAAGCTTGTAGATGCAGAATCAAAGGAGGCAGCTGAGAAGGCCAAAGCTTCTGCACCCTCTGCTGTTGATGCTGTTCTGGAACAAATTAAGAAGAAACCAAAACTCAGTGTGCTTGACAAAACAAAGAAAGATTGGGGAGAATTTAAGGATGAAAACAAGGGAATAGAAGAGGAGTTAGATGCTTACAAGAAGAGCTCAAACCAGTACCTAGACAAGGTTTCGTTCTTACAGCGTGCAGATTACAGGGAATTTGAGAGGGAGAGAGATGCACGATTGGCCCTGCAGGCCAGGAGGCGCCAAGATATGCGAGGGGAGCCATAACTTCTTGCTACTTGTATTGTTTCTGTGCTACCATGCATTTTTTTGTGGAAGTAGTGAACATTGGACTTGCAACGATTGAGAGGCCCTTTGGGGACATAAGCATTGGTCTGAATGCCTCGAATGGGTTAGGGACTTGTGACATCTATTGGCACGTGTAAAGAAATAGAGATAAGCTGAGGTTTCAATTGTAGCAAATGCTTATCAATTTTTATGAGCTAGGCTTTGAGGTTCTTTGGTGCTAGGAGCAGGAGCAATTGTTTTTGCATGATGATAGAAAATGCGCAATGTCTAACCCAATTACACCCATTATTTTCTACTCCTTTTCATCTTTACATCATTGCTTTGAGACGTGAACTTCTGGGAATAACCATTTTATGAGGCATGTCATGTTTTCCGTAACAAGCAGCTAGAGGCTGGTTCCACTTGACATTTGCGTTTATGATGATTTCCAAATAGTTTATACTTTGACTAGGACTGCATAGAGCACGTCCTCTGTTTGATTATGTTCTGGAGTTTATGGCAAAGGATCCTAAGTGGCACTTATGCCTTCTCGGCTGCCGCAGCATTTTCTTCATCTTTGATGGTGTACTGGGTGCTCTTACATTTTCTTCACGTAGTGCGTGGGCAAAAGTGGATATAATTTTTGGTGAGCAAAGATTGCCACAGAAGAAGGGTCATGGCGTTATGCCAATTTATAAAACTTCACACGACTATAATGATAAAAATAAAACTTTGCTACAGAACTACTGCAGTGAGAGAGAGCTTCTCAAAACTTGGTTGACCCTTGACACCGGAATGAAGCTTAGAGCCTTAACCTGATAAAAAATACATTATCATAATCAACTGGAAACTTCAGAGTAAGAATTATGACAGGTGCTGGAGAAATATCAAGCAACTGCACTGATAATGATACATCAAAGCATGAAAACAACTGTTCCTAAATTTAAACCAAATGCCTCTGACATTTGCATGTGAGCTCCTTCAACTTACCAAGGACGTTATTGGTGCATAAACTCGCATTAAGTTATTCTCTCTCGAATACATTCAAGTAAATCAACAGCAACTTTCTATTCAAGCAAGTGACTGCTAAAACAATTCCAAAGTCCTTGAAAAATAAAATGAAAACAACAAGACGTAATTATCTTTTATATGTGAATGGGCTTGTCATAAGTGGCCATGGCAGCCTCCTTCAATGCTTCACTCATTGTGGGATGTGCATGGCACACGCGTGCTATATCCTCACTTGCTGCATCATAAGTAAGGGCGATTGCTGCCTCGTGAATAAGCTCCCCAGCATTAGGTGCCATGATATGGACTCCTAGTACTTTGTCAGTCTCCTTATCAGCCAATATCTTGACTATCCCCTCAGCATCATCAATGGCTTTAGCACGACTATTTGCCAAGAACGGGAACTTTCCAACACGATAACTAATACCAAGTGCCTTAACTTGCTCTTCAGTCTTACCAACAGAGGCAACTTCAGGATGGGTATAAACAACTCCAGGGACCTTATCATAGTCCACATGGCCGTGCTTGCCAGCTATAAACTCCACACACGCAACTCCATCCTCTTCAGCCTTGTGGGCTAGCATTGGCCCTGGAATTACGTCTCCAATGGCATAGACACCAGAAACATTTGTTTGAAACCTATCGTTGACTAAAATTCGCCCAGCCTTGTCAGTTTCCACACCTATCTTATCCAAGTCAAGCCCAGCAGTGAATGGAATCCGACCAGCAGAGACAAGAACCACATCAGCATCAAGTGTTGTCTGCTGGCCACCAGATGCAGGCTCAATGGTCAACTTCACGCCATCACCAGATGTATCAACTCCAACAACCTTAGTTTTGAGCATAAATTTCATCTTCTGCTTCTCAAGGCTACGCTGAAATTGCTTTCGAACTTCCCCATCCATGCTTGGTACAATATCAGGAGCAAACTCAACAACAGTTACTTCCGAACCAAGCCGGCCCCACACTGAGCCCATCTCGAGCCCAATGTAACCTGCCCCAATGACCACAAGCTTCTTAGGGATTTCTGACAAAGCTAAAGCCCCAGTAGATGATACAATTTTCTTCTCATCTATGGTTATACCAGGCAGAGACTTGATATCTGAACCAGTGGCAATAACAATATTCTTGCCCTTCACAGTGGCCTTCCCACCATCAATGCCGTCTACAGACACTTCAGAGGGAGAGACAAACTTGCCGTAACCTTTGACATAGTTCACTTTGTTCTTCTTAAATAAACCTTCAATACCTCGAGTAAGGTTTGCTACAGCTTTGTCTTTTTGAGCCATCATGGCTGCTAAATCAATCTCCACAGAAGAAAACCTTACTCCATGGTTAGCAAATGAATGTTGGGCTTCATGGAACATGTGGGACGAGTGTAGAAGCGCCTGAACAAAAGATGTCAATCAATTTACAAATGCATAGACAATAGACCATGAAGTTACCAATAAATGCCTATTACAAGGTCATAGTAAAGTTACATATGGTCCAAACTAATCAGATAAATTAATACAACATAGTAGGTAAGTTTGTTAAAGTGGCAGGCTCTAGTTCACAAATGAAAAAAAAAAGCATATATACAAATATATTGTCAGAGTTTTCGGGAAGACAATTGTCACTGAAAGCAGAAAGGTGAGGTCTGGCTATGTGATGAGTTAGGAAAAGGAGATGACTTAAATACGCTAATAGCTAGTATCAAAGAATGGCAAACTGCCAGAACTAATTAAACCTCTTACAGATATCAAAAATCTAAAAGCCTAAAAGCATTACTCAAACCACTTGGTTTTGAAAATGACTTATTTTGAATCATACATAGGAGAAGCTCATTACCACAAAGATCTTACTTTTACATTCTAGGACATACTTATCGTTAAAACAACAGGAAAATAGAAGAAATTTCAGCTCAAAATTCTCAAGAAGGAAAGCATCCTTCGTACATCCATCACAAAAGAAACATCTTTTAATTGATCCGTTCACATCCCCAACAAAGGAAAACTACAAATATTAATTTCCACAACTAACAAAAAGCCATTATTTTACTTTGGTTAACGCCGAAAAATCGAGCAATCAATTGAAAGCAATCCCCGGGGAAAAATATTTATATAAATTGACACAAAAAGACGGTATGAAAATAGAATTGGAAAATTAACCTTGAAACCAAAGCTAGATCAGAAGCTAAGTAAACAGAACGAAAACAACTATACATAGCCCCGGAATCTAAAAAAAAGAGAAAGTCAAAAGTTAAAAACCTAACAAGTATAAATTGTAATATATTTATATATAAATACCTTAGAAGGGATGCAGCCAACATTGAGGCAAGTGCCACCGAGAGCACCGCGTTTCTCGATACAAGTAGTTTTCAGGCCGAGCTGGGCGGCTTTGATGGCCGCTACGTAGCCACCGGGGCCGCCGCCGATGACAACGACGTCGTTGTCGTCAGATGGGGCTGAAGCGAATCGGCGAGAGAAGGAGGAAAGAGCATGGGAATTACGGGCAGTGAGCAGAAGATGATAAGCTTTTCTTCTCGCCAAATTTGCCATCGCCATTTTCGATTCCTTCTGCTATTTCTCTCTATACAGATACACGCTCTGACTCGCCTCTCTTATATATAAAATAATAAAACAGTGAGGGAGTGATTTTACTCTGGTTCTATATAAGCCTGTTCTTGCGTACCAATGACTGGACTGGATTCTTACGCGTCAGACCACTGAATGAATCAAAGCCGTTCATTTGGCAGCTTGATTAGTGTTATGTGTATGTATATTGAAACGTTTGATCAATAATAAAATTAACGTTAAATGATTTTCTTATAATATGTAGAAATAGTGCGAAGCTATGTAAATTATGATCCTCCATAGACCTTTATAAAACAAAAAGCCCTGTACATTGAGTAGGGTAAATTTTACATACGGAATGAAATCCAATTGACAAGGGTAATAAGACGGATATTATTTTTTTATTATATTTCTTAGGATAATCTTCTTCCATTACAAAACGATGGCCTCAGAATCAGATTCCTTACCAGTACCATCACCCCCTTCTGTCTGGAAATGAGGTGTGGCATTCATTTGGTTGCATAGTCACATCGCATCATTATTTACTTATCATCCCTCCCATATCCATTTAGTAAGAAACTAATCGCATTCAAGCTTCAGTTGATAGTTGATACCAAAACAAATATTAAATAATAAATAACCTGCAATTCATCGGCAAATACTAAATATGCTCTCTTCTTCCCTGCTGTTCATATGCCATCTGAAACCAGCCAAAAACAGATGCACACCCACCACCCTTATTAAGCCAAATAATCTCTATGTATATCAATTGCCATCTAACAAGCTCTTCAACCTATTCTTGCTTTCCTCTCAAAGACTAAGACACCTCAACCTTGGCCTCTGAGGGCATCCGGTCACAACACACTGGTGAATAAAAGCAGATAACTCCAGTAAGATTATCTTCAGAATGCAAACATGATGCTTCCATGACAGGTTTTCTGGCACTTAGCTCAGGGTCATCATGGTGTCTGAGCCCACGGCGTACAAAACTGACAGCATCCCTGCTAGAAATGACATCCCAAATACCATCACATCCAATGATCAAGAACTCATCATCTTCTGTTAACATTATTACAGACCCAAATGGAAGTTTCAAATCCCAGTCACCAAAAGCCCGAGTGACACAGAGATTTCCATTGAGACACTCTTCTTCAATGTAACCACCTGTCGGTTCAACCGTCTGCACTCAAAGGCAAGTATTAAGGACTGTGATTTTGGGGACAAATCACCAGCCGACCCCTTCCTACAAAAAACTACTCGACAGTCCCCGGCATTAGCAACCAGTAAATGCCTTCCAAGAACAAGGGCCGTTAAAGCAGTTGTTCCACAAGAATTACTAACAGTACTTCAATGGCCAAGGCACAGTCTGCTAGTAAAACTGCTTTCTGGTGGGAATTCACCAATGCTGCTATGAAGACAAAATCGGTAATCAGATGTTTGTGGCAGATCAGCATCTTGAAAAAACAACCTCATCGCATTTTGTTTGACATAGGAAGTTGCATCAGGTTGTCCATTGCTGTCCAACACAGCATAAAAAGCACTTGGCCACTTGAAAAATGAACCTTAATGTACAGGTAAGTCTTATCAATCCGTATGTGTTCATCATCCATGGAAGGCCTAGATCCAATAGCAGTATAGCTGCCAGAACAAATGCAATGAACGGACTTGCTATCAGAAGCTTCATTAATTATTTCTTTAATGGAATCTGAACAACTCACAACCTATAGTGCATAACAAGAATGTAGTTAAGTTCATATTCCAGAATACTACCTGTACTATAATAGTGTTTATGTCAGCACTGCAAAGGAAGAAACAGAGATAACTGCACCACAATCACAAAAGGATGGGAAGGGTTATAAGGGAAAGAAGCATCACAGAATTCTAAAACCCACTTTATAAGCTCCACTAATTGGTTGAACAGTTTTTTTCCTGTGCTTTCATAAAGGAACAAATAACTTAGCAAAATCCTTCTGATCCTTGCAAGAATGTACAAAGCGCTGAATTTATGAAAGCATAGTGGTTTTTGGAGCCAAACAACCACAATTTAGAAAAAGCAAGCCCCAAATTGTAATAATGAAAAGAAAATCAGAAGAAAGGTTGGATTTATATCGTTCTTTCAATACAAACACACAAACTCTAATCTCAGCAATTGGGTCAAGATCCACATGCAAGCAAATAGAGCTCAATTCTCAGCAATGAAAAGACGCAATCCTTAGTTTGGCTTCGTAACAGGACAACATGGGAACTAGAAATTAGCGTAAGATGACCAAATAAAAAAGAAAATTGAAAAGAACAATCATAACCAAGTTTACTTACAGAAGGCAAAACATACTCTCAAAGAAAAAAAAGTAAAAAGAAACTGTAGAGAATCTATGAAAACACAACTTTCAAGAAAACCCATATTTTAATTTGAGGGGAGAAAACAGAAATTTCCAATCTACCCAGAAACAAAGACAACCTAAAATCATTTTTCAAAAAAACACAAACTAAAATCGTCATTGGAAGTAACCTCAGAAGCAAATATTGAAAAGAAATGCATATCAATTCGAAGCGTGAAGTAGAAACGGAGTCGAAGATCGGAGGGTTAGCATCGACTTTCAAGTTGTGTTTTTCAGGCACACAAATTTGATACATGAAATCCAAAATCGCCCTTCACGAATCACCTCCGTTTTGGCAAACCTCAACCCATCAACCAGACACAGACGCAGAAGTAAATAAATTGTTAATTCTCAATTTAATCGAATCAGTCTTTGAATTTGAACCTCTCTTCGTCAGGATTTGTCAAAATGTTAACTGCGTCAGGAGGATAATTATTGAGTACTAACTAGATAGAGGAATTTCTATTATTATTATCAGTGCATTTTGGATTTGGAGTTTTGGACCTAAAATTAAATATAAGAATAATAGTAACCGGTGTTCACCGGTAACCCTGTCTCGGTTGCAACGCCGGACACAGAAGTAGAGCTCATAGTGTTGGACCCCGCCAGTGTATCGGGTTGGACTCGAACTGGGTAGTAAAACTCCGACTCAACCCAATCAGGCTGGCTCGTTTTTAATTAAAAATAAATAATTTTTAAATTTTAAATAATTATTTAAACATTTTATAATATATTTTATTATCTAAAAACTCATTTTATTAAAATTGTTTAGTGTAATATTTTGCTTAATTTTTTAAATTAATGTTGCTTTAAATTATTATTTCCTTTTTTTACTAATCAATATTCTTTTGTTAGATTGGTGTTTTGATTCACTGCTTATACAACAAATATCACAATAAAATATTATAAAAGTCATTTTATTATTAAAACAAAAGATTTTCATAATGCTAATATTATAAATTAATAAGTTTGCTTATGCAACAAATATTACAGTAATATTATGAAAATCATTTTATTATCAAAAAAAGAATACTATATTGCTAACATTATTTACGTTGTTTATATAATTTACAAAAAGTCAAAAAAATCAATTATAATCGGAGAATAGAGACTGGAGTTGAATAAACAAGCAGGGACAATAGTTTAGAGCCTACATAAAAACATAAAAGTGAATAATTATAACTTTATTTGTAAAAAACCAAGGTAATTATGTGAAAAATAAGTAAATTCATAAACAAAGATTAAAGATAATAAATCCACAATACATATAAAAACATTACTATTTAAATTATACTTGATTTTGCAACAATTGAATTCAATGAATATTAAACACATGATAATCAACAATTAAATATACCTTAATTATCAAATATTTTTCAAAAAATTTTCAGTTGAATGACTAGTCACTATATTAGTACTTGTGTTAATATAAAAAGACAATTTAAGATATGATAATACATTTTGTGATTGTTAAAATTATTATGATAAACAAAATTAACATATCATAAAGAATATAGTTTACCTTCAATATCTTCGTCATCTAATCAACTTCAAGTACACACATAAAAGCTTTGACAGTATTATGATAAAGTCTAACATGATGAGGACTAATTATTCAACTGTCAATACTAAAAGTAGACTCCGAAGCAGTAGTAGATGATAGAATTGTAAGAGATATCGTGCAGTTACTTGCATGATCAAAAAATTACTTCCATGATTCATCACCATAGCAATACATCAAACTTCACACTTTTAATCGGTCATAATATCTACCTCCAAATAGTTGTCTAACTTCATCCTACTATAAGAAGTCATAACTCTTTTTTCTTTGATGAATTTTGCAAATATGTGTTTCACACTAGCCTTACACGAACTTGAAGCTGAAGTTAACCCTTAACTTGAAGATGGAGTTGAACTACCATGATCCTGCTTTTTATCTAATCTTAATTAATAATCATTAAACAAATCATATCATAATTATTTAGTGGCATCAACATGCTTTTGAGCCTAATTACTATAAAACAAGTCATGATAAAAATTAAACTCTTATATCTTATATCATGGGTACAACTCAAAAATGTTTGCCACAATATGTCCGACTATATACTAGTAAGAATTGAGCTTCTCTATCATTTGCTCTTTTATAACTCAAATCGCCTAACTGGAATCAAGTATCCAATCATATATAGCTTTCTTGATCTCACACATATTACTAAAACAGCTGTGTGAAGTTGGATATTTTATTCCTAAAAACAACTTAATAGCATTATAAAATATTTCCAACTTCGTACAAAGTGTGTGTAAATCTTTTGTAATGAAAATAATCAGTGTTTAGGTAGGAGTTGTTGGTTTTAAAATAAGAAAATAAAATGAAACTAAACTAAAAGAATTAAAGAAAACATTCAAAAATGATGAAAAGTAATGGATGCATTAGGGATCTTGTCTTTGGTTCAATCTTGGCCTACACATGAATAAGCATATTTAATTGTTCTTTTATTCTCATACCTCTTCTAACAACTATTGATAGTAGATTAACAACAAAGTCTATTAATCCCGATTTTGCTTTATGTCATGTTTAATTAAAACAAGCTTTTTAATTAAACCTAACTATCGAACATTCTAGAACAAGCTCTCTAGATTTAGTCAAACAATCGCGTTACAAATAAGGAAAATAGACCAATCTAAGCAACAACCATATAAACTTTGGTCATTTAACCTATATTACATTGCTCCTAATGATTCAAAATCATTAGTTGCTACAAACAATTCAGAAACACAACGATTATATATTGTATTCGATTCTAACAATGGGTTTATACATTAATAATCTAATGAGAACGATACTAACAATTATCCATATCTTAATACCCAAATCCATAAGCATAGGATAATATAATCAATCCCGAAACAATTCATAAACTATTCATCCTCTTTTTGTTGTCAAAATGTTCTATTTATGCTAAAAACTAGGTTTTCGGGTGCCAGGTTACAAAAGTCACGACCGTAAATCTTTGAGTCACAATTGTGAATTGCATCATTGAGGCTTATGACTGTGAGTTTTGAAGCAAGGTCGTGAGCATGATGGTCACAACCATGACTTGATGGTCATGCCTATGACTTGATGCTTGCAACATATACTCTTCATCTTCGTTGGTATTTTCTTGTTTCCACTTTGCACTAATCCTTCTCCTTCTTGTTCCATAAAGACAATTAGGTGTCAATCTAAAGAAGACAGCTCAAAGAGTGAGCTTTCACCTCTCTTTAGCTATTATGCTTTCAAATTGTACCTAAAATCAAAGATGAACTAAAGTGAATGTTTTAAGCATTTTAAAGAATTAATCACTAAATTTCATGGATTAAATGAATCAACCAATTAAGCACATATCAAGTTCCCCCACACTTTTCTTTTGACCTTTCTTGAGAAAAACATCAAAATCAAAGTCATAAACCAAAACACTTATTTATTTTCCATATTTCCTAAGAATAGATAGTCATAAGCAAAGAAAAATAACTTTCAAAACTGTGACAAGAACTTAACATTCAATGCCTCTACTCATGATCAATCAATTATCATTCTCTTTAGAAACTGAGTAATCTAAAGGTAGACTTGGACAAAATATGTTTAATTAAGATAGATCCATAGGTACTCTCAAACACCATTCATGATAATGACATTCGACAACTTTGCATATCATTTCATTTCTCCACCACTAAGATTCACATGCATAATCATGAATCAATTGACTTTTCTAAGGTTATAATATGGATAAAGGTTAAGGTGAGATGCATTTGGGTAAGGTAGCATAAAATCCATCAAAGCTAGTAAAACAAGAAAAACATTTAATATAACATCAAGCACAAAAACCAACATTCACTCACAATTGTATGCATCAACTATGATGAATGCAAAAACTATGTTTCATAGGTCAAATTCAAGCTTACACACCACAAACCATATGAAGCATAAATCACTTAGAAGGGATCACTCATAAAAATCGATGATAAACAATACATTGAAATTATACGGAGTTACCCTTCAAAACCACATCTCCCTCATTTACATCATAATCAAATCACCTATCTCATACAACTTTAGAAAGCAAAACTAATCATGAATAACTTTTCAAAACATTTGCATCCCCTTACTGATACTTTTGTTTAAACATATTTTTCTTTCTTTTCTTTTCTTTTCTTTTTCTTTTTATTTTTCTTTTTTCTTTTTCTTTCTTTTTCTTTTTTTCAACCAAAATTGAAAGAAGCTACATTAACATTAGAATTCATTGATAAGAGATAAAATATCATCTCAACAATTATAACCAACTCACATATATATATGCACACCCCCACACTTAGCATTTTATGCATCTACAATCATCAATAATCAACAAATACTCCACTAGCTTTAAGGCTTGGGTAGAACATTTGGTTAGGTTTAAAGCATGTAATGTAGTTAGCATAAAAAGAAAAGGAAAATAAAGCTCAAAGGGGCTTATCAAAAGGAAAATCATATCAATGGGTTGGCTATTTGGCTAATGTAACTTGTGAAATAAAGAATGCCTATATCATTTTTATGTGTAATACATGAGATAAAAATGTGGTCTTGAATAAAAAATTAAAGCAAAGTCAGGATGTACATGTCATGAAGGTCAAATATAAACAAAAGACAATGAGAGTGATATGAATGTGTCAGTTTATAAAACTTAAAATCTCACTAGCTTGTGTCTACCACTAGTCACTACTCTTCTAAAGATAATGCATATTGACCAATCATAAGAGTAAAAGTACATGCTCAAGTTGTCATAGATTTTTCTAGTCAATACACTCTCTAATTATGACTATATAATCCTAGAAGCAATGGAAAAAGAGAATTTGTTTGTTTGTTTATTTGATTCTCTCTATTTTGTTTGAAAACATGAAAGCACGTCGAAATAACCAAAATTAAAAACACACATGCATATCTTAATAAATGCAAAAATGTAAAGGAAAAGAAATAAACTTCCCTTGGGTTGCCTCTCAATAAGTGCCTTTGTTTATTGACGCTATCTCGACTCCTTGTTTTCCTCATCACGTGACAAAATTATAATTTTCAAGTGTCAGAGGTTGCGCTTTCTCCACTTGAGGTTCTTCTTGATAGGGCCTAAGTTGATGATCACGCATATTCAACATTTTCCTTATCTTTACATTCTTAAACTCTACTGAGTCCCAGCATTTTTGGAATATCTCTTCATCCTTGTCCTCCTTGTTTAATCTATCCAATCTGCAAAGTAAAGGTGAAGGGTTAGTCTTAACAACAATTAGGGACTCAATACTCACCTTCGTGTTAAATGATATATCCATGTTTCCTTCAAGCTCTTTCTCCATTTATTCTTCACAAGAGTAGTCCTCTTAAGATTCTCAAGCTCATATCCACTCCGTATGGTTTCCTCACTAACATTCCTTGGGTATACCTCAGGTTGAGATGTTGTGTCTCTCCGCTTTGTGATGATAGGTAGTTGATAGCTACCGTCAACTGACCCATCTAGCTTACTAAATTCTAGATTTTAGATTACTAAAATTGCAGAGTATTAGTCGTAAGAGACATAACTAAATCTTCCAAAGATATACCTGATTTGGAATCAGATGCCTCTGGTATATGTGAGAATTATTGTGCATCCTGCAACTCATATAAGAAGTAGTCTTGCTGGCTATTCCATCTATAACTAAAGTTCGTATGATCACTCCAACTTAGTTATATGATTGAGAGTATGAGTTATAGGAAAAATTTCCTTCAATAACATTGATAATATCCAATAGTGACATACTCCCTTTCATGTGTCCTTTTTATATACAAACACAAATAAATGGGAAAAGATAAAGAAATACATGTAAAAACTAAATAGAAACAAATATATACAAAACAGGAATTAAAATCAAGAACAAAGACTAAAACATCACACTCCTCAACAACGATGTCAAAAATTGGTAATGCTTCGTAACACTACACAAAATAACTAGACTTAAAACTATAGCTAGTGATAAGTCTAGGTCGATCCTACAAAGAGTGTGTGTAAAAAAATTTTATTGAAAATAATCGGTGTTTAGATATTGGGGGAGGGGGGGATTTGTTGGTTTTCAAATAAGAAAATTAAATGAAACTAAACTAACAAAAAAAATTAATGAAAACATTAAAAAATGATGAAAAGTGAGGAATGTTTTAGGGATTTGACCTTCGATTTAATCTTGACCTACACACGAATAAGCATATTTCATTGTTTTGTTATTCTCATACCTTTCATAGCAACTATTGATCGTAAATTAACAAAAAGTTCTGTTAATTACGGTTTTCCCTTAGGTCGTATTTAATTAAAATAAGCTCTTTAATTAAACCTAACTATTAGAAAACCTAGACCAAGCTCTCTAGATTTAATCAGATAGTCACATTATGAATAAGAAAAATAGACCAATTTAGGCAATATCCATATAAGCTCTGGTTATTTAACCTATATTATATTATCCCTAATAAAAATCATTAGTTGCTACAAATGAATCGAAAACACAACATGTATTGTATTCGATTATAGTAATGGGCTCATACATTAATAATATAATGAGAATGATACTAACAATTATCCATACATGATTATCCAAATCTATAAGCATAGGATAACATAATCAATCCCTGGAGAGAGAAAGAACAACAAACATAATGTAGATGTGCCTAAATGTGTTCTTTGGTGTTGATTTCACCTCCAAAACTAGATTAGAGAAGCTTAGCTCTCCATGGGTCTCCAAAGGGTGCATGCTCTGACCCTCTTTTTCTCTTAAAACGGTTTATAAACCATTCATCCTCTTTTTGTTGCCAACATTCTATGTATACTAAAAACTAGGTTTTCGGGTACCAGTCCACCAAAGTCATGGTCGTGAACCTTTGAGTCACGGTCGTGAATTGCATCATTGAGGCTTATGGCTGTGAGCTTTGATGCATGGCCATGAGCATGATGGTCACAACCATGACTTGATGGTTAAGGCCATGACTTAATGGTCATGGCCGTAACTTGATGGTCATGACTATGACAATGCTTGCAACATGTACTCTTCATCTTTATTGGCATTTTCTTGTATCCTCTTCGCTCTAATCCTTCTCCTTCTTATTCCACAAAGACAATTAAGTGTGAATCTCAAGAAGATGGCTCAAAGGCTGTGCTTTCAACTCACTTTTGCTATTATACTTCCAACTTGTACCTAAAACTAAATATGAAATAAAGTAAATGTCTTAAGCATTTTAAAGTATTAATCACTAAGTGTCATGAATTAAATGTATCAATCAATTATGGACATATCATGATGGTAACGTATTTGACAATGTCTTTTATATTTCTTTCTTTTGATCCTCGTATATCTTGAAAGTAGCTTTCTTCAAGATATTTTGATTTAGGATCTTAAAGATCGGTTAAAGTGAGGTGACAAACATCTGAAATTTTTAGCTATCAACCATCGAGAATGGTTGTTAATCACCAATGACCATATTAATGTGGTAGTAATAACTTTGATTTATTATTGTCATAAGCTATGATAGTTTTTTTATTCTTCCCCGTTAGAGGTCAAAAAATACAAAGTACATATGAAGAATATCAAACCAACCCTCTTTATATACTTTTCTTTTTCTAACATCATTTTCTTAGATTCCCTAAACTCTCCTTATTACCTTTGAAGATATAAGCAACAAATTTTAATGCAATCCAACTTATCATTGAGATCTTTAGATTTGTTAATTGTAATTTGTGACAAATATCTGCTTTAATGAAAAAAGATATTCTTGCAAACTAAGAGATATTTTGCCTAATTAAATACAAATTTGCATTTGATCTAAGAACACAACCAATAACAAACAAAATTGCAACAAATATTCGTAATCTTTCAAAACTAAAACATAACAAAAGAAAGAAGACAAACTATCATAAGTGGAAATGTAACCAAAGAGAGAGAAAAAGAAAAATAAAAGGGACCTTAAAGAGCAACCGAGTGAGGGAGACGACTGACTACATATGGAGTAGCTACAATTGGAGGAGGCGATGATAAATTTTATATAAAAAACATTAGATACTAACTTGTGGTACCAAAGGTGAAGACTAACTAGACACTTAACAACTTGAATAAAACTTTGTTTAAGGTATTAAAAGATTAATTGTAAAATAAATTACTAAAATGGAAATAACTAATTAAATGAAACAACTCTTGAGCTGCCAAATGAATATGATCAAAGCTAGAAGCTTAGAAATTATTCTCTCTTCCCTTGATTCAATATATGCTTGATCCTAGATAACCTTAGATTACCCTCTCTCTAGATCTAATCAAGTAATCCCAATTGAAATCAATAAGAATAAAATTGTAATCTCTCAATTCAGAAAACTACTCCTGGGATTTGAAGCAATCATAAAGATAATTAATTCATAATTACGATTTCTCTTCAATTATTTGATAATTGCAGATCTATTAACCTAACAACTCTCATTGCACACCTTTAAATAACTTGATTCACTCTCTCAATTTATTACCAAGTATAAGCATACCAATTATCGTATTGAATTCAACAAGAGCAAAGTTTAACAAAATAGATCAAGAACAATCCCTAATATAAATTTAAACTCATAATCATGTTTAACATCATAATATTCCAAATAAACATCTAAGACAATGAAATATATAAAGAGGAAAGAAAGAAAAACAAGTTGTGTCTTAATATAGAAATTTGGAATTTCCGTTGCCTTTTTTGTGTTTTTTCTTGTCTTTAAATAGTTTTTGAAAGTTTTCTCATTTAATTTGATTCCAAAAATAGCCAAAAGTTCAAAATTCTCACAAGCTATGAAAACAAGTGATCGTGGCTTGCATGGTTTCACAGCCATGTTATTATTGGTGTTTTTATGTGTTTTAATTGTTTGATTAGTTTAGAGCAAGAATTTAATCTTAATTTTATGTTTCAAGAAGTATTTGATGTATTTGTGTGTGAATGAAATCAGAAAATCAATGAAAAAAGGAATGGTTTGCCCTACATTTGAATTGGCGTTGTATTGTTAATCTTCCGATTCTTAGATTGCAATTGATATACACAACAAAAATCACGGTTGTTTTGGGTAATATAATTCTGATAACTATAAGAGTGGTTAATATAGTTGTATTAATGGATTCAAAAGTAAAAGTTCATAAAGGACAATGCGAGCCTGTTAAATGGATGTACGCATGTGTGAAATGATTAAGCCAATTCGTAAACAACAATAATCGGTGTGGCCTTGGGGCTCAAGATGGGAACAATAGGCGAGGAAGCCACGGAATGGATCCCTCAGCCAGTAGCATATGTACAAAGAAAACTATAGGCATGTACAATAACGGTAAAGACAACTGTACACTCGTACGAACTGCCATCCAAGCTAAATGAGTTCATATCTTGAACAGCAATAGGTGGCTAACATGTCAACTAGCGGTTCTGAAAATCAATTGGAGTCAGCACCAAAGGTTGAACTTAAAGGAACTGAAGAAGGCATTTGCTGAGGAGACCAAGCCCCTTCTCTTGGAATTGCTTCAAGATTGGAACCATCCCCGATTGGCGAATATGGCTTTGTAACTTTATTTTTCAGCATTTCCTGAATAAAGATCAGAAGTTATTTACCCTAGACGATGAACTAGCTATTTAGTCATAAGATAATGTACACCACGTTCAACAATTTAAACAAATGCTCAAAATTCACCAAAAATATGTGGTAAACCAGATTTAGTGTTAAGAGCATAATAAGTTCACTCCTTTGTCCCCAGGAGAATAAACGTGTTTAGAAAATACCCTGGTTAAGTTTCGCCCGTAAATGTTCATTGCTCTATCAATTGAAGAATAGACCTCAAGGGCCTCATCTGTTTCACGGCTGCATTTTAGTACACGAGTTTGTTCCTTTGCATCTGTTCTACTCCGTAAGTAAAGAATAACTTGCGATGGTGGAGATTTTGGTCCGTCCTTCTTTCTTTGAGTCAATTCCATTGTCATCAAATCATCCCAAAGCACATCCCAGAGAATTGAACATGGATCCCTAACTGGACTGAATTTTCGTTGACCAATAACATAGGATGGTTGCTGAAACAGACAGAAGGAACCACTCAATTTAGTTCCTTAGCTGAGATAAAAACATGATACAACAATAAGTCCTTAGTCAACGTAACTTACTTGCAACAGCATCACCCTCCGATGTGTTACAACGACAATTCTTCCTTTAGGAAGCATAAAATGATCTTCATAAGCATCAGACAGGGCAAACTTTCCACGAACTTTAAACAAGTCAACCTGGCCCAAAAATGACCCTGATTCTGCAAGTTGTAATATGACCTACATGATGACCAAATGCGATGAGATTCAGAAGCATGTAAGACATTGACATGAAAAGTAATCAAACGAAAAAGAAACATACTATAGGAATTATCAAAAGTAGAAGATATTACATTGCTGGAAAACAAAAAAGTAATGACAGAAAACACAAGAAGCATTTCATATCAAATTTACTAAAATTAATCTATCCATGGCATGCATTTCTTTTGTGAGGCCTGTAGGGATTGAGAAAAAAGAAGATAATCATGGTCTTATGATGATGTAATTTTATCAGCTTTCTTCTCATCATTTCATCACAAACTATTAAATAAACATGTTATGGTCATAGGATATACATCTACCCTAAAAAGTTAAACATGCACTTATCATCCATACCTGTCCATTGGCTTTGTAAGAATTATAAGGGCGAAGCAAATTATCACCACCAATTGCACGAGGCAGTCTTCTGCGGAGAAGTTGTTCTTCTGATGTTATGGCTGATGCTATTTTCATTTTCATTGCATTGGCTCCTTCGGTAGTTTTTGACAGAAGATCCAAAACCCCACTAACTGGTTGAGCAGCTGCACCAATTATTCCTTTCCCAACGCCTTGAACAAAGCCCTCAACCCCTGAAGATTTGGCTCCTTCAAGAGGCTTAGTTAAAATGCCGGTAACACCTCTAAATAGGCCTTTTGCTAAGGCTCCACCTCCCTCCCTGATAACATCGCCCAAGTCTTCTACACCTTTGCTCTCCTGGAAATAAAAGCAGATTGAGCACACAATTTAGAGAGGAGACAAGCAAGCATAAAGTTAGAATACTATGAAGATGTTTCAACTGGAAAATAGAAACAAAGACAGAAAACAGGGGTCAAGATCAGCTGTGTAGGATGAACAAGTCCAGTGAAAATGGTAGACAAGAGAAGGAGAAATTGCATGTATTGGAAATGACACTGTCTGTAATTTCATGTACTGGCTGTAATTTCAGCATTGTTAGAAACACAAAGACAAGGAAAAGACACCAGTGACACATTCAAGGAGACAAGCAAGCATAAAGTTAGAATACCATGAAGATGTTTGATGTGGATGATTTTGTTGGAAGAAGTTATCATCGTAGGAGTTTAAAGTTTATTAGTATTTTTACCTAATTAGCAGTTTTAAGTTTATTAGTATTAATACATAATTAGTAGTTTAAGTTTGTTAGTATTAATGCCTAGTTAGGAGTTTAAGTTTGTTAGTATTACTAGGAGTTTAGTAATTAGTAGTTTAAGTTTGTTAGTATTACTACCTAATTAGTCCTAATTTAGGTAGGAATTTGTCTTTCTTTGCCTATATATATAGGCAGGTATTATGCAATAAGAAAAGAAAGCAATATTCATCTTAATTTAGTTCATAATAGCAGTAATTTTAGAATAGCTTTGTTCTCTTTTCGCTACCAAGATAGGTTCTTCAAAGAAAGGAAGAAATACCAACAAGGGAAAAAAGGTGGACTTCACTGTTAATCGTCCAGTGACGAGGTCCGTTTCTCAGGGCCATAACAATGTTTCAACTGGAAAATAAAAACAAAGGCAGAAAACAGGGGTCAAGATTAGCTGTGTAGGACGAACAAGTCCAGCAAGCATAGCAGACATAAGAAGGAGAAATTGCATGTGTTGGAAATGACACTGGCTGTACTTTCAGCATTGTTAGAACCACAAAGAGAAGGAAAATGAGACACCAGTGATACATTCAAGCAGTATGGTGAGACAAGGAAGGTAAGACATCATCAATAGATTCCAGAAATGGTAGTGAGATAGAGAGAAGGAAAATGAAACTGGTGGTATTTCCAACAGCAGTGATGAGAAGAATGTGGGTAAAGTGGGTTGCATTTTCCTTGATTAGCCCAGGTTTCCAAAAGGATATTTTTCTTATTCTCTATCCCGACTCCGTCACTTCACTTTAGTTGATGTAAACCACCTTTGAGCATACTCCCATTTACTCCACTTCTCCTGTGCCTCTGCACCGTTTGAATGTCATCTTTTCACCGATCCCCTTTGCTACCTTCTAAAGTAACTATGTGTGCTACTCCTCCAACTTCTCCTTCCTCTTCTTTACCCCTACTCAGCCAGTATAATACATAGCATAATTAGATGAAGACATTTACCTCTCTCAATGGAAATATGCTCTAAAATTGTAAGAGAAAATTGAATTGTGTTACAGATCACTTGTTTGTGTTGAAATTGTGATGTTATTGGTGAGGCTGCTTGTTCCTTAGTGAGAGTAGACATTCAGCCCTAAGGTGTGGTTCTTTAAGGACATATTTGTGGCTGGTCCCTTGGTGATTCCACTGGTGCCTTGGTGCGGTAAGCATGGAACACTAAAGTTTTTAGTTTGGTTTGGTTCACTAAAATTTTCAGATTTATCTAACAAACAGTTCTAAAATGTACAAGTGTTGGTATATTTGATTCATTTTAGTACGGCTGATGAGTAGAAATCAATTATGGTTGCTGATGTTATTCCAGTGATGTCTAAAGATTACTGAACATAAGCTGGCAGGTCCCAACTATCTAGATTGGAGCAAGACAATTAGGATTTATTTGCCAGGTGTTTTCAAAGATAACCACCTTATAGATTATGCACCAACTGATGCAACAAGAAAGGAATAGCTGAAAGATGATGCCAAATTGTTCTCGCAGTTCCAAAATTCAATAAATACTGAGGTCATCAACATGATTAATCACTACAAATATGTTTAAGGAATTAAAGGATTATCTGGGGTTTTTGTATTTGGAAAAGAGAATACTTCTGAAATTTATGAGGACTCTAGAGAGTTTTTATCAGGCTGAATAACAAAAGTCTCTTCAAACCTATTTTATGAATTTTAAAAAGGTTTATGAAGAACTGAATATCCCATTGCCTTTCAGTTCTAATATCTAAGTACAACAAACGCAGTGGGCAAAAATAACAGCTATGAATTTTTTGGCAAGCCTCCGTTCTCACTTTGATATAGCAAAGTCCTAAATCCTCTCTAGTGTGGAAATTTCCTCTCTGCAGAAGGTCTTCACCAAAATTCTTCACACGAAACAGTGTTGTCGTTGCTCCATCTATTTAGGCTTCAAGTGCCCTATTTAGCTGTAATAATAGAAGGCCTTCTAATTTAAATCAAAATAAAGGAGGTAGTACAGGGGGTTAGGAAAAGTGAAATTAGGATACAGGAGTTGTTTATCACTACTATCATGAACTAGGTCATATCAAGCGTACATGTCCAAAGCTGCAAAACAAGTCTCAAAAATCTCACTCAGCTCATGCTGCAATTGTTTCCACTACACCCTGTAAATCCTCAGAACAAACAATCCTAATTACCGCAAATGAATTTGCTAAATTCTGTTAGTGCCAAAAAGCATTAAAGAGCTCCTCTATCGCTACTACTGTTGAGACAGGTAATCCCAATAATTGTCTCCTTAGGTAATCCTAATCTTTTTATCACCTTTAAACCCTACAACTCTCAAAGTTATTTTGGCATATGGTTCTCCCTCATCTGCTTTTGGTTACAGAACTGCTCATCCTACTCCTTTACTTTTACTATCATATATGTTTTAAGCCTTCTCTTAATTTAGTATCAGCTAACAGATTACTCGAACTCTAAATTGTTGTCTTATTTTTCCCAAATTGTTGTCTTTTTCAGAATCTTTTGAAGAAGATTATTAGTAGTACACATGTATCGGGAGGTCTTTATATTCTTGATATTCCTGAGCAAATGCGTAAACCCGTTGCTTGCTTCGTGATCTTAACCCCTTTTGACCCACAACATTGGTTAGGCCATCTTTTTCTATTTGTAGCTGTGTCTAAAATTTCAAATTGTGTAGCCTTTACAGTATGAGTCATGCCAATTTGTAAAACACTGTTTGCCCTCTATTTCTCGAATCAATAAAAGAGCCAATTTCCACCTGAGTGAGTTCATTATGATGTTTGAGGTAGTTCATTATGTTGTTTGGGGCATGTGTTACCTTTGTTGATGACTTTTCTCAGATGACTTTTCTTTATTTAATGAAAAATTATTTTGAGTTATTTTCCCATTTTACTACTTTCTGTACTGAATGAAGAAACAATTTAGTGTCTCTTTACATATTTTGCAAAGTGATAATGCCAAAGAATATCTTTCTGATTTCTTTTAGATTCACATGCTTAAAAATGGCATCCTTCGCCAGACTTTGTGTGTTGACACGTCAAATGGTGTAGTTGAAAGGAAAAATAGACATCTACTTGAAACAGCCAAGGCACTTTTGTTCCAAATACATGTCCTTAAGTGTTTTTGGCTTAATGCAGTTTCAACAGCTGATTTTTTAATAAATTGTATGCCATCATCCATCCTTTATAGCAAGATTCCTTAGCACATCTTCTTTCCACAAAAACCTTTTTTGCCATTAATTCTCGTATATTTGGGAGTACATTTTTTATCCGTAATGTTCATCCTTAATTCACCAAATTAGATCCCAACTTTGTAAAATGTGTCTTCCTAAGGTACTCTTGTCTTAAAAAAGGGTATCGATGTTATTGTCCCAGTCTTAATAAATACCTCGTGTTTGCTGATGCTACATTTATGGATAGTCTTCTTTTCTTTCCTGCTTCTTCTAACACTTCTAATAGTTAGGGGGAAATGATGATTTGTTAGCATATCAAATCACCCAATAGTCATCAAATGTTACTTCTACTATTTTGACACCATCATCCCTTCCACCTATTCGTCATGTCTATTCCATCTGGAATTAGATCTTCAAGACACTAATCTTGAACTTCCAATTGCTTTCCGTAAAGGCAAATGCCAATAAACTTAATTTCATCTTTTGTTTCTTATGATCATTTATCATCTTCTTTGTATTCTTTTGTTGCCTCTTTTCATACTATATCTCTTCTCAAAATTGTTCATGAGGCCTTGACTCATTCTGGCCTACGAGCAATAATAATAGAGTAGATAAATGCTATAGATGCTAATGATACTTACAATTTAGTAAATTTACCTATAAGAAAAAAGGCTATCGAACATAAGTGGGTATTTGTCTGTCAAGACTTAAAGCCTATTTTGTTGCTAAAGGTTATGTTCAAACTTATAGCTAAGTTAAAATGTTCTTGTTTGTTTATTTCTATGGAAACTATTCATTGTTGGGCCTTGCATTAGTTGGACATCAAAAATACCTTCTTACATGGAGACTTGCGAGAGGTTTATATGGAAACACTACCTCGATTTGTTGCTCAGAGGGTGTATGAGAAAGTGTGCCACCTTCGAAGATCTATATATGGTTTGAAATAGAGTCCTCATACTTGGTTTGGAAAATTTAGTCAGGCAATTGAACAGTCTAGAATGAGCAAGACCAAGTCTAACCATTCAATCTTCTACAAACACTCTACATTTGGCATTATCATTCTTGTCTGTGACATCATTGGAATTTCATCTTTAAAAACGTTTCTTCATAGCTAGTTTCAAACAAAGCATTTTAGGGTATTAAAGTACTTCTGAGGAGTTGAGGTGACAAAGAATAAGAAAGGTATCTTCTTATCTCAAGGAAAATATGAGCTTGATTTGTTGCCCAAAATTGGAAAATTAGGGGCTAAACCATGTAGTGTTCCTATGCCATCTAACTTGCAACTTACGAAAGATGGACGTTTGCTTGAAAATCTTGAGAAGTATAGGAGACTGGTTGGAAAATGGAATTACCTTACGGTAACTCGTCCTGATATTACTTACTCTGTTAGCATTGTGAGTCAATTTGTCTTCTCCAACAGTTCATCATTGGGCCGCCCTAGAGCAAATCTTGTGTTACTTGAAGGGAGTTCCAAAACAAGGTATAGTGTATAAAAATCATGACTGCTCTTGTATAAAGTGCCTCTTAGATGCAAATTGGGCAGAATCCAAGACTGATCAAAAATTCCATCACAAACTACTGTGTTTTATAAATTTGGTCTCATGGATGGGTAAGAAACAAGAATTAGAATATAGAGCTATGACACAATTCATGCATGAAATAACGTGGATATATCAACTATGGACTGAAATTGGTTCAAAGTCTCGATGCCAACAAAGTTATAGTGTGATAATCAAGTGGCTCTTCATATAGCTTCTAATCCTATATTTCATGAACGAACAAGACATTGAAATTGATTGACATTTCGTTCAAGAAAAGGTGCAACAAAACTTAGTTTCTACAAAATATGTGAAGACTGGAGAACAACTAGGAAACCTTTTTACAAAGGCTCTAAATGGGACTGGTTGAATATCTTTGTAACAAGCTGTAAATGATTAACATTTATGCTCCAACTTGAGTGGGAGTATTACAAAATAGAGAGATCATAGAGATATGCATTGATAGGATATATATATATATATATATATATATAT
>JANIIA010000191.1:28541785-28567459 GCA_027478495.1 Erythroxylum alaternifolium | reverse complement strand
ACCATGTTGAACAAATTAGAAGAAGAATTGAGGGCTTAGTCGTTCACCAAGACCCTCATCTAATTTATATAGCAATAAAGAGCTAATTACATAAGGAAAGGAAATCCTAGGAGATTTAGGAAATCACTAGAATCATGGATACATTAGGATTCCTAAGACTTTCCTAATAGGATTATTAGAATTGCTTATGCAAAATGTCATGATTCTTTGAAATAAATAAGAAGCAAAAATCCTTTAATGTAAGAATCCCATTGATAACAATTAATTGTAAGATGAAGCGACAAAGCTACACTGCAGAGCTCTTTTTTTCTGGATTTAATAAAAAGGAACAACACTCATGTCATGCACACACACCCTTAACTAGAAACCAAAGAAGCCTGACCACTATCAAATAAAGGGGAAACAAAGTAGAATTCCATGGTTAGGTAGCTTTATAAGAAAATTAATAACTCATCTAAAACTACAAATATCGCCAACCTTTTACTTTGATGGTGGAATATCCAGAATGATGAGGCATGATCATTGGAGGTAAGATCAAGAATAAGGAGAGGGTCCTGCAGATAAACTTATGCTCATTATAATTAGGAACCCCATATACACAATTTGAACATAAAGTGAACATGCTTCACAAAAAAGACAGGGCAAATGATCTAGAAATCAGTTGTAATAGTTGGAGGCATAATTGTTACCTTTTCAAGAGTCCAACCACCCTGAACAAGTAATGTAAGATAGATGGGTTTATGTATGTTAGCTGCATATATAAGTACACTCTTGCGTGAAGATATTATTCCATGTTGTTGCTCAATCCAACCCCTTTCTTTTGCTTTTTCCCAAATTGTGAATTCAGCTGGGCAAGGAAGCTGGTTTTCCAACTTCAGTGGAGAGTTGATAGATATTTTCCAATCATAAACAGGAGCATTTAACTCAGTGTGAAGAATTGAGGCATCAGCCCCTACACTAATCCAAAACGGTTCATTTCCAGGTGTGGCAGTGCAATGTAGAAGAACATCTTTCTTCTCAAGCTGATTCAACTTAAAGGTACCAGACGTTTTGCTTCCTGGGTGTGAACTATTTTGTCTACTGAGCAAGCCTTGATCAACAAAAGGCTGTTCCTTTCCAAATGCATAGCCAGAACCAACTGTTGTTGCACGACCCCATGAATAAGATAGCCGAGTATGATCCTTACAAGGACGAACTTGTAGACACTGTTCAGAATCTTTGAATGTGCTTCTCCATGGCAAAACAGCTGAAGACCCTGGATTTATCGTGACAATGTAACAATTGTTATGTGACCCTTGTCCATTAGATTGCTCTCTCCTACGAATCCATCGCCTTCTGCGAACAACATCACGAGGAGATCTTGTGCAGGCCTTTGACAGAGGAGGCCAGCTCAAACTACGGAAGTTAGGCCCATAAGCCCAGCCATCACTATCAACAAGCTCAGATTTATCAACAATCCATGTAGAAGTCCATTTCCATCCAGGAGGAATTGGAGGTTCAATAAACTCCTACAGAAACAAAGGGGTGAATAGACACACTATATCACTAGAAATAGAACGATTTTATGACAAGCTAAAGAGTTGCTCTGTACATACTCACCATTGAAGAATATGAGAAGTCCCTGTCACTCCATCGAGCTGGATCATTGCTTTGAGAGCCAGACCACTTGCTACCCCAACCAGAACTTGGGTGATAACACTGGTTCTCAAAAATCTCTTCTATCACAATATTAAGATTGCTTGCTCCAGAAGAGGGATCATGACGATGAATTAAAGATATATGGCACACAGATATATCCATTTTAACATCTGAATCATTTATTACAGTGGCAAGACCCCTGAAGATTGCATGTTTCTTTCCATTTTTTAGGACAATTTCCATGGCAACAAAATCATCACATATTGATTTAGGGACTACTGACAAAGGAAGCAACGACCGAATACTCTCCCATGCATCCTCTGGGCTTAGCCGAACCCAGAAACCTGTTTCTCTATCAAAAGTGTCCTTTGCTTCTTTCTCTTTTTGAATGTTTGCTAGCACAGTCCTCTCAAAATATGCAGTAGAAACTACCAGGCATCCAGATTCATGTAAGTCATCAATATTTTCAAGCTGCACCTGTAGGTGACAATGGTAAAGATGCAACGGGATGCAAATACCAAGGAGAAACATACAGCAGCCACAGAATCATAAATATATCAGCAAATATGTCTGGAAAACATTGACTCACCTTTCTTCTTAAAGGACAAGATAAAGTATTTTGGAAATCTTGTGGTTGATGTAGCATTCTAACTGAAGCCACCTTCTTTAACATGTTTACTCCATGCCCAACAGGCAATGAGAATGCACCAATAACTTCACCTTTTATGATTAACATATCATTAACCAAGCATAAGTAGAGTACTCAGCCAGTTGCCTCCATATGATAACTTGGACAGACAAAAAGTTTAAAAAAAAAAACTAACAGGAAAACATAGGGAAGGAAACAATTGAACTTTAATAGGAAAAACTGATATTTGTATTGGGATAATAAATCCCACATCGAAAAGAAACAACATCTAATAATAGCATATAAGGATGAGAATAAGGAATCCTCCTTAAGGCTTAAGTCTTTTAGATCGACATCATTCTCAACCCAACTTAAATTTAAAGATGGTATCAGAGCCTATAAGGCCCAATAGCCCAGTAAAGATCCTAGATCCTAAAAACCCCAAATAATTCACTTAAAAAACCCGCAAAGAGGTGGTAAGTGAGGGGGAGTATTGGGATAATAAATTCCACATTGAAAAGAAACATCTAATAATAGCATATAAGGTTGAGAATGAGGAATCCTCCTTAACGCTCAAGTCTTTTGGATCGACCTCATTCTCAACCCAACTTAAATTTCAAGAATTTGAATGAATGAAGATCTCAATGCAAGATTGTCCAATAATTGAAAATAAAAATAATACATAACGAAATCTCAACTAGGAGCATAATTCCAGAAGATGACAAAGAAATCATTGATATGGCCTAGTATGAGGCTTTGTATATGCAAACAGAATTTTCAATCTAAGAAACTCATAAATAGAATGTGGATCAAGCATCCAAGTTACAGAAACAAAAGAATAGAGAATGAGATTTGAAAACTCATCAATGAAGCATATACCCTTCCCAGCCTTTGCTCCAAGATTTGTCACCTCTACTTCTAATTTAGCTGGCCCCTGGAAACCAAAATCGACACAGAATCACATCCATGATTAAATAATATCGAACAAATAACAAAACAAATTAACTAAAAGAGCAACTTTATGGTGCATCTGGACCAGCATCATGCCAACATGGAAACCAAAGAAAAAATAAAACAACAGAAGGCCGGAAAGATCAGTATGAAAATAGGCAAGTTAGGAAAGTACAACTAAAAATGGCCAGAGTCTGTCATAATTGCCATATAGTATAAGATGGTATCTAAACATTAAAGAATGTTTAGAAAAGTCTAGCTGCAAACGTCTCAACTAAGCAAATGGAAGTTTCCTCTTTATATCATCACAAATGTGCAAGATATGAACTAATTAGAATCTCTCTCTCAATAATTCCAGGTACTACATGCAATAACACACATTTGCTCCGGCCAAGTGAGACAATGTCTTGCATAACGATATTTTTCTCTATGCAGCCGTCTACCTACAATTCAAAGTGCTTGTTGGACCTCCAAGAATGTATTCGAATCTGTTGAAACTACTAACAGTTTAACTAAAACCTTTACTTCATACAAGAAGTACTAAAACCACATTGGAGAAGCATCTAGTCATAATTCTAATGGATTCTCCACATGGGCGAATTTCTCAAATCAAGAAGTATACAAAACTTAACTTGGAAGACCCTAATAATGGATCTTTTATTATCAACGCTTTGTTTACAAAATTCTACTGCAAACCAAAACACAAAAGATAGGGTGTGCTAGCCCATTTAAGCGTTCCAATCAGCAAATATCCCAAACAGTAGCAATTCTTATTGCTGTTGTCAAGTCAAGATAAACAGAAGCCAAACAAGTAACAGGTTAACACTAGAGTAGCTGATTGACATACACAAAAATAAGATGTATCATCAATCCTGGTGACTCTATGAGGGAGGGAGTTAAAGCCCTCTTCCTCCACTATGGTTCATAGCTTGGTGAAGCCTCTATTTTTTACCAGTGTACCAATACATCAAATAAAGTAAAAGAAAACAACAACCAAATTTAGAAATGGACATTAGTCCAAAAGATCATAAAACACTCACCTGACTTCAGATATAAAAGTATCACATGTTATTGGGTCCTAGCAGATAACATGAGAAGAAACAGAGGCAAATTGTCTCACATATCCAAGAAAGGGAAATATAAAGTATAGTATCAGGTATAGATTGCAAAACACATGCAAGATTATCAATAAAAGTTAGCAGAAGACAACTGTTACATCACCTTCTGTAAGAAAAGGTGGAAACTAATTTCTCCTTTGAAGCCAAGGAGCATTAAATTGGGGGAACAATAGAAATCTACGATGCCTTTCCTAGAATCACAAATAACAAGCACTTTATTACAGAATGAGAAAACTAGAGTCATGGCAAACCTTTCTTGGAATTTCAAATATGAAAAGTTCATTCCATTTTGCACTGGCATTCCCAACTGCATTTTCTTTTGGAAGAAAAAGTTTCACACATTTGGTCCTTGCACTCTGAGGAAAGAGCTTTTGCTGCTCTGCTGCTTGACTATTAACAACAAGGCGTAGAGCACAAAAGAAATCATGACTACTGCCATCATCATTGACATGCAAATCCTGCAAAATTTATGAAGTTGGCAGTAGCATATATCTGCAATTAGGAACAGGAACTAAATAAACTCCAAAACGTTACTAAATAAATTCCAAAAAGTGGCAACCTTGGCTTCAACTATTTGTATAGCAACATAACATCGTGCCTCCTTAAATTCATCTGCAACCTTCAACCTGTCTGAAAATCTTGGAGGTGGTACCCATACAGAAGAAGTGTCACCGTGATGTAGTTGCTCAAGCATATCTGCATTGTCCTCCACCTTCTTCAGATACATGTCACATCCAAGTTTATTTTCTATTGTTATAGTCTGAAAATCATCTTCATCCAAAGCAGAATAAGTTGGATCCTGTCCATATATATGTTGACCACTAGCTTCCTGCATATACCAAGTTCATATATATTACCAGAGTATTTCTTTTAATAATCAACTTAACCAAGAACCCGAGAGGATTTAGAGGATATTGCATTTAGTTGACCTCGTTTAGCTTGGTTGCCTTCAGGTCCAGTTCTAACTGTTTTCTCCAAGAAAGGATGGTCCCTATGTAAGTTTCGAGATTTGCTGCACTGACATTTATATTCAAGATGCTAGTTGCAGCAACTCGCACTCTCTTAGCAAGTTTTGATGGTGGATGCACATTGTTGTCGTATGTCTCAAACCTAAAAGTGAAAGTCAGAGCACCAGTTTAGTTAGTTCATATACAAAAGACTTACATCGTGGAAAAAAAATATAACAAAACAGAAATAGCAAACAAGATAACTTGAATATTCCATCAAATGGCTCGACAAGAGGCTCCCACGCTTCCAATTGAGTGTTGAAGGTTGATGCAGCAATAGAGGAAATCAGCACAGCATTCATTGCCTCCGGTCGGCCATGTGTTGCAAGCTTGATATTTGTAACAGTAAGGTCAAACAGGGGTTTCATCTGCAAGGATAATAATAGAACAAGATGAAGCAAAAACTTTAGTGGATCAACAGCCAGGTATTTTGCGCTACAAAGGTGATTTACCATCCCACATGAACTGTCTAAAACTGTTATAGAGAAACATCTTAGCTTCATCTCAGCAGTTATATTTTCCCGTGACTTGGGCTTCACAGCATCACCAATTGCGAATGCTAACCGGTTTGATGGCTTTTTAAGATCAGAGCGAGCGAGAAAAGTACATGCCTATACAAGCATAGGATAGCATGCATTACAACCTCTAGTGAAATAAGTATGCAGCACTAAGTCATCAGAGTCCGAGTCTGTGATTCAGTTAAACAAGCTGCAGGAAAGTAAAATTCCAACCAGTGAACTATCCAACCTGATTCTCAACTTTCCAAATGCTCCAGCACTGAGATGACCTTGAGCTGGATGATCTAGAAATGGGAACTTCAACAATATTAGCTTGGTTAACGAGATCCAACCTAGGACAGCATATTGAAGTTATTCGAGGTGCTTCATCAACTCTGGTAACAACACATCCCAGTGAAGCATATCCGGGAGGAGCAACAGGATACCAAAAGAAAACTTCATCAACACCTTTCCCAACAATATGTGCCACTTTAGTAAATTGAACAGGCTTGGAAGAGATTTCAGCATCATCACCCTTAAATGTTATGCCCAAAGCAGGCGGCTCTAAACTGCAGAGAGTAAGATTGCAACACCAACTATTGATTAGTACCAATTCAAAATAAGACAACAATCCATACAACAGTTGGAAGAATGAAAAAGAAATGCAGAAGTGATAGGCTAACCCTTCAGTTATGCAATCTCCCAATATGGCATAACCAGGATGGCCAATGGGACGCCATATAGATACTGGTCGGCGAACATCACTTCCTTTGTCCCACCAAATCCTCTCAAAGTTGGGTGTTGACATGTAAAAATTTGTTGCTCGCGTAACCGAACGAATGACATCCCATCCAGAAGAATTTGAGCTCGCATGAATTTTTTGTTGACTTCCATGGTTATGGTCAACAGTCCAATCTGGTGCACTTTGCTGGGAAGAAGAATGATTCAGAATGGAATTCCAACGGAGATGAAAACTAAGATCACAACTCCTGTCTCTGGGGGGGTATTCAGTTGAAGAATGGGCAAAAAACGAGGCAATAACATTATCCAGGCGCCATATGCTATATCCACATGCAGACAATGGATTTGGCGGGCTATTATATATGCATTCTGAATACGATGAAGACGCTACAAGATCAGAGCGTAGACAATAAACAACGTGATTGGGCGGTGGATGACTTCCTGTATGTGCCACACAACCCAATGCTGTATATCCTGGCGGTGCCACAGGCATCCACAGGGAACAGGCATTCTCAACATTAGCATAAGCTTCATCTCCAGATCCTTGACTACTGGAAAAGAATGTAATGAGATCAAATCTCACAGGCTTCTGCACACGTCCATATGTGTTACTGACTGCCATGACTGCCTGTGTAGGAGGAGTTGTCCTAGTATGGGATAATAAAAGCATAGATATCAACAAAAATAAGAGGAAAGCGGTAGAATTTTTTTAAAAAAAATCAAAATTGGCAACCATGAAAAGAAAAACAGAAGTTTATTGATAGGCCTGGTCTTAGAATGAAATTAAATAATATACATTGTATAGAAGTCTTGGAACACCATTAATGAGGTCAAAATGTAAAAAAAGAATATGCACAGGACAATCAAAGGGATGGAGGTTTCATAAAAATGAGAAACAGCTAAATAACAGGTTTTAAAGGTCATAAAATAATTGTAGAATGTCCTATCAAAATAAGTTCCAAATGGTATTACATTAAATTTGTAAAAAATGGACCTCATATGTCATTTGCTGAATTTGAATTGAATGAAGTTACTATAATAAAAGGAAAGAAAGGAATTCGGCAATGAAATGGAAAAGTACGGTTGATTACTGAAAGCAATCACATAACTCAAACAACCATTTATTTTGTATATCATTCATGACCTCTATTTTCAATTGTTAATGAGACCTTCAAAAATGGTAAAGGATTTTCCAAAAGCATGGACTAGAATCCGTTTTTTATACTTGAGAAGTAAGTGGAAAATGCGCTATCTATTATTGAAATATAACAAGAACGATAGGTCAAGAAAATACTAAGCTATTCATTTATTCCCTTAATGATCAAAGTCATTTCATAACAATAGTGGACATGCAACTTAGTTTCACAATATTAAGCAACCCTAACAATCTAATGTATCAGTAATTTTGCATGCAGGTATGACGCTAGCAAACAAGGGAGGAAATTTGAAATTGTAGCTATGAGGCAACAGTCTCCCGTCAACCCTCTGGCAAGTTGAAAGAACAGAACCTGAGCACGTGAGTCATGCAGAATATCTCACCTTGATGTCACACAATCCCCCAGTATAACATAGTTTGACGGAGCTTGGGGTCTCCAAAATGTAAGGTTGTTACAAGGGCCATTTTCTGCATGAATATTCCCCAAAACGTTGGTAAGAAAGACAAAGAGTTCATCAAGTCTCCAGACATATATTTTAACGGATACATGACAAACAAGGCTAAGATATATTAATATGAAGAAACAAAATCATCCAATTATTCATGTCAAATTGAAAAAAAAAAAAACCTTTATGGGACATTCCAATTCGATCAAAGCTCGTGCAAGGTACAAGGGCAATTGCATTTCCAAATTGTAAGGCAGCAGCAACCTGATTCTGCAGGTTAACTAAAAGAGAAATGACACTCAAGGAAAGGTGGACACAAATATCCGTTGATATCAGAGACATATTTGTTTTCTCTTTAACAGATGTGTATCCACCCGATATATCCACTGGATCCAGAATAATGAGACCAGAACCAGACTCAATTGTCAGATCCTTAACCAGTGCACGAATCCAGGTATCATTTTCTTTTGATGCATACCTGAAAAGGAAAGAAAGAAACTAAAGAGATAACCACGACATCACAGTTGATGAAGAAAATAATAATGCGTAGCAAGAAAAAGGACTTGCAAGACAATTGAAGAAAAGCACAAAAGGCATAGACAATATTCCGAAATGAAGAGTGCATATTGCACTTTCTCCCTGCAGCTACTTGCTTCATATTGTAAAGACAAATCCTAATATGACTGGACTTGAAGAGCACCTTAAAAATATAGGACACAGCATGCTTTTAGACCAAATAGGAGAAGGCTTAGCAGTTGCATTCATACAGCTCCAATCGATGCACGGTGTAATATCCCATAACATCATAGGAAATACTATATGGTAAAACAGATTGACAGAGGCTAGAGAAAAATTCAACAAGATTCTCCTTGGAAGGACCCATGAATCTGGAGCATAGGCTATGTAGAACCTAGATCTGCATTCTCGAAAGATTATTCACGCCCTTATCCTAGACTAATTCATTTAAGTAATTATCAGGTTGTCAGTAGGTATAAAGAGACAAAAATGAAAAAAATTCGAAACACTTGTTCCCATAGATAATGAAAATTAAAATACGGATGGACTTTGAAATCACATTTTCATGTGAGCCCAATAATAAAGATAAATAAATTCCAGGAACCATCATCACATTCACCAAAGAGAATGGTTTTATAAGGACCAATATGGGCTCCAAAGATATAAAGGGAACTGAAAGCTCTAAAACATTATTTTATCAAATGCTTACATGAAGCTCAAATCCATTTTCGCACGTAGAAGCTTTTCTCCATACAAGGAATCATCCAGTGAAGATTTTGTACCATCATAGAAGGTAAACTCGGGAGAAACAACCTGGAAACAAGTGTTAAAAATAAGAACAGAACTATCGACCCTAGTAACATCACCTAGTTCTCAATCACAACGAAAGAAACACTGATGGTTCATGATTACTTACGACAAAATTCTCACAAAACACTACACTCTCAAAATGTAAAGCTCAGGAAAAAAGTTAGTCAGCAGAACGACTGAGAGTTGAATGGTAATATCAAGAAGAATAATACATCACGTCTGAATCAGGAATCAAGCGAAATTTAGCAATTTAGTCTTGTTATGGCTAAATTAGACTAAATTGCTAAATTTGTTAGATTCTTTTCTGCTTGACCTGAAGTGAACCTTCAACTAAGTCTACATTTAAGACGGGATAGATTCTTTTAATTTTTCCCAAACTCAAGTTGAGTTGCAAAATTCAATCAGCTAGTTTCTAATCCAACAATCTATGGAAAATAATGTTTGACAATATGAACGTTGAAACATTAACTAGGAAAAATAGTTTAGAAACGTGAAGACTTATTCCACTACAAGAGACCATAATATAGCTATATCAAATTTTCTGATCCATAAATAAGGTCCATATAAACAAGTAATATCAGTCTCTTCCAGGATGCATAGAAAATGGATAAAAACAACGATCGATTGAGAGACAAATCTTCTGTTTATAGAAAGGACCAGTGTTAAATGACACAATTAGGAACAAGGTCATGTTAAGCTAAAATTTAACATAATTTCTCTAGAAAAGGTTACCATAACATACCTCCATTAGCTCAACAAGATAACATTTCTCAAATGAAGACAATTTTCAGATGCTAAGATGATAAAACCTGATTGCTTTTTACAGGTGATATAAAATTTTAGAAGCTGCTAGAATGTCACATTCCCTGGCCATATGTTAGCCCTTGGCCATATGTCTCAACTACTTACAATATATGGCAGACAAACATGAAAAGTGAATGGAAAGAAGACAATGCCAACATCATGTACTATCTTCAAGAACAATGAAGAAGCTAAAAGTAAACCAAGGAAACGAAAAATTGTAAGAAGATTTAATACCTGGGCTTCAAAAGTAAAACTTTGTATCACGTTAATATTGTTTTGAGCTTTCAAAGTATTTGATGTGTCTGAAGGTTCATGCACATAATCCAGACTCCTCATCTCATCATCAGAAACATGATTATCTAACAAAATCTCAACACCATCTTCTGGAGAGATTGAGTAGCTGCTATCGTTACTCATGTATACATGCTTCCTCAAAATGGAACCATTCTGATGGACATGAACAACATGAACATATCAACAAGAAATTTATTCCATTTTGTTGTGATTGAAAACGAGATAGGAGCTACATTCTGAAGATTGCATCAAACTACTAGAAATTTCTGAAAATTTGAAGTAAAATAATAAAAAAAATCAGGGGAAAAACAATAGAAGAAAGCAGAATATAGTAGATCAAAGGTTCAGCGATTCTCTAGCACAGGTAACTATGGGTATATGTCTGGAAACTATGTTCTAAGTATGATTTATACAACGTAAAACATATAAAAAATATTGATGACTATCAAGAAAAGTTCTTAAGAATCAATAAAATTGAAACAAAAAGTTTCATTTCAATTATGGTACCCCATCACCAATCTCCTTTTCAATGCAGAATTATCCCACTTCAGAAGGAAACTATAGAAATAGAAATTTACTAACCCCATAAGCAATTACAACATAGAAATCATATACCAAATAAAAGGGAAGATGAGTACCTCAATTTTCACATTAACAAATCGCAGCCTCTTACCACGTCCTATAATTATGATTGGTAGAGTTCCCACTGAATGGAATTTCTTTGTATGGGTTTCTTCACTTAAACATATAGTCTTCCCACCTCCATCATATATGAACTCATCAACTCCCATCGCATCTGCTACTAACTGTCTACTTGGGGAAAAGTGCACCACTTCTTCACTCTGTTTGTGAAAAGGTTCAGAGAGCACCAAGCTAATATTTCTACTGATAGGATCCCTCTTAGGATCCATTGAACCCTCCCTGCCAGTTATTGCTCCAAGTGATGGCACAAAAAACTCAGCCACAGGTAAAAGGAAATCTGGAACGACAAGTAATCGGGGCTGTTGAATTCTAACTACATATGATTGGGATGAAGGCCGCCATCTATAGTCCATCAAGAACATGGTTGAAATTGGCACATCCCCATCAACGACAGATTCCAAATTCATCTTCCTGGAATTGCTTCCATTAAGAAAGTTTGGAAAACAACCACTTGAAGATTGTTTGGAGGCATCAGTAGATGATCCAAGCATCAGACGCATTTCAGGTTTTGCATCAGGACGGTTGTCCAAAACAGAAAATTTAGGAATAGTAACATAAAGATCTGTTTCAGACAATGAAGTCATGCGATATGACACCCAAAGCCCTTCAAGCTGCAAAAGCAAGCATTATAGACGTGTAACTAAAAAAGTACATAGGTGTGATTATACAAGTGTATAATGCAAGGTTAAGTAGTTTTTTGAGTAGCTGACATTAGGCAAAACGCAATATCAAGGGATCTGAAGACTTGTGAAAATGAGGACTCACAGCAAGAAGAGCTAAAGCTGACTCATGAACACCATTACAAAGCTCCAAAAGCGCATAACTGATTTCAACTGCCACTATGTTAACAGTTTGAGACAGTAGAATTTGACTGTTCATGTTGACCTTATCTACCAGCAGCCTCATCGTATCCTTGGAAACAGATTTGCTGCCACGGAAACTCGGAGGAAGCTTTGTCTCCTCACATAAATTCATGCACAAACAATCCACTATGATTTTGTACTCTTTATTGGACATAACACCATGAAGGAAATCAACCTGGTCAAAGCATAACCTTCAAGAATTAGAGAAGGAAGTACAGGACACTGCATGGAAATATATCATAGATGGCTACAATATGGAAATATTCCAAAAGGCCTCAAGCAATAAGGACTGATTTGATCAATCTGTTACAGGTAGAAAGATAATAGTTTTGGAGACTTTTTATTGACAGACCAAGTCAAAGATAGAAAATAGATGATAGTTTCATATATCAAGTTGTAAAGAACCCCCTTTCCTTTTGGTCCTTGGAAGGCAACAGGGGCTAACTCTCCTTACAAAACCCCATCCCATCTGACAAAGAGGTTCTAGAGAGGGAATGAAGGAACATTAACAACTAGGTTCTCCCTCAACCTCATCAAGAACCTATACAACATAAAGAAAATGTGACTCAGCTTGCTTTTATATAAGTGTGCTGAATGTGTCTTGCCAAGACACATAAATTCCAGACCATCAATCATCATTCAGTCATGAATAAAGTTTCCTAGAATCCAAGATACCTAGGCCCAAAGAGAAGACCAATAGCAGAATGACCACTGGAAATAAATATTGAATTACCTTCACTTCTAGAGTAAATGTTGGGACCTTTCTGAAAACATCTCGAAGACTACGGCGTACATAAATATCAAGCCCTTTGCCCTCCCGTATCATTGGTTTTCCCAAACAACCATCAACACCAACAAACATGTTGATTCCCAGAATCTACAGTTTTGAGGCACAGTAACCACAAATCAGGAAATGTTCTCACATTATGAACAAGTGACTTCAGAAAACTTACCTCAGCATGAAGAACATCCATGTGAACCGCATAAGGATCTTTCTCTGGACAGCCATGCCAGCTCAGTTGATTTGCAACCTGTAGTTGGCCTAAATCAAGTTGTATGAAACTGCAATCATGACCATAAATTTTGTTGTTATCACTCTAAAAGGCCAAACATAACTCTATAAAGAAAAGTTACTATTCATCTTATCATAACTGTCTTAAGTAACACGTCAACAAAATTCAACTTTCATTCATTAGACCTCTGCACAAATTTCATCTGTAATGTTTAAAGTACGATGGAAGGTTCTGTTTATTAAGCACAATCTTTCAACAAATTCTACAAACAACAACACCTAGGCACCAGAAAAGAAATAAATTAGAAAAGAAACCACAAGAGAGCTTCCGTACTCTTTACTCGTAGAATTTCTGGGAACAATGATAATTGGAGTATCAAGCGAGAGGTCCAGCTTTAAAGCAGTGGCTCCATCAATCTCATACTTTTGAATCAACCACTCAAATCCTCCAACTTTGTCAACAAGTTTAATTGCTTCTTCAGGATGTGGAGTAGCAAGTTCCATAAAGTACACAGTTATCTGCATAGACAAGCAAAAAGTAGGCATAACTTCTAGATAAAGGAAAGGTAAAATAAGAACAGGTGACTTATTCATTAGAATGCCAAAAGCAATTAATGCTCATTCAGTAGATTCACCAACCCTATTAGTTACAAATGCTAACCAAAGAACTAATAATTAACAAAGCTATTTATATCATACCTCTTGGACAAACCTATAAAGGAAAACTATGCGCACAGCAGAGAGTCGACCACTCAAGCTGTAATCGTATCCTTCATAATCATCATCTTCAGCACTGAAGGAACTAAATTTGAACTGGGGAAGAAAACATAGCACTTATGTACCATCCAAAGTCCGAAAAGTAAAATTAACATAACCAGAATGAGAAAATTGCATACGTTGATAAGAGATTCAAGCCCTGGATTACGCAAGTCACAAAGCCAACTCCAACAATGATCTGCCCCGAGCGACATATCACAAAGTCTAAAATTACCTAACGTGCCTTCAACAGACAGAGAACTCGGGTGGACCTTGAAATAGCAAAACCAATGAAGTCAAATTACAAAACACCACCAACAATGTGTATCTTAAGAATTAACAGTTGGAAAAATCATGAAAGCAGAAATGTTCATATTTACCACTAGAGAGAACATGCAAAAATTTGAAGAAAATATGGTTCAGATTTGTCAATGTCCTTGAAGTCTACTGACTAGTAATTTGACTTCCAAAATAACTCATCAATGTCCATCATTTTCAAGATATCAACAAAGCCAGAAACACCCTTAACAGAAAGATTACCTTAAGATCCAATATAAAACTCTCTTGCACAAGCATAGCAAGCTGAGAATCATCCTCTTTGTTAAGAAAAACAGTGACGCTGTCAACATTCATGCTGAAATAGAACACTACACGACTTTTACCATATCCCAGTAACCCTTTTATGTGTCCACTGTCTTCAGTCCTTTCTCTCATACTCGATGAGTTGTCATCTGAGATTTCAGTCTTACTTGAACTGGCCTCGGTAGAACTTGCAGAACTTAGATCAAAGCCAAAGCCCATTAAAGCAACAATAGTAGGTCTGTTGCATAAAAACTCTAGCTTGGACATGCAAATGCTCATCTGTCAATGTGCAATATATGGTCGGTAATGCAAATGAATCTTGATTATTATAAAAGAAAATTGATGTAGCTGAAGGTTCAATACCTGCATATCTATGCCATCATAATGAGGTGAAGAAGAACTCCTAGTTGTATAGATGACAGATACAAAATCTGAAATATCACCCTGTGCTTCATAAAATATCTCACGAGAAATGTTCTTCCCACGTAAGAGATCTTCTTCATTGAGTAATGTTTCAGCAGACTCAAATTCAGAAGCACCCATAGTTCCACAAGGAGACATATATTCCCTCGGTGAATAGAGGTTAGAATCTGAAACGGACAAGAAATCTGGCAAAGCATCCTTAAAAGCATCATCATCATCGGGCGGTATTGTAGTCATTTCCTTCTCGTGAGGGTCAAGAGAGTGTTGGGAAGCAAGGGATTTGTCATTCTTAAGAACAGAGCAAACTAAATACTGAGGGTGCATGGACAGTCGACCTTGAAGCTCATCTTTAATTTTCAACGAGTGCAGCTTCATCTTAATTATCAGGTCACCCCCAGAACGAATCATGTGCACCTGAAATACAATAATGGTAGAAATGAAACCAAATAAAAAATTTTAAAAAATGAAAAGAACATCCATCCATATTTGTTTGTTAAGTAACAGAGTGAAAAAAGGGATTCCAGAGAGAAAAATCAAAACAATTCAGGTAATGATATACATAAAATGTTACACCAAATACAGGTCATGCCAATACAAGAATTACCTAGTCTATTGTTTTGTGCAGACAATGTGGCTTGAATTTTTCGGTTCACCAAAAATAAGTAGAAAGATGGTTCAAAGCAATGACGCTGCAGCCTCACGGCAAATTCTTTCACATATTAAGGGCTCATGGCAAATTCTTTCACATATTAAGGAAATAGATAAAGCATGTGAATAACAGAGAAAGGTAATGATGAATATCTAAAGCATAATTTTATCAATCAACGATGAAAAGAGGAAACGAGCTCCACTAACCTTTCCCCCACTGGCAAGAACCTCGATAATTATAATCTCTTCTCTTTTCTCATCATCACTATCTACATTCTGCACAATAATATGAATAACCATGAAGTAAATACTGGAAGTGATGAAAAACATGATAGGTCATTCAATCAAGAAGCTAAATAATAAATGTGTCAACCACTGGAGCATCATAGATTGTACAAATATGAAACCACTCCATTTCCTTGAAGCCTCTACACAAAATGAACAATCTACACCCTCTCTATAAGAAAAATTGGCAAATGCACTACCTTTCCATAAATGCATAACTTCATCTCCACCAGTGCTCCATTTACAACAAGGTCAGCTGCTCTCGCACTGGGAGTTTGCGGTACAACAAACTCAGATGCAACATCACAAGTTTCTCCCAGTACATCAAAGGATGGAGGAGCCTTTACAGGGCATGAATAAGACAGTAATAATTAGAAAAGAATAGCATTAATGGATCGCAAAATCTAATGATCTATGACAATATTCTTGCCATACCGAAGCTTGGTATGTAGCCTGTATAAGTCTTTTTAACCATGTGGCTTTCTCCCCCTCATCATGAAATTCTAAAACCCAGGTATTAGACGATTCCAATGCCTGGAAAAAGAATATAATACATGTTATGCCTCCACAAAGCATCAAATTGTCAGCTCCATCAGGTAGAATCAGAGAGAGAAACTAAATGTTAAGACTTAAATAATTTGTTCTTAGTGCCCACAACATCATTTGCAATTCAAGCTAAAACTGAAATTTCTAAGGACTATCTAGCGAGATGTCAACTTCTAAGTTCTTAGTTGTTTAAAAATACTCCAAACATGAAAATGGCTCTAAAAGAAGAACCACAAAAAGATCTCCAGAACAATCATGTATACTAGTTAGAATGTTATTACAAGACCCTTAGGTGAAATTCGAGAAAGATAGTGAGAGGCTAATGTATCGGTTAGCCTTGATTTTAAAAGTCCAAGTTTCCCAAACATATCAAGAACTAGGACACTGACCAGCCTAGCCTGAGCTTGTTTGAAATAGCTCAAATATGGACCAGGCTAGTTCAAGTTCAGGTTCAAATGCAGGCAGAGTCAGGCTTGGGCCTGGTGTTGAAATCTGAAGCCTGAATATGGCCCAACAACAGCCCAATGTTAGAAGCAACCTACATCTTCAACATTAACTAACTTATAAAGGTCTCTTTATATACAAATCTTCATAGGGAAAAGCAAGTGGTCAAGTCACACAAATTGAGGGAGGAGAAATAGAAAAAATATTAACTAGTAGCTAAAACACACAAAAATTTGGAAATATGGCTAATATTTGGCTGCTGGAATATCAATTTTCAAGTCCAGATTTAAGCTTGGTATGTTGGAAGTTCAGATTTGTGTGTAGCTGGATTTTAGAGTTTGAATGATGGAAATTTATGCTAGGATTTTACAATTCGATATGGCTGGAATTTAGGGTCTTGGTTGCTAGAATTTTAGTGAGATAAACAAGCAATAGAGGGTAGGAATTAGGAATCTCTCCTAGGGTCCAAGAATCACTCTTAGAAGAAAGCATCACAGCTTCTAATTAAAACTCAAGTTTGTAGAAAAGATCCAGGATATCTTATTATTGAAGAGCTGAGTACACAAATATTTATAGGGAAGTTGCTAAAACCTTTGTTTCAGTAAGAAAGGATTCTCAAAAAATTTAAATCCTATTACAATAAAAATTCTATAAGTTTAATTCCTAAACAACTAAGATAACATAACTACACCTAGAAAAACATATAACTTACTATTACTTCCTATCTAATAAAGAATCCTAGCATAATCTAAATATCAATGCTTAATGTCTTCATTGGCAACATAATTCCCACCCTTTATCCCACCAAATTAAAACTTGTAGATGACTAATTTTCCCTCTTTTATTTCTTTTATAGACTTTAAGCTCTTTTGCATCACTAATGATCTGTAATTATTTGCTGAAATTCATAGCATTACCTGTTGTATGTCCATTCCCCTAGAACTAATGGAAATACATAATTGTGAACCACCAACATTTGATGGGGGAACCTCATTAACCTGTCTCCCAGCCATGCTGCATAAATTCAAGGTTTTTTAGGAGTAGAATACCCCAGCATACAAAAAAATTATGAGAATTAAATAGTTAAGCAAAAGGAATGGGAAAAGCAAGAGCAACTACACAAGGAAAATGCAAGAGGAATCTGACAAAGCAATCAATTAAAACAAGACTATAGACCACCAAGGAAATTATCAAAAGCTAGGATAGAGTTGATAAATAGCAAACCTCAGGTGCCGGTGGTAACTCCGAGACTTTTTGGAGTCCATAACATAAAGATATGATCCACATAACACAAGGAAACAGCTCTGCCAAGTAGCCATAGAATTTCCAAGACCCTAAATTATGAAACTATGGATCAATGAATAGACATGCAAGCCATATATTTCAAAATGCTTACTTTGCTAATAATTGGGAGTTTCAAGGACCCAAGGCATACCTTCCAAACAAGGATTCTTGCATTGGTAGCAATATCTATGGAACGCCAGAGGTCACCACTATGAGTTTCAAAATTATTCACAGCAGGCTGACTACAACTTTCCATTGTGCTATACAATATGTTCAATAATTCCGCAAGTCGATTATATCTCAGAGGTGAAAAATGTATGCCAAGGTTAGGCACTTGAACAGATATGCGTGTTGATGGATAACTAGGATGAGGTACTTTGATCTTCAATAAGAAAAAATAATAAGTCTGACTACCACGTCTCATATATCATAACTAAAACAATTAACAAGAGAAAAGGAATTTCAAAAGGAAAACAGAAAGAAAATTTAATAATTTGATTAATACAATAGGGTTTTAGATCCTGCAAATATGCAAACCTCGATAGGTTCCATAAATCTGCATTGTCTAAACCTATTTTAGCAATCAACAAGAGATTGATCTACAAATCTGCATTGTCTAAACACTATTTTAGCAATCAACAAGAGATTGATCCACTCTTAACAGCCTTAATGCTTTGTACATGGGCTTAATGTTGATTTATCTGAGGGAAGATGAGATATGGGAGGAGGGCCTAGGGTTTTAATTCCCAGGAAAAAAAAAAGCTTTTGTTTCAATTTTCTTTATCCGAAAAAATGAAGAATGTGTTTGGGTGAAGAGGAAGGGGAAGATCTGTGAGGCAAAGAACGGTATTTTTTTTGTATAGTGGAAGTGGGTTTGGATGAATTTTCTTTTTTCCTGCTGCAAACAGCTTTTAGGAGGGTGGGTAGGGGGTGGTTAGGTCACTAAATTGTGTGGACAAAAGTTTTGCTCTTTGAAGTATGAGACTTTCTTCCTCTGGCTTCACTCAGCAGACTCAGGAAAGTATGCTTTACCTTATTGCTTCCTTTCTATGACTTTCCTGTATGTATTCTTTCCTTTTTATTTTTGCTTGTTCTTCTATTAGTCAGTAGTTGCGCTTTTACTTGTATGCAACTGTGTGTTTTATTTTGTATTTTCCTTACTAGTTCGTTTTGTGTGTAAGCATTTACTATTGCGTTGCTCCTAATTACATGCCAACATCATGATTAGAAAAGTTTAAGTACATAATTTGCCTCATCATATGTCTCTTCAGAGATATATGATAAAATTAGAAAGATACAAAGAAGATTAGCATGACCCTTACATAATGTTGACATGCACAATTCGAGAAATAGTGAGCAAACGTTTGCAGCATAACAGGTATTAACAGAACTTTACAGTTTTTCTAAGTATATTTTTCTTATTATATATATATATATATATACTCAAGACAATTTTTTAGCAGATATGGGCACACCATATCAGATATCTTATTTGATTTGATTTGATTTGATTTATTTGTTTACTTTTTAAAATTTATTTACCTATTCTTTTAATATATCGGTTTTTATATCTATTCTTATAATCTGCATCACTTTTTATTGTCACATTCATATGTGAGTCTACCGAAAACAACATCTCTGCTATATAGGGGTAAGACTGCATACTATCAGACCCCCCTAAACCCCACTTTGTTGCGGAATTTCGGACTGAGTAATGATGATAATGATGAATAAGAGATTGATCCACATATTTACTCCTTGAGGAACTTTGATCTTGGAATAATAACATATCTACCATGAAGAACTACCATAGGTGGAGTAATATATAAATTAGGTAAAGCAAATTCATACATAAACAAGAAAATACTTTAGCATACCTGATCAACAATTACTGCCATTCCACATCTATCAATGAGAGAACAATAGTCGTTAACTTTTTCTGATGCATGAGATGTGAAGGGAAAACTATTACTATTCATGGAAATTGCATCAGGATTCTGACAGGTAGCATCGCAATCTGTAAACAGAGCAGCTATGTCTCTCCCAGATATGAAGAAACGAGAATATATACTCTGCCTCTGTTCGTCCAACTGACTTTCCTGTAGCATTAAGCATTGTGTTTACTAACAACAAAGGTGAACGCTTCCTGGAAGGTCAAAATGAAGATGCATACCACAGTGTGCAATGTAAAATGACCAAAATCCAAAAGAAAATGCACATCACATTTGGATGATCCACTTTTCCTTATAGGAACTGTAACTTTCGGAGCATCAAAGTCAATGTCAAGGGCAAACCTGAAAATGAAGTAGAACAGGGGTAAGTAGACCAGGTATAGTCCTTACCACTTTCAAAAGAAGTTAACTCCCAAAAGGAAAATCTATCAAATGTTCCTGAACATGATAACCAAAGCAACTGGCCGAAATCAAACTAACAATTAGAGTTCCATTTCTGAAAAAATGTATTAATAGGTATTTCAAAATGTCAATAGGCTCCCAAACCACCAATTACTAGCCACAAGTCTTTGCTCCATTTAGGAGCAGAAATCCTTTCTGAATCATCTACAACCCAAGCGACCTGTAGAGCACCATCTCGCTCAAGAAGATAAACCTAGCACTCATGTTGTAGCATAGAACGAACTAGGCACAACCAAAAAAGAACAAAAGATTCAAGCATTGCTGGAAGAACCTCCATAAATAAGAGAAACTCATAATAGAAATAGCAAAGAACACAAGAAAGACACAGAAACAATTAGAATTCCTAGCTTACCATAGGCAAAAGACACCAACTTAGTTAAATGAAAGGCCATGTCAAACAAACCACCAAACCCAGTGCGACCAGCCCATCAACTTGAAAACAAAGAAACATTGCTGGAGGAAAAGAGTTTAGACCACTATTACCAAGGATGCCAACCAACAGTCCCCGTTGATGGCCAAACAATGGCCACCTGTCAAGCTTATTAAAGTTATATGATGGAGCAAAATGACTACTCTGAGCCCAGATCTGGCAAAGGGCCAGACATTCAAGCCTAGTTACAGTGGTCACCTAAATTCAAGCATCATGGCACCAACAACAAGAGAAAGAGGGCTTCTAGAGAGAAAATGTTTGAAACTGGGGCTTCTAAAAGGGATAAAAATCTCCTGTATAAAAGTTAAAACTAACCTTCAAGACCCAACTATAGAAGATAAGATCACTACATACATATGTATAGTAATAACCAATGAAGAAGGAAGTTTTAATCATATCAAAACTCCTGACATCAATGACATAGAGGCTAGAAGCATGAAAATAATTTATTTGGAAAGGGTAAGCTATCATTTAACAAAATTTGGCACCACGTAAAGTACATTTTAATAGAAATGACCTTCAAAAATATATGTACAGTTACAGTAATGTTCACCTCAAACAGATATTTTGCAAAGCTTTTTTTTTTGGTGCAATTATAAATAGAAGATATTCATTGACAAATTCATCGATCACAAATGGATATAGGTAAGTCTCAATTAATAGACAAATATACCAAGATGTGGCAACACCAAACCAAGCCATTCAGGAAACAACATATATTCAAATGCAATAAAACTCGGATAAACATCAATAGATCCATGCCTGTTATTCTTTTGTTAAAAACAATGCGTGCACAGAATGTTACACTCTGCATTCCTAGCCACTCACTGTATTTTCTTCTATAAAAGAATCGGCCAGAATGAAACTGATAGTCAATATAAGTTCTAACAAGCAACCAAACCTTTTCCACCACAAGGTTGACCCTATAATCCTGCACCATTCATTTTCAACAATCCAGCACTTGCACATAACATAATCCCAGCACATAACTATGACCCAAACTATTGCAAAGTAATTAGAGTAGGTCGAGTCAGCAGATAGTTGTTACCTTCAAAGAATTTTGCACCACAATACTTCAACTTAAACCAACAACCACAATAATTGTACATGGGATGGTGAGGAACATTTATTTTTATTCAAACCCAGTTGGTGGCCATCCAAAGCAATAAAGAAAACAATACTGGGAAAAAAAAAGTAAGCAAACCTGCTTTGTTCTTCTAATACCATCTGAAATTGCTCTTGCGCTCTACGAGTCACTTTCTCAATCTTCATCTGCACACAATTTTGAATTAATAAAGCATTGCTCATTTCAATTTCTTTATTATTTATTTATTCATGATATAACAATGAGGCAGCAATAAGCAAAAGCTGGACCAAATCAACTGGTCCAATTGATGCAAAATAAAATAACTTAATTTTCCTTATCAGAAAGCATTTTTTTTAATTTGAAATTGTTAGTTCCTCTTTTTTTTTTCCCTCTTGTATTACCGTTAGATATCGTTGAGTCTCCAATGAATATAAACCTTACAACTATTTTTTTCCCCATAATAGATTTTGCTCTCTCTCTCTCTCTCTATCTATCTATGCTCTCTTCTTTCTTCTCTCTCTTTCTCTCGAATCCTCCCAAATCTGAGCTCCCTTCTTTATCAAGTATCAATTGGTATCGGCAAAATGATCTTGTTGCCTGAGACCTAATCCTCCTTCTAGATAACTGATTGGTGCACATGGCAGAAGGAACCAGGCCCAAAAGCATAAGAAGGATGGAGGAGACATTATGCAACCAGATTAAGAACTTCACGAAACTCGAGTGAAACAAGGGAAAGAGATGGCAAAACTAAGAGAAATGTTCCAATAATAAATGTTTGCACACAAACTACAATCACACCGGCAGCCTGATGCTGCTTATATGGAAACAGGTAAACATAAAACAGCACCAACTCTTATGGAACTGCATTCATATAGAGAACAAGATTTAGCAAAGTTGAATTCCCAACTTTCGATGACTCTAGTGTACACAATTGGATTTCTTGAGCGGAAAAATTTTCATGCTTAACTGAACACCGGTAGAAATGACAGTAAGGATATGGAAGGCATAGTAGCTTAATGACACCAACTATGCTTGAAGCATCGACTATCCCTAGATAAACCAAGTTGGACTGAATATCTAGTAGCCATTAACCAATGATTCAAAGAAGAAGCATACGTCAAATTCTTGAATCATACTTAACTGGGTTTTTTCTAAGGGATTGCAACTTGAATTGAACTTAAGAGTTGTCATTTAAGTACGATTAGAATAAAGAAGAGACACAGTTTATGTATAGGACTTAACGTTTCAATTATGATGGAGTCAAGAGATTTTTTAGACTATTAATTTGCGACACAATCAGCGTTGCGATGCGAAGAGCTTTGCTCAGAGAAATAGAAGAAACATTTTTCACACGTGCAAAATATAAGAAAATAGCACACGAATTTTCTAGCATACCAAGTATTCAAAAATCAGTACTCGAAATTTTAATGAATTTGAAATCAATTGTATTGAGAGGTAATTTTTATGGAATTCATGACGCTTCTATTTGTGTCAAAGGTCCTAGATATGTTAACTTCTTAGAGTTGTTATTTAAGTACGATTAGAATAAAGAGGAGACACAATTTATGTATAGGACTTAACATTTCAACTATGATGGAGTAAGAGATTTTTTAGGCTATTAATTTGTGAAAGTGTGATGCGTGATTCTTAAATTCTATGAGTGATTCCTAGGCACTAAGTGTGATGCCTAGTTCTTTATAGACCTTAGATGTGATTTCTAGTAGTTCTTAAATCTATGTAAAATTCTATTCTTCATTAATATTAATAGAGACATTCAGATCAATTACATTTAGTCGTATCCTTTTTTTATGCAAAATATTTTGTTTCCTTTCAATTTCTAATTAGCATGGAAGTTATACTCTATTCATCGTACATCATAACCTTTTTGAATAAAATGGTGGAATGGTGGGAGGCTATTACTTGAGACAATAGTTCCACCTATTCGTCCATCCACATAATTCAACCACTAATCAAAACAGATATGGTGATATCCAAAATAGTTAAATCAAAGGTAGGCTATTGTTATAGGGAACAAAGTGTCAACTAAATATTTACCACATTTATTATAATGATTATGTTAACATGTATAATTATTTCACGAAGTAGTATAAGATAACTGTTGGTAGTATTAGCATAGGATTTGAATATTTACATATCATGTATAGGGGTGATTAGGGTTAATAGGGGTGATTAGGGTTAAGCAGCACACCAAAATTCTACTTTAACATACCATAGGATTTGAATATTTACATATCATGTATAGGGGTGATTAGGGTCAACCAATACACCCAAATTCTACTTTAACATAGAATCAGAGCCGACGGCTTAATTCTAGGAGCACCTGGCAAAAAAAGTCCCTAACCGAATAAAGAAAAAAGTGTGGTTTTCCCATGAGCTTTCTCTAAGCTATTTCATGTTTGGGATTTGGGATAGACTCAAACGCTAGCAGTTCCTTGTGAGATCAAGGAAATCGAAAAAGAATAATCAAATCAATCAGGATCATAGTTCAAGTCTGTCCTTCTCTGGTGAATTTATTTCTGACAACTATCTTCTTAGCAATTCTTCTCTCTTTTCTAATTCTTCATTGGCACCTTCTCTCTCTATTTATTTTTTGTTCGCAACTCATCTATGTCCTTTTTTGGCACTGTTTAACAACATTGTTCACCACAATTTTTATTTTCTATCAATTAATATCTAAAAAAATATAACATGTCTGCCACTCCTATTTCAAAATCTACAAATGCTACATCCTCCATATTAGCTATATCTTTTACAAGGCTTAGTGTTTTGCAGTTTTAGCTACACCCATTACCGCTACAAGGCATCTTATGGCTCAGAATTATAATATTTGGTCTATGACTATCCTTATATGGTTAGAAGCTCAACAAATTGAAAATCATCTCACGACTATTTTTCCCATTTGTGGAGGTGAACTCCCTCACTATACACTTATGGATGTATTAATATTGTCTATTTTGTAGCAATCTATGGATAGTTTGATGCTCTCTCTCAGGCAGCTCAAACGTTTGCATGAGACTTTATTGGTATCTTTGATAAGATTAGTGCTATGACGACAAGAAACCATAGATCTTACTACCTACTTCGACAGTTTCAAACAATTGCATTGATTATTATGACTTGATGCCTCTCACTACTAATCTCACAACATAGACTTGTCATCGCAATATTTTCCTCACCATTGTCTTTTTATTTGGCATCATAATGTGGACTTAGCATAGGATCTAGTCATGGGTTGACTAACAGGTAAGTTCTGTCCTCCCCCTTCATTGATGTTCTCTCCTTCCTTAGACTTGCCTATGTTGACTGAAAAGAAAGAGAGTTTCATAAACAAACCCTTCTTGATTTTCTACTAAAATTCAACTCCCTTATTCAATAGAAACATTCCCTTTAAATACGTGTTACACCAATAGACTTATAGGAATTATTATAGAGATTTTAGGATCCCTCTAATTTAGGAATTATCCTAACTAGAGTAGGATCTCTCTAATTTAGTCTCTGTTGTAAATGTCTGTTACATGTGAACATAAATCAGGAATAATGGTTAGAATCCCTAGAATTAGCTCCTTAGAAT
>JANIIA010000191.1:28435328-28460932 GCA_027478495.1 Erythroxylum alaternifolium | reverse complement strand
ATAAATAATTAAAGAATAATTTTTTATATTTTTTATATTTTTTATTAATAAAATTTTATTAATTTTTTAATTTGTAATTAATTATATACAATTTATAATTAATTATATAAAAATATTATTATTAATTATTTAATTTAATTTAATTTATTTTATTTTATATATTAATTCTATTTAATATAACATTATGACTTGGTCATAGTTGATATTACGAAAAATTATTAAGGGTATATTAGGTAGTAAACATTTATTAGTTTACATTCCATCCTAAACTGTCTGAATCGGAAGTTTCTTATTTTCACTGTTTAGGATGGAATGGAACGTAACATGAAACCCTCCGCTTTCATCCTATTTCATTCCATTCCATTATGAAACGTTCAACCAAATGATAGAAATGTGTTACGTTTCATCCCCTTCCATCCTCAACCTCTCAACTAAACAGAACCTTATTGTTGTTTCTTATCCATTTCGATTTTCTCATCTTTTCTTTTCATTCAATCCCGTCATGCCACTGTACAATTGATCATCTTGAATCCCATCTTCATCACTGTCGGCCCTCTTTTCTTTGTGCCCTTTCGCCTTTTCCTTGCTACACATTCTACGCTTGAAGCCGCCACTATATGAGCTTCTTGGTCGGTTTCACTTTCCAACACTGTCACCCGCCTTCATTCTCATCAAAGTCGTCCATTGCCACTGCTCGCTGAAAGCATCAGAGGCAAATTAGTAGATTTCCGACAAGGGATAAAGGTAGGAGATAGAGAATCACCAGCCTCCATTGTTCCTAGTTTGTTTTTCAGATGAGATGGGAGAGTCTTTTAAATCCTTTTTTTTTCTGTTACTACTTACTATTATATTCTATTAAATGTCATTCTTTGAGCTCAAAAACTTTGTAATCAAATTTTAGTTGAGATAATTAAGATAAAAATAGTTTTTAAAATTAAATATATTATTTATTTTATTAAAAATATAACATTTTTAATTGAAATATATATTTTAAACTCAGTTAAAATTTTGAATTTTTATAAAATTTAAACTTAATCCAAAATTTGAACAATTTAAACTAAAATTTATTAACTTTAAACTAGCTAAATCTTGTCATTCCTAATTCAAAGCATTTGAGTCAAAGTTTTAGAAGTTTACCAATGGAATTAAAACCAATATTTTGTTTGTTGACTGGACCAATCTATAGAGTTAATATTTCATTTCATTTGGCTTAATATTGATATTTTTCCTCAATGTTCAAATATTAGATTGTTAAAGACTTCAAGGTTTAACCAATGTTGCAAATATCATACCGAACTTAGTACTGAATTGAATTCTGGTACAGTACTGTATCGGTACTAGTTAATATCTGGTACCGTTTCAGGTAATTTTTTAAATTTATGAAATAGTCAATGAATTTTTTTAAAATTGAAAATAGTTCATTGTCATATTGTACAGTTGTACTATATACTTTATAATTTTACATCAATCTTATTTTCAAAAATCATAATAATAAATAATAACCAAAATTAATATGAAATAACAATAATTTTTAAATTTTTCACATATAAATAATAACTACAATTAATGTGAAAAAAGACAATTATCATTATACAAATATAAAATTAAGAATAATATAAAGTATTTAAAATATTACAATTTTATCATATAATAAATAATAATTACATCAAAAGTTCAAAACATCCAATAAAAAACAATAAATATCCTTAACTTTCAAACTATTACAATTTACCACAAGAGTTCGTGATGAGGAACCAATCAAGTAGAAATGAAACCTGTAACACAAACATTTACATTTACAATTACATTATATATATAGAACTTAACATATACTTCAAATGTAAGTAAAATTAAAAGAAGAGGAAAAATAAAAACCTGAAACTTTATTCAATCGTCTACGAGAAAAAATCGTCATCATTGAGAGGAGCCTTATCATCATCATCATTTAAATTTAATGCACCAAATGACATGTCAATGCTTTCCTAACCAAGATTATCTTCCAAGTTATTCACATCTATCAAATCTAGTTTCTCATAAACCCAATCAGCTAAAAGATCGATATTACCAATAGATATTGGATCTGTTGAACTACTTATGCTATTAAGACTCCTAGTAAACAATAAAATTTAATTATTAGAAAATTATAAGAAATTATATTGAAATTAGTAATGATAATAACATACCTTTCCTGAACCTTTAAATTGTAACAAACGAATATCAAGTCATTCAATCTCTTATGCTCCAATCTATTCCTTTTCTTGGAATGGATGAATTCAAATGTGCTCCAGTTTCGTTGACAGCCTGTTGCACTCACACATTGATTTAAAATTTGAATTACAAATCTTTGCAATTCGGGAACACCACTTCTGAATTGATCCCACTAAGAAACTGTAAATCGTAAGATAACAAAAGTAGTGTTACAAACAAAATAAAGTGATAATTAATTTTCAACAAATAAGAAAAAAGAAACAACCAATACCTGGAGAAAGTTTTGCTCTTTGTCGAATGGCAATCGGCAATCTAAAATCCCTAGAAGACAGCTTATAAAGCTCTATTTATGAGCTTAAAAGATCTTACATCATTTCATGACCAATAATTGTTGTAATAGTAAATAACATTCATTTCCTAACTTCAGCTTTCTTTGTAAAATTCGGTCTGAACTATACAATAGGATTCGAAAATGACCCGGCTGTAAACAAAGGAGAAGTAAGTTGTCTTTCCCATCTCTCATTAATGATTGCAAGATACAGTGTATACAAAGAAGACCTATGTTTCATATTGGTTTTAATTGCTTCTTTTACTCTTTCCACAACATCAAAAAAAATAACTCATTATTGGCTTTTCTTCACTATCAACCAAGCAAAGCACCCTCACCATCAAGGACGAAGCTAGAACCAACAGTCAACAGGGGCCAAATATAAACAGCCACAACTTATATAGCAACATTTACGAACATTGCACTTTGAAGTCCATAGGATAATAAGAATTATTTTTTTTTGCAGTGGGCACTGGCCCACCCTGGCCCTTCTATGCATCCGTTATTGCTCACCAAAGGCTCACAAACTCGGATAATAAATTGATATTGAGACCAAAATTTTCTATCTTCCAGTATAATGCTGGAAACCTCCGATCTAGCGTTAGACCTAGCATGCTGAAATGCAACCTATTTATTATATGTAAATGAAACCTATTTATTATATGTAAATATTTGTTTTAACTCTTTCTTCATCGAAACAAAAGACTGAAGTGAAAAGAAATTTGTTGCAAATATTGTCACACCAGGACGACACAAATTCCAACCATTGGTAACTTCCTTTCTTATTAAATTCAAAACTCATGCATAATTATAGATGAACTTGGTCACCTTTTTAGCTTTCTGCATAAACTCATCAATAATAGGAAAATACCTAGGATCTGCTATATTCTCCAACATTAGGTCAATGCAATGTGTAGCACAAGGAGTTTAAAAAAAGAATCATATATATTATGTAACCTTCTTCCTACTACTTTATAAGCGGAATCATTGTCATTAATGAACTTAATAATATTTTCTGGCCCCACTTTATTTACAACTTTATCAAATATCCCAAATAAAGTATCAATATTTCTAATAAGGCTAGATGCATCAATAGACTTCAAAAACATTGAGCCATTTGCAGAATAAATCAAAAAATTAACAATAGGCTCTTGTCTCCTATTTATCCAACCATCACACGTGAATGAGCACCCAAAAGTAACCTAATTCACTCTGGTTTTAGCCAAATAACTTTTAATTTCAGAAACTGAGCAATTCAAAAGTTTATCTCTTAAGTTATCAATCGAAAGAGTTTTGTGTCCCAGGACCGTAAGAGGCTATTGCATCCACCATAGGCTGATAATAGTAAGACTAGGAAGCATTGAATGATAAACCTGTATCATGCTAGCATCTAGCTACTGCCATATTGATATTATGAGTCACATGTCTTGATTGCATTGCACTATGAATTGAAGGTTGGGCTCCAGGAGTTGTTCGTGATGTAAAAAAACTAATCATCTGCCTTCTTTTTTTCTTCGCATCAGGTTGAGGTGTAACATTATCTTCTTACTGGGCCTGGGATGGAACCCTAGCTCTACCACTACCACTACCACCACTACCTTCAACATTTCCACAATCATCACGAAAACTAGCAAATAAAGTTCCACTAAAAATTTCAAAATTCAACATTTCCCTTATATCTTTCTCATGCTGATATTCTTCAAGCAAAGTTTTCATCTGCTATTTCACATCATGACTTTTTTACATGGCTTTACATTTCCTTTAATCCCAGCTAAATGCTTTTTTAATTGGGTTATTCCTCCACCTTTCAAATACGTGGTACAAAATAAGCAAATAATATGATTACTCATACCGGTAACCAATGCAGCATGAGCCTAAGCTAGGTTATTGTATCTTCCTAAAGTTTTTTGATCAGGAATACTTGAACTTCCTTCTATTTATCTATAAAAATATATAAATGCATATATCAAAATAAAGAACACATAATTTCATTATATAATACGCATGTCTATCTTATATAATATAACTCATACATCATACACAATTCAATTTCATCGAACACAATTCACTATATGTAAAAAAACTAACAAATCAATTATTCAACAAACATAATTACATAAATCATACATAAACAATTTCTATTTCCAATAATCATAAAACATATATAAACAATTTCTATTTCTGAAAATTTCATTTCCAACAATTTCAAACAATTTCAATTCAAAGTTTGAAAGATGAAGATCACGTTGAAGGGTATGATTTACATAATCTCAAAACATACACAAACAATTTCATTTCCAACAACTAACAATTTCAACCATCACAAATTCACATATCACAAAATAATGAAACATAAATAAACAATTTCCATTTTCAACAATTTATAACAAATTTCATTTCTTAATTTCAACAATTTCCAACAATTTCATTTTTAACAATTTCCATCAATTTCAATTCAACCATTACAAAACATACATAAACAATACCATTTCCAACATTTTCCATTCCCAATAATTTTCAACAATTCCATTTCCAACAATTCTGAACAATTTCAATTCAAAGTTTTAAACATCACAAAACATACATAAACAATTTCCATTTCCAAATTTCCAACAATTTCATTTCTAACAACCAATATTTTCATTTCCAACAACCAACAATTTCATCCATCACAAATTCACAATTCACAAAATAATGAAATATACATAAACAATTTCTATTTTCAACAATTTATAAAAATTTTCATTTCTTAATTTCAACAATTTCTGACAATTTCATTTCTAACATTTTCCAACAATTTTAATTAAATCATTACAAAACATATATAAACAATTTCATTTCCAACATTTTCCATTCCTAATAATTTTCAACAATTCCATTTCTAACAATTTTCAACAATTTCAATTCAAAGTTTCAAATGTCACAAAACATACTTAAACAATTTCCATTTCCAAATTTCCGACAATTTCATTTCTAACAATCAACAATTTCATTTCCAACAACCAACAATTTCAACTATCACAAATTCACAATTCACAAAATAATGAAATATACATAAACAATTTCCATTTTTAACAATTTCTAACAATTTTCATTTCTTAATTTCAACAATTTCCAACAATTTCATTTCTAACACTTTCCGACAATTTCAATTAAACAATTACAAAACATACATAAACAATTTCTATTTCCAACATTTTCCATTCCTAATAATTTTCAACAATTTCATTTCCAACAATTTTGAACAATTTCAATTCAGAGTTTCAAATATCACAAAACATACATAAACAATTTCTATTTCCAACTTTCCAACAATTTCCTTCCCAACATCTAATAATTTCATTTCCAGCAACTTCCAACAATTTTTATTCCAATAATTTCCAACAAATTTCATCACAAAACATACCAATAATTTTCAACAATTTCCATCACAAAACATACACAAACAACCAAATACAATGCATTTGTTTTTCAAATTTAAGAGCAAAAAATACACCCAAAAAAATCAGAAATCAATTCAATTTTAGGTCAGGTCAGGTTTGGATCTGGTTCTATTTCAAATTTTAGATATGGGGCCGGGGTGATGGTGGGCTGGTGGGTGGCATCGGGTGGTTGCTGGGGATGTGGTGGTGGTCGTCGAACGGTCGGAGAGGGAGTGGTGGCGACTAGCGATGGTGAAGAAGAGAGAGAGTGAGAGTGTGTGACATAAAATAATGAGAGGAAGAAGAAGAAGAGCAACGTAGGGTGTGGGTGTGGGTGTGGGAGGGAGGGGGTTTTAGATTAATTTGATTTTTGGGATAAAACAGAAAGTGAGAGTGTGAGTTTATGAGAGAGAAAAAGAAAATGAAGAAGAGTAGCAGCGAAAGAAGACAAATTTAAGAATTTTTTTTTTGCAAAAATACACCTAGAAATTTTAAACTTTTCGGTATCGGCTGGTATTTTAAATATTGGCGGTACCAGTCAGTACCGACCAAAACAGGCCGTTATAGACTAATACACGAACCCAGTACCAGAGCACTCATTTTTGTACCATTTTTTAGCCAGTTTCGCCTGGTACTGCCCGGTATGGTATGAATTTCAAAACTCTGGGTTTAGCTTTTATCAGATCATCATAAAATTAATATATAATAAATAAATAATAAAAATTATAAGAATAAACAAAAAGAAAATACTTTATTAAAATAAATAAATAAATATTAATAATTAATTAATTAATTAAAATTATATTTTTAAAAAATGTTATGTCGTATCATCATCAAAAGTTTTAAATTCTTCAACATTATTTAAAAGCTCATAAACCCCACTTTCATTTAAATTATCTATACTAACATCGTCTACTGCATTTAAATAAATTACAAATCAGTAATTTATTAAATTATTTTTACTATAATATATTATACTTTTAATTTTTAAATATAGAAAAACAAGATAACAATTAATCATCAATAAATGTTCTTAATTTATTCATCACGACAAAAGCATTTTCTTCATAAATCACTTTTTCAAGTCTATTATAATTAAGATCAGATAATATTTCTTCTTTAATTCAAAAATCAATATAGTCCATATAATTAATATCAACTGAATCACATATTTTCTTCTCACTAAGTGCTCTAAATATATATTAAAGAAATTATATAATTAATAATAATAAACTATAATTATTGAAAAATAAAATTCAATCAATAAAATACATATTCTTTATCCTTAAATTTTTGGTGGCATTAATAATGTTATTGAATTTTTTATATTTCAAAAGATTTCATTTCTTCATACGAATATGTTAAAAATGTTCTAATTACATTCATAACCTAACGTAGAAGTTGTTTGACTAAGTAATCTAATAGTAAGTTTTCTCAATGTTGAAGCACTTTCATCAAATAATCTCCACCACTCATGTATATTTTACATTACTAGTAATAAAAATAAAAAATATTATTAATAAGTAAATAATAAACTAAAAATATGAAAATTTACTAGGTTACATTTTTTCATCATAAGTTCTCTCTTTATAAATGATCAAGCAAAACTCTATAAGCTTTTACGATATAATTTAATTTTATTTGTTGCTTTTGATTGCTCTTCATTAGTGAATATACTTTTTCATTCAATCACATCAAAAAGAACATCCATAATATCAACATTTGTACATATGTCTTGACTATATAAGTAATAAAAATTGAGAAAGTAAGTTCTTAAGTAGATCCTTTAAGTAAGATGCTTGTCCTGTCATCAATCAAGAATATCTGTATAAGGCTTGTACAAATTCTCCTCCCCCTTAAAGAGATCCATAATTATTTTGCAAAGTATATATATACTATCATATATACCCCAAAGATAGTTTTTCATCTAAGTCAACAATCCTTGACAATCATATACGTGGAGCCACCATCTTCACAATAATTAATCAAGCATTCTAAAATTTATTATCTAGAATAATAGCTTAAATCTCTTTCATTTTGCACCCTTTGATCACTTATGACTTGAAAAGTATTTACTTGTCACTAAATTTTGAAGTACTTGTTTATGATCATATACACTTTTCAAAGTTATAAATGTAGCTGCAAACTTAATAGCAGTAGGGCACCCAATCTCAACTAATCTTCTTGCTTTCTTAACCAAAACAAAAAAGTAATATGATTATACATAAAAATGACACTCTTAGATGCACGTGAGGCAAGATCAGGTCTATATAACCAATATTTTTTAAATGAGATTTATATAATAAGCAGTATATAGAGATCTATAAATATGCTTATACTTTACTTATAGCAAGAACTTAACTAATATATAATTAGCTGCATTGTCTGTGATGAAGTGCACAATATTTTTAGTCCAACCAATTCCATAATTTCGTAAAACAATCTAAATAAAGTATGAGCACTTTTTACTATATCAAAAGCATCAATAGACTTGTTAGAACTTATTCCAACATTACAATAAATTAAGAAAGTAATCAAGGTTTCTTTATCTTTGATCAAGCTATCGATTTATCAAAACAATTTAACTTCTTGTTCTCCAATTAGACTTATACATATATATCTACAATCAACTTGTATTCCTTTTTTAAATTTTAAAATAAAAGCACATGAATTTTATAATAAGAAGGTGCCTTGAATATTGAACTTATCATTGTTGTAACATATATTGTTTCTTAAAAATTGGGTGAATTTAATGTATTTAAAGGAATATATGAATGATAGAACCATCTAGTCTAAGTTATTTTACATCGCAAAATAACATATATTAATAATAACTTTTTTTCCTTTATCTAATATTTGTTGTGCTTTCTTATCTTTAAAAGATGTATTATGAATCTCTTAATTTTCTTTTTCTAATTAATACTGTGAATAGATTTTAATCCTCTCATAAGCATCAAATTTTACCTTTTTGTAATAAGCAATATTACCCCTAATATCATTCTATAGATTCCTCCTCTTTTAAACATTTTATCATAGAACATTCAGTTTTATTGAATATTTACATTAAATGTTTTAGAAGAAGAAAAATAATTTTATGTTTGATCAATATTATCACGAATAGAAGATGCTAAATTTACCGAATCTTTTTATAATAATTCCATATTCTCTATTATAATTTCAACTTAAAAATATAATAAAAAATAGTTTACAATATGATTACTAAAATAGTCAAAATAGTTTATAATCTACCCGATATGTAAGGGCTGTTAACTTATGATTGAGAGAGGAACAAAAACAATCTTGTATTTTTGTCAGCTTTAATATATAGATATGGATACATAATCATCAATTTTTAATTGATTACTATATTAGAAAGAACTTAGACTAAAACTGATAAATATTTGAATGGACTATTTTTATGGGTCCTTTTGTATGTGATGTATGGTCATTTCATTTATTATGCTACTTTCATCTTTATTTGAAACGTACCAGGTACTACCTGTCCTTAATTCTCGACAACCTGCCATGTTATATTAGCGACATCATCAAGTTCATATCTATCCAGGCTCTTTCTAGTAAAGATCCTAATACTGTCACTAATATTTGTTATACTATCTCTGCAAGTTGTTAATGGAGTCCCTGCTATAAAATAACCAGTACTTGATTGATTGATATTTAGTTTGATAAATACACGCCAGCTTAAGTTCCTGGGTCAAGTTGAAATTTTGACTCCTTTCTGGGCGAGTCCAATTCATTTTTCTTTGTTTTGAATGTTTTTGTATCACCGTCAATTTATCCCAGTGCAGGACTGCAGGGTATTACCCTGAGAGACATTACTACCATTTATCCCAAAATTTCTCAAACTGGTAATGTTCTAAAATTGTTAGGAAATCCATGTTCCTCTAATTATGTATAAAAACTTTAATTGATAGAAGAAGCACTGTAGCCATTTTTTACTGATACAAGCAGCGGCTCTGTGTTAATACTAACTCTTCGAAGCTGAAACTAAGCCAGGAACAGAGACAGCAGGGAACATTTAACAAGGTTGGCGATGAAGGCTAATTCTTACTTGAAACAGTGATCAACTTTTGTCTTGTATTATTAGCAATTATACGAATTAGGAACACATTCCAACATCATGATTTAGCACTATACATGAAGTACCAAGATATCTTTTGCCTGTATACTATCAAGATGGTCTCATCCTAGATTGTACATTGGTCTAGATACCTGTTTTCCAGGGACTTGTCAATATATTCTTTTTCTATATCAAAAAAATGTTGTTTTAAATAGGTGCATAGAACAGATAGATGGCAGGGAGCATATACTTGCAGACGTTATAGGTTAGCACTGTAACTTACTTATGCTTTGATGTATGAGGGTTCTATAGGCAAAAGTAACATGGGATTCATGAGCAAAACAAAAGGACAAGGTTGTCATCAACTATAATGGAAATAAGTATATATATATATATATATATATATATATGAGCTGATATACAAATGTATATCTATCTAGTCCACAAAGAACAAAAGTACATAAACCAATCCAGAATGTAGTTGTTAGCTCCTACTTCGATGGCTATCTGGTTGATGCTTATGGTGTTACCATTAAAAACTTTTTTCAATTTTGCTCTTATGAAAGAGCAACTATCTGCATAGTCCATCAAAAAGATCCAAGCTTTCCTTGACCAATCTAAGCTTTCTGGAAAATTCAAAGCAACATACAAATCAGTTGAGATATGCTATTAAGTAGCCACTGTGTTTCTTCTAACTCTTGCTTATTTTCCTTTGAATGGCAACACAAAAACTCAGACTCGATCATGTTCTACTTCATAACAAACAAACTTGATTTCCTTGAATTTATGGGACATGTCAAACTTGTTACTTCAGTTGCATCATTTCCTCCGCAGAAGATTTTCCTTGCTGCAAATTATAACTAGTATGACAGTTGGGATAATTAGGAGGCCTAGTTGACAGTACTACCGTATCGATCACTGTAAACACATGCTTATGCTTAATAAAGATGATGGCTTTATCTGTCTTTTCCCATAGTGTGTTTTTCATTAATTTATTTTGTTCTTCTACAAGAATATTGATTCTCAAATCTTGCACTACCTTTTATTATCTACGGTCTAAGAATCGAAAGGGTAGAGGATTGGGTATCAAGGGAGGAACAATTACTCCGAGCTACTAAATGGTGGAGAAGATGAAAACAAGAATGTTGCTGACATATTCGCGATCCATTCAAACGATGAGACAGACACTGATGCATTGCCAAATTACTCTATTTTAGTAAATAATAACTTATCCAGAGTCAGTCAGCATTTGACTTTAAGTGTCCTTGGTTAGTGAAAGTTAATAAACTACTTAAAAATCTTTTAAAAGGGTGAAACTTTGATGGCGTTAATGATTATCAGGTTGCTTTACTGAAGCTGAAGAACCAAACCATGCAAATCTATGATGACCCACCAACAGTGTGAAAATAAAAATGATCAACAAAATAGTAAAGCAGAGGAAAATATACCTTTCCTGGCCATCAATGTCCAAAAGCTCAAGCCTGTTCTTGTACCTATTTCGAAACTACTAAGGAAAAACAATGGAAGCAAACCAACTAAATGGAAATCATTGGAGAAAATCAATTAAATAAGAGATCAACGCTCTTTAAAGGATAAAACTAAAAGTCACTTAAAATAGAATTGAAAATCACTTAAATACTATAAGAAGTTTGATGGATGTTGTAGAAGTTTGATTGAACAAGAAAACTTGTTAAAGGATAAAACTAAAAATTGTTTGAAATAGAATTAAAAACCAGCTTAAACAAGTTAAGGAATCGCAGAAGTTTGATATTAAAAAAAAAACTAAGACTTGGTTCTTTATAATTTTTTAAAAGAAATATCGGTTAAAAATTGACTAATTTTGAATTAATACGACAATTTTTGCATTCAAGAATTATTTAAATAAACCGAATTAAGGAGATGGCCGTTTTTTAGTAATTAAAATTGAATAAGTTGATATGGTCCAATTTTTTCAACACTAATTTTCTCATTATTGGTATTATAATACCAATAATTTTCATTATAGGTATTTTCTCAAATTTATAAAAGTTATTCTAGGCATTCTATTTCATTTTAATTTCAAGCCTTTAGCCAATAAATTTTGGTTTTCCCAAATTAGAAAATAAAAAAAATAAAAAAAAATTATAACAAAAAAATAAGTGAAATCAAACTACCCCTATGATAGTAATGAAAGAAATAGTGCATATTTAGTGGCAAAAGGATACATACAATAAGAAAGTATTGCCTATAAGGAGATATTTTCACCTATTATGAGGTTGGCTTACTCTGATTACTTTCAATTTAAATCTTAAAGTACATCATATAATTATATTATTAAATGATGAACTAGATGAAGAAATTTATATAAAGTAATTGATAAGTTTAATTCAGAAGAACCAAGAGCATAAATTGTATATATTGTTAAAGTTGATATATAATCTAAAGTAGCCTTTGAGGTAGTGGTATATTGAATTTCACAGTTTAATTATATCAAATAATTTTAGAATGATTGATGAGGACTGCCATGTATATATTAAAAGATGGAGTGAAAATTTATGATTTTATCATTATAACGAAATGATATTTTGATAGGAAGTAATGATAAGTTTGTTAAGCAAATCAAAGATTGACTATTAACTACATTTAAGATGAAAGGCCTCTGTGAGACTATATACATTATTAGTGTTAAGATCACTAGAGATTATTTAAGGATATTATTATCACTTTCACAATCTACATTTATCAAACAAATAATTGAACTATTTCATATATAGGATAATAAGTCATTTGATACACCCATCATTAAAGATGAGCGTATGATGAATAAGTAGTGTCTTAAAACACCACAAGAAGAGGAAGAAATAAAAAATATTCCATATTTCAATGCAGTTGGTCATCTCACATACACTACACTGTGGACATGACCAAATACATGTTTTATGATTGGGGATAGTTAATAGATATCAATCAAGTTTCGAAGAAGCCCATCAAAAAGCAATGAAAAGAATATTAAAGTATTTAATAAAGCGACCATAGGTTACCTAGTATGTTATGAAGGAAGTAATTTGCATATTGAAGGATATATTTATATGATTAGGTTGGAGACATAGATGAAAGGAAATCTACCTCTAAGTTTGTTTTCTTATTGAATAATAGAGCAATGTCATAGAGTAGTAAGAGGCATGCTTTATCAACAACATAACCTGAGTTCATTGCATTTTTAGTAATAATGTAAGAAGCCATATGACTTGAGTGTTTCATAGATCATTTAGATGTCACTAAGAATGTTGCTTAAGAGAAATCAAGCATATAAATATCAAGTACAATTTTGTTAAAGATATAACAACTTAAAGAGAAGTAAATATGGAATATATTCCTATAAGAACAATGATTACAGATCTTATGATCAAGTCAATTATTATAGATATATTTTGTATATATGTTAGGGTTAATATAGTACTTGAAATTGCTTTTATTTTATTTCTTTCATGTGGATTTTATAGTACTTATTATTCATAATGATGTTTAATTTGTCATATCCATAAAGTATTTAATTTATGTTTAATTAAGTATTAAGCACCAGTTCTAAAAAGAATTTTAGAAAAAAATTCAATTATAGAAATATAAGAGTGCTTTCAAATTAAGTATTTGGTTTTGGAAATAAATGTTTAAATGACTGTTGGGTACTTAAATTCTAGTTAAAAGAATTATTTCAAACATATACAGAATATCTCCTCACTCGGGTAATTACATCCATTATGTAGTAGAAATGGAGTTGAGACAAGTTTTAAGCACTTTATTTAGCATGATAAACACCAACCCCATGCTTAAAACACAAATATCAATATAATGTACACTTAAGAGGGGTTGTTCATAATGTCATAATCTAAAGAAATGATGAGGTCACACAATCTCTTAAAATGCAAGATGCAGATTTGAAAGATAAAATGAATGACTAAACAAGTTAACCCAAGTTAAGCATTAGGTATATCTAAACTATGATTTATATGATATTCTGAAATGGACATATGCCTTAAAGAAAATTGAGTAGATATTGTACCATATGAGTAATACCATATGTGCATAGTTGACCAAAAATGATAATATAAATCATAATCTCAATTTTTATTGTGTGAAAATCATTAAGACCATATGAACTTCAAATTAAATACCTTTATTTACTTGAGTTTTAATTTCATAAAATTGAGTTAATGTTCACTATTTTAGAACATTGTTAAAAGATCATGAATAATTAGGTCTTGTGGCTAGAAAATATTTACTTTTATTTGAGTAATATAATATTTGAATGATAATTTTTTCATTTTCTTGTTTTTATACTATTGCCACTTAAGTCCTAACAAATAAGTTTAAAGAATCTAAATCCGTTACTAGTTTTAATGGGCACCCGTGACACACGTCAAAATCAACCCGTGAATTTTCAGTATGCAAACGTCCCAGCGCAGCGAGTCTTCTTAGATTTCATCAAACACCTCACATCAGCTGAGCTGACATGTGAACCTACCTTTGTGCCTCTTGTTGGAACTATGAAAGATGAGAGATATGCATCAATGGCTTTTGCTGGACCCATCTTAGAGAAATTAAAGGGCAGACCTAACCAATAATTTTAGTGCGTATGGCGCGTGCAGTAGCCAAAATCCTCGGTGTCACAGTCGAGAACCACCAACAGAACACTCCTTTGGTACAAAAAGTGCAACCTGCAAAAGAATCCACCCGTGAGACTACACACGTGACAGACTAGGACAAAAAACACATTTGCATTCAACAAATAGAAAGTCTACCGTTTTGGCCAACACAAGCCAGCCCTTTATCAAATGCCCTTCATAACTTAGCACATACTCATTCTCGCACAACACATGCCGCCAAACTTATTGTATACCTAAGCCATAACTAATTCCACCCAATCTCATCAACTTCGTTTGGTTTTACATGCCGTGGTGCTGCTTCCTTGGTCACATTTCTGCAGTTCCTGTTTCTGCAGTTACTTGGACAACTATACCTTTGTGTGGTTGATATGATTGTGTAAACGCAACAACTAACTGGAACGTACGTACTAGGTGAGGCCATACATATCTGGTTAGAGTTTATATCTCTATTACAATGGTTCATGAATTATATATGGGGATGCACATGAGAGGTGAATTTTGCTCATCCTTCAGTTAGGATAGGCTACTTTCCGCCTGCTTTTCTGGTTAAGTAATTCATGGACCATATCTAATGGAGGCGGTCTTGGGGGTCACCCGTGATTGGATTAATTCTGTTGTCGTGGACCTACTACACAAACTTCCCTATTTCTATGGCCACAAAGAGCTCAGCTAAACAACAATGGAGAGTCACGAGATTTGTAATATTTGCTTTTACATCAAGACATGTTCATCACCAGATTGTAACTGCATGTAATGTACATGCCATGTCGTATGTGCAATATAACACACCCAAGTTTCTATCCTTTTTAATTTCTCATCTGTTCATGTATGACTAGGTGAGATATATGACATCTACGTACACTTGCAATAAATTGGGGTTCCCCTGCCAACCAGAGTTCAACGCTTAATTATTGTTGTGAGTGTTAGGGATAATAGTTCTTAAGCATATGATTAATGATGTAAAACACTATCGACCTGAGATAGAAATTGGTTAGTCCCCTTGACTTATGGTTTATCTTTTTTTGATCTTCTTAAAAGCGCAATTCCAATATTAATTTATCTGACCCCATAACTGTTTAACAGGTCTTACGTAGCCTAAGTTGCCAGGAGCTTCAGACCGCAAGCATATATTCTGCTAAGAACAAATCAATGGCAAGAACCACCTGAATACTAACAAAATGTTTCGGATGTACAATACCAGATACCCATTCCAAGTTGGGGTAGAGACAAGCCGTAGTTAAACATGTTTCCATTTCTTACGCGAACTGATGAACGTCCTAGGGATCTCATGTAATGGGCTTCAACAGAGACTGATGGCTTTTTTCACATGGTGATTTTTGTCATTCCTAGAAAAGATCAGTTTACTTGGAGAAAGTTGCTTCAAAGGGTTCTATGATATAATCAATATGGGTTTACAGATCATAACCAGCTAAAGTTTCACCGAGTACAATATTGACTGCAATGTAACTCGAGTAGAAACAAAGGAAATCGTTGTGTATTCCTGACCTATTTCATGCAATTCTGTGAGAGTACAACTGAAAATACCTCTTTGTTCAAAGTTTCAATAAGGGCGGCCTGGAAATGACGTTTTGCTCTTTAATGCTCCTCAACATGTCTGCTGTTTACATGCCATCCTTAATCATAGCTATGGGATGATTCACCAAATTAAAAGAAAAAAAAAACTTTCTTTCCTTTATGGATTTTTCATACCAGTATACAAAAGCATATACATCTGTTTTTGGCAGTTTCTGCCGAAAACTTTGAGCCTGCAAGCAGAAGCAGGTCACAAGCCGATACTGTTGAAGATGTAAAGCTGTTTCCTCGTCCCATAAGCTTAACCTTATTAGGCAATTAGAAACAATACTTGAAAGAATTGAAACGATAGAGTGCAAGAAGCCAGAGGACCACACTTAAGTTCTAATGTTCATGGGAGAGGAAATATGTAAAGTGTAACCTTCCATCAACTGGGATTTTACACGTGTCGAACCTATGCATGACAACAGGTTTTCAAAGGAAGTCATGTGGGAGTATAAATTAAAAGCCTTTTCTGCTCCATAGTGGTCCTTAAAACTTTGCACTTCTCTTAAAGATTTCCACTGCTGGTAGTGAATACCTTTTATTTCTCATCTGTTGTCTCTCCGCCATTAAATTGGACAACAACATCAGTGGAGGAGGCTAAGTATTGTTACTGCTAAATCCTCCAGAGAAGAACAGCTTGTGGCTCTAGCTATCACATTGACAAGCTTTTGATCTTTTTGCTCTTCTTGGTGTGCTTGAAGGTACTCCAGACAACTATCGCTCAAGTTCAGGTCCATCTCTGTTCATGGAGATCGTTCGCTGTTCTTTACTCGTCTTAATAGCAGCGACCCTTTTCCTTCAGAATTCAGGCAATGTAGAGGGAAGGTACCATTTTCACAAGCGCAAAAACAAAGCCAAAGACTCCCCTGTTTCAACACCACCTGCAAACTCCCCTGTTCCTGAAGATCCTACAGTTCCTTCAACGCCTGCTAATCCTGATCCTTCAACACCGTATGATCCTCCGACAATTCCTTCGGACCCTTACCCCAACGATCCTGGTAACTCAAGTTCTGCCCGTACATTCGACGTGACGTCCTATGGTGCTGTCGGGGATGGTTCCACCGATGACACTGCCGCATTTCGGGAGGCCTGGAAAGCCGCATGTGCGGTGGAATCTGCTATTCTTCTGGCTCCTTCAGGGTACACTTACATGATCACCTCAACAATTTTCTCAGGGCCATGTAAACCAGGACTTGTCTTTCAGGTAAACATCTTCTATTTTTGATCTGTTTCAAGTCTATTGACATTTTCATGGATTATTTGGCTCATCCAGAATTGTGATGTTGGTAAAGGTGGATGGTTGCCTTATGCCTCCTGATGGACCAGATTCATGGCCAAAAGCAGATAGCACAAAGCAATGGCTTGTGTTTTACCGACTTAATGATATGACTCTCACTGGCGGTGGTACCATTGAAGGGAATGGAGAGCAATGGTGGGATCTTCCTTGCAAACCACACAGGGTACGCTTAACTAATCAACTCTGTTTTACCTTTTATGATTACAAATTAGAGAACTTTCCTTTTCTCTGCTCTTTTTTCTGCTGAGAAAATGAACTGTCACTAATATATTCACTCATAATGTGATTTCAGGGTCCTAATGGATCGACTTCAAAAGGACCTTGTGATAGCCCTGCAGTAAGTATAAATTGCTAATCAAATTTGAATAGGAATACCATTTTTCCCATCTGAACAGCTCATATTTGTGGTTGATTTCAGTTAATTCGATTCTTCATGAGCTCCAATTTAGTAGTGAGTGGCTTAAGAATCCAAAACAGCCCACAATTCCACATGAAATTTGACGGCTGTGAAGGGGTTTTCATTGAAAAGTTGTCAATCTCTTCCCCTAAACTTAGCCCCAATACCGACGGAATCCATGTAGAGAACACCAACTCAGTTGGAATATACAACTCTATGATTACAAACGGTTAGTGTAAACCGATTTCTACTTACCCTCAATCTTAAACTAAAACAAATAGTAAATAAATATCTAAATGAGAGTATGAGACACAATCCTTAACTTTGTAGCTGTGATATAAAGTATACCTAATTGATTTTGATGTCGTGCATGTTCTTTCATTCTTAATGATTTGGAACAGGTGATGATTGCATATCAATTGGACCCGGTTGCTCAAATGTTGACATACAGGATGTTACCTGCGGTCCAAGTCACGGGATTAGGTACTTATCCCTCAACCTTACTTGTGTTGATTTCCAAAGCAACATTCGGCTGCGTTTTTCCTTTCTTCATCAACTTTAGGAGGTATCTCGTGGTGTGACTGTGACAGTGAGTGAACAATTTTGAGCAACAACCCACAAGCCACTAGGACTTGTCCAGCAGCTAGCAACTTCATGGCCGTTCTGTCATTCACTTCTGCTTCTTTACATCACTTTCTTTTAAAGTATGAATTTAGATTAGATTAATAATTGTTTGACAAGGTTTCATATCCTGCCCTCCCTTTTTATTTCTCTTTTGTAGTATGTACGTTTGCTGCTTTCCGATTATATACGAGGAAGAGGCAATTAGACAATAAAACTAAGAACTGATGACAAAACAGAAAACCTTATGCTTTGATTTCTATGAACCATATACGCTCACCTGCATCAGAAATATAATATGTGGTAGGATTTCCAATTCCATTTTTTATTTTAAAAAAATCTGTTTCCTGCATCATTGGGAGTTTGGGAATGCACAATGCTCAGGCATGTGTTTCAAACGTAACAGTCCGAAATAGCGTGATAAGAGAATCAGATAATGGGCTGAGAATCAAGACATGGCAAGGAGGGAAGGGGTGTGTATCTGCCATTTCCTTCCAGAACATCCAGATGGAGAATGTGAGGAACTGCATGATTATAGACCAATACTACTGCATGTCAAAAGCTTGTCTGAACCAGACCTCAGCTGTTCATGTGAATCAAGTATCTTACAGGAACATCAAAGGCACTTACGATGTAAGAAGCCCACCGATCCACTTTGCTTGCAGTGACACTGTAGCCTGCACAAATATACTCCTGTCAGAAGTTGAACTCCTCCCACATGAAGGAGAGTTGTTGGATGACCCTTATTGTTGGAATGCTTATGGGACTCAGGAAACAGCCACTATACCTCCCATCGATTGCTTGAAGGAAGGTGAACCTCAGAATGCAGAGGCAAGAGAGCTCACCGCCTCTTGTAGCTGCTCAACCTGAACGAGGCTCGTCTGTTATAATTGTCGTATTCAAATCTGGGTTTTCATTGTCATTAGGCTCCATCCCTATTTGGGTTTTATCCCCTTATTGTGTGATGTGATTCAACTCAGTAGTATATATATGTATATTTTGGCCCAGAGATTGTAGTTTAGTGGATTTTATTACATATAAAATAATAGATTTTATGATTACTGTCGAGTTCCTTTCCTATCCTTATAAGATTGTAAAACATAATGGTAGATGGGTATAAACATAAGGTTTGAAGGGTAGCAACAAGATGGCGACTGGAGACGACACCACACAGAAGAAAAGAGATGGAATTTGCGACAAAACAAAGTTTCCCTACTAAGATGTGATGTCTGTGTAAATATAAAATGTGTATAATGAGGATAAAGATACTTCAAATCGTCACTTTCTTTCTTTGCATTGCATTCCTTACATGTCGCAAGACACGAACAAACTCACAAAACAAAGAGAAGTCAAAAGTGGAAGATACCTCAACATTTGGACCATTCAAAAGGCGACGACAAGAGTTCTGACACGTGACAAAGTCAAAGCCGCCAAATTTCTCAACTAGTCTCTCAATCTTACTGCTTGTTAGCTTCTCTATATCTTCTAGCTGTTCCAATTCTCCAGTTTGTCCGCTGCACTGCCACCACCTTCTTAATATCTTCCGGTTGGTCTCCGATGTTTCAACGGACACCACACTCTTCAAATGGATGCCAAGTCTGTTTAATGCAACCTCTGCCCCTCCAATGCCACTGAAAATTGACAACATTGTCATTCCTTCTGGAAACATAGACTTCAATCCTGAGAGATGATATCCCAAAGTATCTGTCTGGAAACAGTATTTGAGAGAATGCAACCTTTCTACCAAACTACAATCACCAGTTTGAGTATGATTAACCGGGTAGCCTAGCATTAGCTCCAAATATTCAGGCTGCATGGGACCTAATTTATTTGGACCAACCCAAACAAGATTTAAGGCGTCGCAATGGTGAAGGATGCCTCTCTTCTGTTCATCTGAAAGTAAACCCTGAGAATCTTTTATATCCTTTCCAAGCCTTTCACAGAGATTAGATACTCCATCTGTTTGAAAACCAATCTGTCTAAACTTCTTCCTTGCATCCCAAGATGGCCACCACTTTTCCGTACCTGGTATTGCGTCTTTAATGGTCATTGGTGGCTTTGGAAGTACATGAAACCTATTCTCAGTAGGAAGATTGTGTAGGTAGCCTTCGGTCCTACCTAATGCCGAAAACAACTCAGTATCCACGAATTCAGGAGTGGTTGCATACAAGAACTGCGATATTTTTCTCCAAACATCCAATGAAATGTTCACAACATGCCCATAGAAAAAACATGGGGGTTTAGTTACCATCCGGTTGAGATTACTGCATGAGTCCGATCTGAAAGCTTTGTACATATCAATCGCAGAGATTCTAACATCAAATTTTTGTTCTAACCATATAGGTTCAGAATAGGAGCTGGAACCCTCTGTACATCCATGTTTAGGCCTTTTTCTTTTCTTGTTTTTGTTCAACCCAAAATTCCTTAGGTGGGCATCCGGATATTCCTCAGTGTATTCATCCTCTTCTTTTGGTCTTTTTCCTTTAGGCTTCTCTGTTATATCTTTTGATCTGGAACTACCATCTACATTTAAATCCTCAGTTTTTATTCTTACTGAACCACACAAAATGTCGCCTACCGTTTTCTTCTTGCTGAAATTCTTAGGGGTATGCTGCATAAGAACAAGATAGAAGCTAAATTACCAGCACATCGACTGATAAAAAATTTGGACCATGTGCATCAATTGCATTAAGCGTGTAGCCAAGGAAACAATTGCAGTTTTTATTCTCTGGTTCGTTATGCAAAAATTGCACTGGATTTCCTTCACAAAATGTTCTAATTCTCAACACTTGCCAACTTAAACCATTTCAAGTTTTAACTCAACACCAAAAACATACTTTCTATCTTTTCTACACCAATGAGCTTGTCAAAATATTGAACAATAGAGAGCACTTAGATCATTACGAAAAAGAATTCCAAAAAACACGAAGAACAATATAGAGATAGTCATAATAAAAACACGAAGAACAATATAGAGATAGTCATAATCATTCATGAGAAACAAAAACCTTTTTTTACCGTTGTATACTCTTCACCAAGTTGATGAGCGCAAATCAAGTCAGCAAGCTCTGTGATTGGAATTTCAGATCCTGAATGATGGCAAACAGCTCGTCACATATGGAATAGGAACCTAAATAACAGGTTATCCTTGGTCGAAACAAATAATTATGATGTATAGACAATAAGCACCATAAACTCGGTAGAAATGTGAATTAAAACTCAAATAATAGTAAGAAAAAGAGGTGGGTCCAAACAAGACAATTTTGACAGGTTACACCTATCATGCAAAACTTAATTGTACAACACCAAGATTCAAACTGTACCATAAAAACAGCGTCTTGTTACCAAAACATAGCTAGGGAGTTTGGCCAGGTCAGGCCGGCCCAAAGTTTTACAAGATCAATTACACGACCATGTAAGTCACTGATACATTTTAAATTTCTTTTCATTTTTTGATCACTTTCCCTTATATGTATACATGTAAATGTTTATGAATAACTTATATAGTCGTATATGTTGATTATTTCAAATGGACGAACATATTCCTTCAGTAGAGAGTTCTAATATGATACCAGAGAGTATACGAGTGGAAACTTCTAATCTCATACCAAGTGAAGATAGAGTCCTGGTCCATTGAAAAGTGATATTTGGAATCACTTCAACAAAACTAGATTAATGGACAGAGTAAAGGAGGTTAAATGTAAATATTGTCACAAGATATTGACTAGGAGTTCAAAAGGTAGAATCTCTCATTTAAAGAGACATTCAGATTCGTATAATAGAAAGAAGATCGTATTAGGAGGTCAAATAGTTTTTACCCTTGTCTTGATGAAAGGGAATAATGAAATAACTGCTACAACTTATCACAACAACAAATCAAAGTTCTAGATAGCTAGTATGGTTGTTGGTGATGAATATCAACTCTTTATAATTGATAGCAAAAGATTTAAAATTTTACTCAGTTCACTGTAAGTCTGTAACCGACCTTCAAAATCCCAACTCAGAATATCTTGAGAAAGACATTATGAAGATATACAAGAATTAAAAAAAAGAAATTTTAAAAATGTTGTCAAGTATTGATGGATAATTTACTATCACAACAGACATATAGACTGTCAATAACTGAAAGAAGGGTTATATAATAGTGGCAACACATTATATTAACAATGACTGGACTCTACGTAGTAAACCACCGACATAAATTATATTTTTTAATATCGTTACATTTATTTTTTTGATTATGCTATGATTGATATTTTTTCATTTATGTGTCATCACATGTAAGAAAAAGGTTAACAATCATGTTGATCGAGTGATTAATAGATTGGAATATCGATACAAAGTTATCCACCATAACAGTTGACAATTGTAGCATGAACGATGTGATGATTGAAAAGGAAAATAATAAGTTACAAGTGGAGAGCTTTTTGGTTGGTGAGAAGTTTCATATGCCTTGTTTTGCGCATAGTTTGAATTTGATTAAGGATGAGTTGGAAATGATAAAGGAAGCAACAAATTCGATTCGGGATAATGTAGTATATTAGAGTACAACACCTAAAAGAGTTGAAAAATCTAAAGATAATGCACGACAACTATGCATTTTGAAGAAGAAAAAGATGGTATTGGATTGTCCTACTAGATGGAACTTAACCTTTAAGAGATTAGAGTCGACAATCCTATATGTTGAGGTGTTTACCAGGTTGAGACAAAGAAATTCTCAGAACACTTGTCTGTCTACAGAAAAGCAATGAGAGTTGGCTAAAGAATTTTGTACGAAGTTGGAAATATTTTATACTATAACTAAATTGCTTTCGGAAACAAAATATTCAACTTCGCACAATTGCTTTAGCAATATGTATGAGATTAGAAAAGCTATATCTAATTGGATGTCTGATTCTAATAAAGTGAACCAAATTATGATGGATTAGATGACGAAGAAACTTAATCCTTATTAGTATGTAGTTAAACATATTGCGACAATGATATTTGTGTTGGACTCGAGATATAAAAAGGAGGGAGTTAATTTTATATACAACGTTTTGTATGGTGATTGAGTTTAAGAGCATGTTAGTGTCATTAAAGAATTATGGTATGATTTGTTTAATGATTATCAACTCAGATTGTAGAAAATTCAAGATCGTAATTGTTCAGGCTATTTAGCTCCAACTTCAGGTTCAAGTTTAGGATCATCTTTTAAATGCAATTTGTTACTCCCATTTATACAATCATGAAAAAAAGATTTGAGCTAGAACTTTTTTTAGTACGATGGAGTTGGATAAATATTTAACGAAAGATTATTTGGCTGAAATTGAAGGCGTGGAATTTGATATATCATTATTGTGGAAGAATCGAGAAAATAATTTTTCAATTGTGCAAGTAATTGCACGAGACCTATTAGTAATTCCATCATCTACTGTTGCTTCAGAATCTGCCTTTACTACTGGCAGTCGAGTTATTAGTCCTCATCATGCTCGACTTCATCCTTGTATTGTGGAATCCTTTGTGTGTTAGAAATTAGTTAGATGATAAAAATATTAAGGGTAAACTCTTTCCTTTATAATATATTAATTTTGTCTATTTTTATGATATTACCATAGGTTCTGATGCGAAGATGACCAATCATACTCATTTAATTGAAAAATATTAAAGATAAAGATATGTTTAATTGTTTATTAACTATTATAATGTGCTTAATATTCATTTAATGCAATTATTACAGTATTATATATAGTATTTTTACATGCAAATAAAGTTGTACAAACTATTGTCAATCTTAACTATAACGGTTATTTATCCCCCTTCTTATACTACAGGTTTGTTATTTTTAATCTTTTTTTTATGAAATTACTATGATTGCATTATTTTTTTGTAATTGAACATATAATTATTTACTGTCTTTTTTTTAAAAAACAACTTCAATATCTATTGATTCTACTCTCCACTCGCCAAGACTCGAACATTAGTTGATTATTTCATCTTGACTTTTTATGAATGATATGATTCAAAATTTTGGATAATTTATTTTATAAATTATATCATCAATTAAACGAAATTTGCATTTCTCATAGACACTAGAGAAGTATTTTTGTAAATTGAATATTTTTTGCAAATTGTATCATTAAAGCACTAAATTTAATATCTTGCTGAATATACATATAATAATATGTGAATAAATAAGCAAAAATAAACTCACATCAATGGCTTTAAGCTAACTCAAATTTGAAAAAGGTATTTCTAAAAAAATTAAGTGAAAAAGTTGAAGTTGAAAGAGCAGCATTATTAGCTATTTAAAAGAGCAACCTAATTGAGTAACCGACAGTTTTCATGAAAAGGTGTTTACTTTCATGTCAAAAGGTTAGAAGAACTTTCAAACAAGTCTCTATATGCTCCTTTTTTAGTCTAAAATTTAAAGCTTCATTTTTTTGTTAATTCAAGTTATCAAAATGTTTAAAAGTTTAAGCATCTTATTCATTTATGTACGTTTAATATATATATTTATTAAAAAATTCATTTTTCATTAACTAATTGAATCATCAATTAAATGAATTAATCTTTTTTATTCACTTCCTTTAAAAATGAATTCGTTTCAACTTATTCATTTTATCATTTTATGTATGTTTAATATATTGATTCATTTAAAAATTCATTTTTTATAAATAAATTTTTTATTTCTCATATAAAATCTTTTTTGTTCACTTCCTTTAAAAATAAATTTAATTTCAACTTATTCATTTTATCATTTTCTGTACGTTTAATATATTGATTCATTAAAAAACTCATTTTAACCAATTGTATCATCAATTCAATGAATCTTGTATTTCTCATGTATAATCTTTTTTCTTCACTTCCTTTAAAAATGAATTTGGTTTCAACTTATAAATTTTATCATTTTACGTACGTTTAATATACTCATTTAGTAAAAAACTCAATTTTTTATTTATCGTATATATATTTTTATATTATTATTATTTATTAATTATTTTTTATTTTTTATTATTATATACATATTTTTTTGTTTTATTATTATTTTAT
>JANIIA010000191.1:28416585-28434085 GCA_027478495.1 Erythroxylum alaternifolium | reverse complement strand
TATTTGAAATACGGGAAAGAAATACCATTCAGGCAATATTTCCAAAGGAGTTGCAAATGGATCTGCGGGTTCACCAATCATTGATGGTTCTAGAACCGCTAATCCTACATTACATGCAATAGTACCTAGAATTACTACTGGAAAAATATATAAAAGATCATTGGGCCATGCGGGTTCTCCATAATAATTATGACCCATTCCTTTAGCCAATTTAGCTCTTAATACAGGATCATTCAAGTCAGGTTTTTTTGTTATTGGGATAGGTGAATTCTTTATAGATTCATCCTCTGAAGGAACCGGACATGATAATATTATTATAGTTTATATTATTGTTTATAATATTGTAGTTTATATTATTATATATATTATTGTTTATAATATTGTTTATTGTTTATAATATTGTAGTTTATATTATTATATATATATATTATTGTTTATAGTATTGAATAAATTTTATCATTTTACGTACGTTTAATATACTCATTTAGTAAAAAACTCAATTTTCATTAACTAATTGTATCAATTAAATTAATTTTGTATTTCTTATCTATAATCTTTTTTGTACGTTTCCTTTAAAAATAAATTTAGTTTCAACTTATTCACTCCAAAATTTTATATACACATTTTTTTAAAAAGTTAAAAGAATATTTAAAAAGGGGCTTCTTTGGCCCAAACCCACTGCCAAGCCTACCAAAACACGAATTTATAGAGAATTTGATTACATACCGAACTTCTCAATTGCCAAGGAAACTTCATTCTCAGAGAAACCCAATTCAAGCAAATGAAGTGTTTTCTCCATAGTCCCAAACAAGGTTTCATTACTAGTATCCTGAAAATTAAAAGGCCAAAGAAACTGTTCAATACTATGCATATAACATATCTGACAGCAACAATAGTGTAATAAACATAAATCTGCAAAAAGCCATGGTAGTTGATTTGATCAAGTTTATTTATCGATTAGTAGGCTAAGGGGTTACTCTTCATGACCTTACAGTAGAGGCTCTGAGAATTGCAAGGAGAGGTGACCTACTACTGAAGAAGTACAGGATACCATGAAACCAAAGAGACACGGCTAATCATACATAATTTCCAGAATCCAAGAAGATAGGAATCATGCATCATAAATGCCTCGACTCAGATGCAACTAACATGACTGAAAGAAAGTAATGAAACACAAGGATGGCTATCTCTATATTTTCTTCTCTCTTCTCGTGTAGGAGGTCTTTAACTTAACCACAACTTTAACAGTCCTAATGCATATCTAATGCAATCGCTATCTTTGTATACATTTTGGTAAAACGTCAAGAATGAAGATTAACCACAACTTTAACAGTCCTAATGCATATCTAATGCAATCGCTATCTTTGTATACATTTTGGAAAAACGTCAAGAATGAAGACCTCATTCTTTTCTGCATCATCATTATCAACCATTTCATTGTCCAATCTTTCAGCTTCTTGGGCAGCAAGGATGAAATCGACTACTTCACAAACTGGAGCATCCACCCCTAGTGATAACATCATGGGCCAACAAGAAATTTCTAAGAAAAGCTTCTTATTTTACATTGCAAGTGCATGGTTTGTCGAAAAACAAGAAGGAATAACTTATCATGCAAGACATAGTCATCAAGCAAGCTAAGTATTACTAAGAATTTAACCAAATAAGGCAGATCAAGACAAGAAAAGGAATATAGAACTCTTCAGGGGAGTTTCTTTTATCATCAATAGGCTATCCTTCACGAGTTATTTAAAGTGGATTGAAATTGATCATTTATTTGTTCCTCAGTTGAAAAGTAATGTTTTTGAGACTCCAGAAGCTATATCAAAAGACCATCTAAAGAGCGCAACTATTGGTAAAAATATGAATTTTGTGCAATAAAAGCCAATCTGACATGGGCAAAGTTGTCTATAATGCAACGGAATGTAGCATGCATGTTTGGATTCTTCATAGTTAAAAGGGTCTGCCACAGTAGAGACTAGAGAAAGAGCATTAAGCTTTTATATTAATAAATCGAGTTATTTGACTTGGCTTATGAAACACACATTTAAGTGACAGCATCAGACTAAATACCCGTCAGAACTTATTAGTTGATCCTACTTCATTTTGGCAAACAGACGAAAGAATTGCAGTTTCTATTCTCCAGATTTTATTCCAAACACAGTTTCAAAATGTTCTAAGTTTCATGGTTAAGAAAAATAACATGCAAACCCATTTTTCCTAGGAAGTTGAGAGTCTAATCATAAGGGTAAGCCCTGCAATTAAGAAGAGTCAACTTATAGTTTTAAAATAATGATACAATTTCCACAACCCTAAAGTAAATACATGCATTAAAAAAAAAACCTTTTCATACCAAGCTTGTCCATGGCAAACTCAACCTCATCTGCAGAGAAATCCATCTTTAGCAAATAATTCCTTTTGTCATTGCAAATTTCATCAAATACATCTGGCTCCTAAAAAAGGGGTAACTTTATTAAGCCACAACAAAGGGATCACTTAGAAACCAGTATCGATGAATACAATCATTGATGTCAATATAGATGATGGCAATAATATTAGGGCCTTATTTGAAGAACGAAGCTGAACAACAAGTAGGCAATCTTAAGATTTAACCAGGAAAGCCTAGGAATTGTCTAGCAAAATAAGCAATAAAATCATTCAAGAAATAGAGCCACAATTAATAAATGGATGCATGAGGATGAAATGTAGAGATGGTGCATATAGATCATTAAAAAACCAAAAGGATAAGCTATATTTCGCAAATAAGGCACCTGCAAAGAACCTCATGAATAATTATAAAATAGATTCAAGAGAATCTTTTAGACGGAAATTGTTCTTGAATCTATTAGACGGAAATTGTTTTAACACAGACAAGTTGCTCCAAATACCTAGTAGGAAAGATTCATGAAGCATAACGTTGAAGAAGTATTAGAAGCATACCACTTTTGGTTGAACAAAAGTGAAGTATTCAGCAGGAGTGCTTGTGTCTTTGTCATTGAACAGGCTATCCAATGAATCTGAAGAATTAGACTTTGGCTTTTGTGGAACCTGCCATACCAAAGTAGGTTAGAAATTGAGAAATATCTTGTTCATAAAGAAAACTAAAATATTTCACCCAATAACCAAAGATTAGAAACAAAAGGAATGTATTATTTAATTTATAAGCTACAGAGGGAACTTTTAATAAAAGCTTAGTTTACTACATATACTTCACAAGTACATGTCCTCATGAACAGATCCATCAAGCCATTCCATTAGCAACTTTTGACCACTACTACTCTTTATAACTGAAATTTTTTGCAAGATCAAGTAGAATTCGATCTCCTCTATACTGTATTGCGAAAATATGCCAACAAATAGCATCTAAGTCCGGTAATATGGTATTCTAAACTTGTTTATGATGGTTAAGCATAAAATGGAATCCTCATATGTACAACATGGAAAATTAATGATTATTGAGACAAGCTATCAAGAGACTATTTGATCCACATTGACAACTAAGCATATGGGTAAAGAGGAATAGAATCCGTGCGCTTCTCACCATTTGGAAATGTGATACAAAACCACAGGAGAAAATGAAGAAACAAGGCCAACCAGACAAAAAGGTACTTACATACACTATCTTAGATATCCCTAGTCAGAGCGTACAACAGCTTAAGATAAATAGAACATGAAAATGTTGAAAAGAACTATAAATCTAAGGCTGTGACAAGAAATGATAGTATCTTCCCTGATGCAGATTGTTATCCAAGATTTATAATCACTATGAAATCTACTTAACCACAATCTCTCTCCAAGAAGAAAGCAGTTTGAAAACAGAAAAATGAAGAGAAGAGTTACCATTAAAAACAGAACTATCAGTTACTTACGGAGCATTCAATGAGAATCTCCAACAACAAGTCAACATTGTCTTCACCTAGATTTAAGAGAAGATACAGGAAAAGTATCTGCATTACATGATATTTTATCCCTAAAAGAGTAAAATCTTGAAAAACATAAAGTATATCCACAGTAATTTTGGATGTAGATCACATGGAAAATGCGACATCGTCACTATAATAATTGAACTTTCCTCATGTTTGGCCAAGTCTAACCCCATATGATCGTGTGCATCTAACCCACTTACAAACTGTGTACTCCAGTCCTGTTCGTGTCCGTGCATTACATACCATTTTCCTTAATCACTTTATCAACAAGTGATGCAGAGTAACCCATCTCAGTAAAAAAAGATCTTAAATTGCTTCGCGATGAACTTGCACCGTTATCCTGATAATCCAAGAAAGGAAGGTTTGTAGGGATGATAAGTTTGAGCGTAAGATTTGAGAACATAAACTCAAATTTCCTTGAATTGGAGAAAAAGCTTACGGCAAATTGGCTTGAACGGATGGTTTCAGATGGAAACTCCTCAAAGTCTAACTTCTCATGCTTAGGCAGCAAACGGTGATTGGCGTTTGGATTGCCCATGAACAACTTGTTTACATCACCCTGAAGACTATAAGCATAAGACCAAGAGAGGTGATTTTCAAACATCATTGTTTGACAATCATAGAACCATTCCGAAAGCAACAACTCAGAAGATAAATAGAATAAGCCCTTCAAAAGGAAAAGCAAAAATGAAAACTAGACTATTCAAATGATAATAAGCATAAAAGCATCGAACCAGAAGTTGCAATCTAAAAGTTGAAAAGATTGCAAAAAGGGTATAAAACATCGTAACTCTTAAGGAAAAAGGCGACGACTTGTTTTTATAGCTTAAAAAAAGAAGATATGAGAAATCATTTACAAATACATCAACGAAGAAGATTGAAATTGAAGAAAGCAACGTCTCAGGCCGCGACGAACCTGACCGAAACTCTTACCAGCGAGGTGTCGCGAAAATGGTTAGAATTACAAATTATTGTTGCTGAGTCTTCCCTATGGAGGAGGTAATGATGGACAGACCTGCTCGTCCTAGTCCTAGGACAGGCGGTGCTTTCCCCATTTTTATGTGTTAAAAAAGAGTGGTTATTTCATATTTATTGAATTGGTCAACTGCTGATTGATCGTTGACCCTTTTCAATATTAGGTTTCCAGCAGCTCTCGAATTTTTTAGTAGCTTCAACTCTTATATTGTTGCTGAAAGCGAGGCGTTCGTAATTGATCCGATCAAGAAATTTTTGCCTAAAAAATTAAAGGATCGTCAATAAAACAAATTTCTCATTTCTTATCTTTTAGCGTAACTCGAACACAAGACTTCTTGTAAAGAAGGGCGTTAAGTGAAGAGTAGTTATTTCGTTTTTATTTTTGTTAAAAGTGATACAGCTCATAATTGACGAGAATATTTTGATATTTTCAATAAATTTAAAACTGAATTGGATCGATTGATTTCATCGAATTAATTGAAATCGGTAATATTTTTTATTTTTATTTTCATATTTATTTATTTGACTTTTTATTTCTGTATTTATATTTGATTTCTTATATTGTAATATTTCATAAAAATTATAAAACTCATAAAATTAGTTTTTATTTTTTATTTCTATTTTTTCATAATTTGATTTATTATCAATTTAATATTAATTATTACAAAATTACAATTTGTTTTTATTTAATAATTAAATTTTTATTAATTTTAATTTAAGAATTATTTACTGATAATTTATTAATATATTTCATATAAGAGATTAAAATAAATTTAATTCATTAATTTATTAAATTTTATTAAAGATATAATCATTATTTAGTAATAAAAACATCAAACATCTTTTTTTATTTGATTAAACATTGACTATTAATATTTACTAGTCTTTAAAATGATCTTTAACATTTTTAGCATTTGCTTACAAGAGTTTTAATATATTAATAACCCCAAAATTAACATTTTAATTTTCTTACAAGGTAATTTATCATTTTCAAAAAAAAAAGAAAACATATAACATTTTGTATGTAATATTTTGACATTTATAAATTTAATATTTATAAACATCAAAAAAATTATCTCAACAAGGTTTAATAATTATTTTTAAGTTAATAATTTTTATAAAATTTATTTGTATTGTAGAAAAATATAGAGACGTATTGCTAAACTTTTGATGATAAAGCGTAAAATTTTAAAAAAATCTTGGAATATGCATTTTTATTCCTAATTAAGTTAAAATTTTGATATGTAAAAAAAGTGTACTACTAAATTTGCTATATTAAGGACTAATTAAAATGTGTGCGCTATGGAATGGAATATGGACAGAAAAAGTGTAGAAGAGTCAAAATTTGATGACTAGAATATTTGAACATCGTGGGCCAGAAGTAAGCGACTCTTTTCTTCTAAATTTCAACTTTCCAGTCTGTATCGACTATCGACAGTGATAAAACAAAAGTCTTCCAGGAGTAAATTTCGGGGAGGAGCCTTCTTTCACCAAAATCGATGACCACAAAGGTTGCTCATCTTTCTGGCTTCCATAACAAAGCAGTTCTGCCCTTTAGTCTCCACCAACATTCAACACCGCCTTTCACGTCAAACTTACTCAAATCCAACATTATGGATTCTCCATTTACTTCACTCATCAGTGGCTTCAAATTTACTTTGTTCCTATCCATCGCGATGATATGCCGACCACTCCCAGCATCCTCTCTCGCCAACTGCAGAAGCTTCTGCGGCAACATCCCCATCAACTACCCCTTTGGAGTGGACGACGGCTGCGGTGCTCCGCAGTTTCGCCATATGCTAAACTGCAGCTCTGACCTCTTCTTCATTACTCCTTCAGGTAGCTACAAAGTTCAGAGCATAGACTACAACAAGAAAACTATGGTGGTCTACGATCCAGCAATGTCTACGTGCTCCATCCTGCAACCCCACCACGACTTTATCATGACGGACATACAATCTGTGATAATCCCTCCAACACCTGACACAGTCTTTGCCCTTCTAAACTGCTCCATCGACTCCCCGGTCCTTAACCATTACAAGAACCTGTGCTTCAACTTCTCCGGCCACTCCTGTGACGAACTCTACGGTGGTTGCAACGCTTTCAGAGTTTTCCACTTGCTCACCAACAGTTCTCCGGCTTGTTGTTTTACGAGCTACGACACGGTGAAGTTTATGAGCATGAACATTCTGGACTGTACTCATTATACGACCGTGATCAACACCGATGGGTTGAAGGGTATTGGACCTTCCGATTGGGTTTATGGATTTAAGCTGTCGTTCAGTGTGGCGGAAACTGGATGCGAGAGGTGCTCACTTTCGGGTGGAACTTGTGGGTATGATACTGAGACTGAAGGAATGCTTTGTCTTTGCTCAAGTTCCACAAATGCTACGAGAGAATGCGGTAAATTCATCAAGAATTTTTATTTTAAGTATTAGCCGAGAGTTTATTGGAGGCGGCCGTGATAAAATTAATGCCTTCAGCTGCAGGTAGTGTTACAGCAGGTGATATGCAGATGCGGTCCACTTATTTGCATGCCCTTGTGGTGGTGCTAGGCGCAGCAGCTTTGACTTTGAGTGCAGGGCTATGACATTCCTTCCTTGAGTGGTAATCCATTTTATTTGCTTTCTTTTTTGATAATATTACGTTAATCTCAATGTTGAAACAAACTGTAAGGTTGCGATTTGTGTTCACAAAGAAAGCAAAGGCGTGAGAGCGTTTCGATCAGCATTACTCCTAATATAACAACACCACTTCGTTTACATTTGCATTCACATATAGCTATCGTAATGGAATCAGAAGTAAAAGGAAGAGATGTAGATGAGAGCCCTTGAACACTGAGAGAAATTTGAGAACCACTTTTTACAGGGGCTAGTAATGAATCGGCTTAGGCCCGGCTAAAACCCGATCTGATCTGAGACTTGAATCCGACTAGGTCAAAAGTAGTCTGGTCAGGTTCAAAATTTTTTAAAATTAAAAAAAGCAAAAATGAAAAAATTTTGGTTATAAAAATCAGGTCTCAAGTTGAACCGCGCCTTGGGCCCAATTGTAATTTATAATTTTGAATTATATTGTAATTACCGATAGTATAAGAGCACGCCCATGAATTTTCCTTCTATTTATGTAATCTAAAACTACTTTCAGCAGCAGAAAATTGAATCTTGTTCTCTCTGTTTTGGCCTTGCATTATACGTTCAAAGGATTTCTATGTCTTGTTCTATTATCATTTGGTATCAGAAGTTGTGACACCTTGGACTGAATCACCCATCCACTTCATGACCATCTCACCATCTTGTCCAACTGTGGCTACTGCCTAGGCCAATAGTTGGACGATTGAACGAGAGAAAACCAGCATACCAGTGAACGGCCACCAAGTTCTGAACAACATGCAATATTCACAGAACTTCTCAATAGACAATGTTTCCCGTAGAATCCCTAACTACATTTCTCCCACGTTTAACAAAAATGGATGGATCAAATGTTGAAAGATGGATTAAAGAATGTGAGCATTTCTTCTTAATTGGGCAGGGATTCGAGAGAGGTTAAGAGAACACCACAATAATTGATAAAATCAAGCACTACAATTGTTGATAAAGTTTTCAAGGGTGTCACCAGCCATACAGGCGTAAAGACCAAAACAAAATGAAGGAATCAATTTCGAATTTGTAAAGAAATAAGTCTAAACTTTTATTTCTGAATCATACATACAAAAATACACCTTATAGCCCTTATTTCTTATAGCCCCTATTTATAGTAGAAAACTCCTAATACTTTTAGGAAACGACTTAAACAATATGAAAACATGTTAAAGATCTTAAAGAAATAAGGAAACTAATTTTAGAAAAGCAAAAACATGTCCTATGCATTGTTTCCCGTTGTCAGAATTGACGTTCAATTATACGATTAAAATAATTGTAGAAAGCTCCAAAATTTATGAAATTAATAGAAGACTAGTTTTACGTGTCTTTTGCATGCACCTAAAATTTTAGGCCTAATGAACAAGGTTTCGCTTGGTTTTAGATCCAAAACTTGTAATCATACATGTACATTCGAATATTGCATTGTTTGTAAAACTTTAAAGCCCATTACTCCTTGCACGAAATTATCATGTAAATTCAACTATAATGGCTTGGAGATAAAGTCTACTTGTGCTCTGGGATCACAAGTTTTAATCTTTCCCTCTTTTTGGTTACTATGTTTCGATCTTTTTCTTTCTTTAAAGTGTTGCAAATGGGTGGAAATGCATGTCCTTCGAGTTTGATTAATGTCGTGATGGTTGATCTTTTGTTCTTCTAACTTAGTGTTTCAGCTAGAAAGCAATGGAGCCCTTTCTATTCACCTTTGAGTCTATGAATGACGGACACCAAGACAAGCTTTGCAATTAGTGTAGGACATTTTTGTCCTTTTTCTATTAAGTGGACAACTATTAATTGTAATTTTGGCTTTTTAATTAATTATCGGTTAAGTTACTTAATTTGATCTAGATAAGGGTAATAAAGTGACCCAATAAATGATCTAAATTAATAGGTCAAAGTTCGGATGAAAAATAAATACCTTTTAGTGTGGATCGGCCATATCAGACTTATGATGGAGAAGCCCGATATGGACGCTATATATATAGGTTAAGGTCTTCTACATTTGCTCATTTTAATCGTAAGCATATGGATCCATTGACTTGTTAAGAGAGCTTACGTATTGAGAAAATTATAGAAAGACGTTAACCACGTGATGGAGAACAATTATTGTGAAGATCCCAGGTGATCATAGATCGTTTTGGCCTCAGAAACTACTTTGGAAGCTCAGATGGAACCAAAATCAGGTATTCTGCATTTCTTTCACTTTTAAGCCTTTCATGTACGGTCTGGAAAACCTAATAAAGTCTATGCTACGTGTTACACGTGGTATTAGAGAGGTTGCATGATCGGGTTGAAAACAGGTCAAAAGGAGTGAAAAATGGGTTCCAGGGTTGCCAGAAATCACCCTCCGACGTTAGAGGGCTATGAACCATCAGGTGGGTGCACCGCACTCGTTCGACCGTGCTACAGTACTACAAGCATGTACCACCAAATGGTAGCAGGCTGACGTCAGCACCAAAAAAAGAAGGAAAATTTTCATAAATTCCCATAAAGTTGTCCTAGGTCTTTTTAGGTTAGTTTCCGAGTCAGGGGAGTTTTTAAAGTGATTTTCTAATTTTTCTGGATTTATTACATTGGTAATTGAATTTTGAAAAAGTTTTTAAAGCTTTTTTAAGCTAATTTTGAGTGTATTTTCATACTCCGAGCTGCACATAAGGGAGATACTTGAAGTTTTATGTCTCGTGTGATAGGTTCGGTATTTGAGAAAGTACGATTGTCACTCTTATTAAGAATTTTTTAAATAAAAGTCTCAAATAAAGTTTAAAGATAATGTTTTTAGCTTTAGTATGTGATTATTTGATTGTGCATTTATTTTTTGCATTTAGAGCTCATTTTCAAGTACATTATGCCCATATAGAATATGAGGATGACATAAAGAAGTATATATTGTGTTTGTGGACTTTCTGAGATACTGATGAGAATGTCGTCACTAAAGTGGCATTTCAAGTCAGTATTTTGGATTGTTCTGCTCAAATTTTGGAGATTTCTCTGGCCTTATGTTTGGTTATTCTTCCCAAAAGTGTTAGCCTTACATAAGGTTTTGAGATGTTCATAAAGGCATTAGATGGAGGAAAGTCGTTGCTTAAATGATCTATTCACCCAAAGGTGGTAGGGTCGTGAGAGTTAATGGTTTGTACTCTATTCGCTTTTATGCGGGGGTATAATTTGCATATATTATGTATTCAACTCAAAGGTGTTTCATAATAAGTGTGATCAGATTTTCGGTATAGATAGTGCTTTAATGTTTTGAGTATCGCTATTGTCCTGCATTTATACTGATCTTTACATTGTCTTTTCTATTTTGCAGTCACCTTTTCTGTGAACAATATTGTTGTCACCATTGAGACCTTAAATGGTTTCAATTTTAAGAAGTGGATGAAGGACGTTGAGTTTGTCTTGGAGATGGCTGACGTCAACATATTGATGCACATTGAGAGGCCTCCACTTACAGATGTCAGCTCGGAAGCTGACAAAGCAACAATGGCAACCTAAGAGTGGTCAAATAGGATGTGCTACTTGATCATCAAGAGGTTGATCCTAGATCATTTGCTTAGTGGATTGCCAAACACGACCATAGCGAAGGAGCTCATGGATAGCATTTCCCAGAGGTACGAGGTGTCTTCTCATAAGGAGCAGAGTGCCTTGATTAAAGAGTTATTATTCTCCATGAGGTACACTAGAGAAGGAGGCATTCGAGAGTATATCATCAGGATGGTGCACCTTCAGAGTAGGCTGAAGGCACTAGATATACTGATTACTGACGCGTTCATAGTGCATCAAGCACTAAATACTCTTCTCAAGGGTTTGAGATGTTGGCCGCCTCTTACATCTCTCATGATGAGAACTGGGACATCAATACCTTGATTTTTCGATGCGCTACAGCTAAGAAGAAGATTAAGAGTTCTCCTCATACAGCCATGTTTGCAGCTGCTAGAGGTAAGGGGAAGGCTAAACCCTAACAGCCTAAAGGTAAAGGTAAAAAACCCAAACCCTCTCCCCATATTCAGACAGGACAGTCCAACATTGCAAAAGGCCCACATGACCTAAAGAGTGTGAGGTGCTTCTTCTGTAAGAAGAAGGGGCATAGAAAGGTTGATTGTCCGAAGTACAAGCTATAGAAGGTTAAACAGGAATTGTCAGGTAACTCCTTGACCTATATGATTCATGAATCCAATGTAGCTATAACCACATCAAGTTCTTGGTGGTTAGATAGTGAAGCTTCTAATCATATTACTTCCACAATGCAGGGGTTCACATCCATGAGAAGATCGACTAAAGGGGTGGAGAAGCTGATGGTGGACAATAATGAAGATGTGGATGTTTTGTAAGTAGGAGATGTAGGATTAAACCTCCATACGGGGTTTGTATTAATTTTATGATACACATTTTATATACGATCTTTTAAACGGAACTTGATCTCTATATCAGTTTTGGATAAAGAAGGTTATCATTTTATATTTGATACTTCAGTTGTAAATATTTCTATCAATACAAGATATATCGGAACTGCCTTTTTATCTTACAGATTATATAGAATGTGTCTTACTCCTAAAGAAATGTATGCCTCTTCTTATGTTGCTAAACCTATTATTCGAAAGAGAGCCTTCATAAAAGAAACATCGTACATGTTGTGGCATAAACGTCTTAGCCACATTTTTTGGTAGAAGGTTGAGAGATTGATAAAGGATAACATTCTCCCAACTCTGGACTTCAGTGATTTGGAGACATGTGTCGATTGTTGTAGGGGTAAGTTGACCAAGATAAGAAAAAAGGGGTTAACTTGTGCTTCTGGTTCATTGGACCTTATACACACAGACGTTAGTGGTCCCTATACAGTCACGTTATGCAATGCTAGATATTCTCTGACATTTATAGAAGATTATTCCCTCTATGGCTATGTGTTCTTGCTTAAAGAAAAGTCTAAAGTTTTTGATAAGTTTAAGATCTTTAAGACTGAGGTTGAGAACTAATTGGGAAGATCAATAAAGATAGATCTGCCAAGGGAGGGAAATACTATGGCAGACATGGAGTTGCAGGATAGGAAAAAGGTTCGTTTGCCAGGTATTTAGAATTAGTTGGAATAGTTACTTAGTTCACTATACCAAGTAGTCTTGAGCAAAATGGTGTGGTTGAAAGGCACAATCGCACCCTAAAGGACATGATGAGGTCAATATAGAGCAGTACTAACCTACCCGAATACCTTTAGGGTGAAGCCATCAAGACGACATTGTATATCTTGAATAGAGTCTCAAAAAAGTCAATATCAAAGATGCCTTTTGAACTCTGGGTTGGAAGAAAGCCAAACCTTGCACACAGTCGTGTGTGGGGTTGCCCTGCTGAGGTAAGGATATATAATCCTTATGAGAGCAAATTGTAACCTCATTCCACTTGTTGTTATTTAGTAGGTTATCCCGATCACTCTAAAGGTTACAGATTTTAATGTGAAGGAGTGGAATCGCAGACGGCTAAGTTTCCGGAATACGATGTCCATGATGAGGGAGGATCTTCATAACCTTTAGGAGATAGCAGGAAGGATACTATGACTATTACATATCCGCCTCTCATACAGTCAACTCCAGTAGATGAAGGTCTTACTACTGTGCCTATGCAGACACAGGAACTTATACTTGTTCAGAGAGAGGTTTCTGAGGTACAAGAACCTATACAGTTGCGTAGATCCACCAGAGAGAGACGACCGAATATCTCATCAGATTATATAGTCTATTTGGGTGAGCAAGACTATGACATAGGACAGGTTGTGAATCCAGTAACTTTTACATAAGTCATTTCTGGACCACCATGTGGACATGAATGAAGGATGAGATGCAATCTATGAGTTATAATAATGTATAGGAGCTTGTTGATTTATCTCAACATTGCAGGCCTGTCAGTTGCAAGTGGTCATTTAAGACCAAGAAGGACGGTCAGGGTCAAGTTGGGCGATTTAAGGCACGTCTAGTTGCCAGGGGATTCACTCAAAAAGAAGGAGTTGACTTTAATGTTACCTTCTCTCTTGTATCCTTGAAGAATGCATTTAGAGTGATTATGGCAATAGTAGCTCATTATGACATGGAGCTACATTAGATGGACGTTAAGACTGCTTTCTTGAATGATGAACTTTATGAAGAGGTCTATATGAAGCAACCTTAAGGATTTCAGGATCAAGATGCAACTGACAAGGTTTGTAAGTTAACTAAATCAATATACAGTTTGAAGTAAGCTTTCAGACAATGTTACCTAAAGTTTGATGAGGTTTTCACCTCATTAGGCTTTGTGGAAAACAAAGTTGAAAGATGCTTATACCATAAGGTCAGGGGAAGTAAAGTTATCTTCATACTACTGTATGTGGATGATATCTTGCTCGCGTTAAATGATTTAACCATGTTGCATGAGGTAAAGCAACTTTTGGCCAAACATTTTGACATGAACGATTTAGGTGAAACATCTTTTATCCTCAATATACCGATTTACCAGGACAGATCTCAACATTGATTAAGCCTCTTACAAAGAGCATACATTAAGCGAGTGCTACAAAGGTTTAATATGTCTGACTGTAAACATGTTGTAGCACCTATCTCTTATGGCGAGAGATTATTTTTGGCACAGTATCTAAAGAATAAAGTTAAGAGAGAGGCTATAAGGAATGTTCTATACTTTAGTGCAGTTAGTAGCCTGATGTATGCCCATATATGCACTAGACCAGACATTGCATTTGTTGTTGGACAATTAGGCCGATATCTAGCTATCCTAGGTATAGACCATTGGAATGCAGTCAAACGAGTGTTGATATACCTAAAGGGTACTAAGGATTATACGTTGACATACAGAAAAGTCAACGAATTAAATCTCATAAAATATACAAACTCCGATTTTGCTATGTGTCCGGATGATAGGAAATCCACTTCAAGGTACATTTTCATGTTGGCAGATGGCGCAGTATCGTGGAAGAGTGTCAAGAAAATATTGGTAACTTCCTCGACCATGCATACAGGGTTTGTTGCATGTTATGGAGCTGCTACACAAGTAGTTTGGATCTGAAACTTGATTTCTGAGTTGTCTGTGGTGGATTTAATAGTTAGACCCATTTGGTTGTATTGTGATAATCTTACTGCAGTGTTGTTTAGTAACAACAACAAGAGTATCACAAGGTCTCAGCATTTGGAGGTCAAATACTTGACCATAAAGGAATTGATTAAGAAAGGTGGCGTCAAAGTGGAGCATACAAGGACTGAGGAGATGTTAACTAATCTGTTAAATAAAGAACTTTACCCACTAGTGTTTATTAGACATGTATTCGGTATGGGCGTGTTAAAGTCCTTAGACAGCAGTAATTAAGGATCACTATATTTGCTCTTTAAATGTTTGTACAATTTTTTTATTATGACATTATGGTTATTAATTAATAAAGATGATCATATTCTTTTATCCTCAGTGATAACTGTTCTTCTATATAGTCATAATACATATGGAAACCTTAAGATTTGTGTTGATCTTAAGCATTTTAAAGGTCATTGGGCATTTATAAATATTGACCTTGATACTATGTCATTTAAACACATACAGTTTAATACGGATGTCCTTAAAGTTTCATATGACATAGGGGGATATAAAGTACAATCTCGTAAAGGTTCTCTAATGCAGTTTAACATTCAGTTAGAGAACATAAAGGTTTTCTCTAATGCTGTTTAGCATCTAGTGAGAGGAAACAAGTTCTCTCTAATGCTGTTTAGCATTCGGTGAGAGAAAACATGATTTCTCTACTACAGTTTAGCATAAAGTTAGAGAAATCGAGACCTACAAATAAAGATGATACGTATTAGATCATAAAGGTATCATCTTAGTTTGCCACACTTCATTTTCCCATTGATGTTAATAAGGTATTAGATATTTGTGATTATATTGGACCTGTGTCACATGACACATGTGTTTGATATTTTTCGGTATCGAAAGCCTCGCAGGATGGAATGTTGGACTTTCATTACCTTTGGATCAAATGTTTTTTAAAATTGGTACCAATACAGCAGCATGACTTAACTAAGTTTTCAAACTTTTTAAAACTTGAGTAAAAACCACAATTAATAATTATCCAAGGGGAAGAAAGTAGGACATTTTTGTCCTTTTCCTATTAAGTGGACAACTATTAATTGTAATTTTGGCTTTTCAATTAATTATTGGTTAAGTTATGTAATTTGATCCAGACAAGGGTAATAAAGTAGCCTAATAAATGATCTAATTCAACGGGTCAAAGTCCAGGTGGAAAATATATTCCTTTTAGTGTAGACCGGACCCATATCGGACTTGTGATGGGGAAGCCCAATATGGAAGTTATATATATAGTTTAAAGTATCCTATAGTTGCTCATATCAATCGTAAGCATAAGGATCCTCTAAACTGTTAAGAGCGCTTACATGTTGAGAAAACTGTAGAAAGACGTTAACCACATGTCGGGGAATAATTAACATGAAGGTCCCAAGTGATTGGATATCATTTTGGCCTTAGAAACTACTTTGGAAGCTCGAATGGATCCAAAATTAAGTATTCTGTATTACCTTCTTTTTTAATCCTTTCATGTATGATCCGAAATAGGTAATAAGGTCTATGCTACGTATTACAATCAGAGCTCAGAAACGGTGCTTGATGCTTGTTTAGTGTAGGATCCTGAGGGCAAGGTGGCTTGCAAGACATGCACCAAGACCAATATGATCATGGTTTTCTGATAAATAACCACTAAGGCTAATGTGGACTATAAGAAGATTGTACGTGACACTTTCCGCTCAATTGGATTCACATCCGTTGATGTTGGTCTTAATGTTGACAACTGCAAGGTTCTTGTCAACATTGAGCAACAAAGTCCTGATATTGCTTAGGGAGTGCATGACCATTTAATGAAACAACCTGAGGAGATTGGTGTTGGTTGTAGCACCCCACTTCCATAAGACATATTCCTGAACACACAGACGATATTCGAGAATACACTCTACAAGGGTGGTGTACTAGGACTATTAGTCAAGCTCAATACAAAATTTTCAAACATCACACGTATGTTACAGAAAAGCAATAATCCATTTCAGCCCCTTTATTCCTAATGTTTTCAGTAACGATCGTTACAAATAATAAATATATCATCATAATTTCAATAATCATTTTGGGCCCATTACAAATACAAAACACTTTTAGTCATAATGTCATTTCATTACAGAATCATTAATATACACATTGTACAGTACTTGTGAATACACACTTTAATACAAAATAATGAAAAATATATGCAGATGCGAATTGATCCCAATCTTTATCTTTTATCTAAATGCAGTGTTTAGAATCCCATTTGTCTGATTGGAGATCTCTGAACCTGAAAAGTCAACGTTGCAATTTTGGTGAGTTCTACAAACTCAGTGAGCTAATCATCCTCAATGGTTCACTCATATCATATAACATATCAATTCATATAATCATATAATTCACATCATTTCATTTATCATCATGTAGCTTCACAAAACTCTTTGTTCACAATTTTCACATTTCTCATTCAACACAATTCAACAAAACATTTCAATCATTCAAAACATACATATTAAATGTATATGTAATGCCCATAAGACTCACATTCAATTATTACGTTATTGTAATTGAGTGCTTGTATCTGTCCCATATCCATTGTGGATAATGGGCTCATTAATAACTGTCTCGTATCCGTTGAGGATACTGCGCTCATTATACATAGTGAGCTAGAGACTTTTACCACTTTATGAGATTTAAGCTCTTTTTCGATGGCTACTCTAGTCACAATTACCTTTATATTATCATACATTCATGTAATGAAATGCATCACATGTATTCAATCAATGTCTAGTGCTCAATCATTCACATTCGTACTCACGTTCACATTTTTCATCAGACCTTGGTCCATCATTCAACAATTAAGTTGAGTATCACTTATTTAGTCAAATTTACATACAATTAGCA
>JANIIA010000191.1:28400066-28412959 GCA_027478495.1 Erythroxylum alaternifolium | reverse complement strand
GCTATATTAGATGGATGCTAAAACTATTATCCTGAATGATGACCTTTGTGAAGAAGTCTATATGGAGAAACCTGAAGGATTTTAGGATCAAGAAGAGACTGACAAGGTTTGCAAATTGAGAAAATCAATATACGGTTTGAAATAGGCTTCTAAATAGTGGTATCTAAAGTTTGATGAGGTTTTAACCTCCTTCGACTTCGTGGATAACAAAGTTGAAAGATACTTGTCCTACAAGGTTAGGGGGAGCAAAGTTATCTTTTTATTGTTATATGTGGATGATACATTACTTACATCAAATGACTTGACCATGTTGCATGAGGTTAAGCAACTTTTGGCCAAGAATTTTGACATGAAGGATCTTAGTGAACTATCTTTTGTCCTATGTATTTAGATTCACCGGGACAGATATCAACACTCTTTAAGTCTCTCATAGAGTGCATACATTGAGTGTGTGTTACAAAGGTTTAATATGACTGATTATAAACATGTCGTAGTACCTATCTCTCATGATGAGAGATTGTCTTTGGCATAGTACTAAAGAATGATGTCGAGAGAGAGGCTTGAAGAATGTTCCATATTTTAGTGTAGTTGGTAGCCTGATGTATGAGCAAGTGTGCACTAGGTAGGACATTGCATTTGTTGTTAGACTGCTGGGTAGATGTCTAGCTAACTCAGGGATAGACCACTAGAATGCAGTTAAATGGGTGTTGAGATACTTAAAGGGAACCAAGGATTATATGTTGACATACAAAAGGGTCAACAATGTAGACTTCGTAGGGTATACATATTCCAATTTTGCTATGTGTCTAGATGATAGAAAGTCCACTTCAGGTTACATTTTTAAGTTAATAGATGGTGCAGTATCATAAAAGAGTGTCAAGCAAACACTAGTGGCTTTCTCAACAATGCATGCAGAGTTTGTAGCATGCTATGGGGCTGCTTCATAGGCGATTTGGCTCAGAAACTTGATTTCTGAGTTGTTTATGGTTAATTAAGTGGCTAGGCTTATTTAGTTATATTATGATAATCTTGTTAATGTGTTATTTAGTAACAACAATAAGAATTAGAGGTCAAATACTTGACCATAAAGGAGTTGATATAGAAAGGTGACATTGAGGTGGAGCATTTAAGGATTGGGGAGATGTTAGCAAAGGACTTCGCCCACTTGCGTTTGAAAGACATGTATACAATATGGGTTTCTTGAAGTCCTTAGACACTATTAGTTAAGGATTGTTATGGTTACTCCTTGCATGTTTATACATTTGGATGTATTATGCAATATGGTTATTATTAATAAAGATGATCATCTTTTTATCCTCAGTAATATTTGTTATTATACATTGCCATAATACATGTGAAAGTCTTAAGATCTGTGTCGATCTTAGGCATTTAAAAGGTCATTTGATATATATACAAATTGACTTAGAGTCTATGTCATTATGACACATAAAATTTAATAAGTATATCCATGAATTTTAACTTGATGTTAGGGGATATACATGTTTAATCACATAAAGGTTTTTTCTAATGTAGTTTAGCTTTCGGTGAGAGAAAACAAGATTTCTTTGGTGAAGTTTCACATATGCATTTTAGCATAAAGTTTAAAGAAATCGAGACCTACAAATAAAAAGATGATACATATCAGATCATACAGGCATCATCTGAGTTTGTCACGTTCCTTTTGCTCATTCATGTTAGTGATGTATTAGATATGTGTAATTATGTTGGATCTATATCACACATGACATTTGCATTTGATATTTCTGGTATCGAATGCATTACGGGACAAAATGATAAATTTTCATTATCTTTAGATCAACTGATTTTTAAACCTGGTCGACCAATACAATAACATGACTTAACTATATTTTGAACTGGTTTTAAACTTGAGTTAATCCTACAATTGATTATTGTCCAAGAGGGAGAATGCTAGATATTTTCCTATAAAGATAGACAACAATTAATTGCATTTTATAAGTTTTTCAATAACTTATCGGATGTATAATTTGATCAGGATAAAGATAATAAAGTGACTCAATAATAATCTAGGTTAATGAGTTGAAATTCAGGAGAAAAATGAACCTCGATCAGTGTGAACTGGACCCATAACGTGCCTATGATGAAAAAGCTTGATATGGAAACTATATATAGAGGTTAAGGTCTTTTGTAATTGCTTAAGTAATTCGTGAACGTAAAGTTACTCATACTCATTCAGAGGTTCATGTTTTAAGAAAATTACACAAAAATGTTGACTATGTCTCGATGAGTAGATCCTGTGAAAGTGTCAGTAGATTCGCATTCGTTTCGGCCTCGGAAAACTCTTCTGAGCGTTAATGAAATCGTTATTAAGTATTTCCGCATTTTTTTGTTATTTCCCTTTTATGTTAGTTCTAAGGTACATAACTAAGGCTCTTATTACGTGTTACATTAAGGCCTCGTAGGATTGGCATCAACCTTGATCTCAAGAGAGGTTGCAATGGCCGATTCCTGAAGACTGTTGAATACGGGATCTTTGGCAGGGATGACCCGGACTTCACTTGGGAGGTGGTGAAACCCCTCAAGCGGGACAGGGTTCAAGCTTTTAGTAAATGTTCCATCACCTGCCATCAAATACGAAGCTAGCTTTGCTTATTTTATGGATTTTAGAGGTATGTTGTGTCTTCCATTTGTTTTCAAGTTCACATGTTAAGCAAGCTTTGCTTATTTTATGGATTTTAGAGGCATGTTGTGTCTTCCATTTGTTTTCAAGTTCACATGTTATTTAAAAGCTGTAAGAATTGGTTTGTTACCAGGGACGAACGGATGAGGAAGACGATTTATGCGACATTGTGTCAACAACCCTCCGTATTCGTTAAAGAATCAATTAGTTTGTTCAATTACGTGCCCGCTTCCTTTTATAGTTAAGATTTGTACCTATACTTACATTCATGTCAATGTGATGTTTCAGAAGCCCAACGTGTGGGGTGGCTGGGACCCCAGAACTTAAAAATAGAATGTTAAGTTAGGAAGAGGGAAAATGGGCATCATGTGGTTGATAAATGAACAAAGGATATTCTCAAAAAGCATTCTCCCTTAGTGCGCCTCATCTGTTACTAAAAATCACAGGTTCATTATGGCTAGAAAGACAAAATTTATTTATGCTTCCCTTATTCCTTTACCCCATAAAACTAAGGGTGGGTGGTGGTAATACATGAAGAAACAACAAAAATTGTTCATTGATATACCTAAAACTATTCTTCCGAAAATAATACCATTAATTACCATATACATTCTAAATCATACACTGCATCAAGACTTCTACATCCTCCATTTTCTTCCAATTCAATTGTATTGGACCACCAACAACAAAGAATGCAAAGCAAAGTAGTACACATATCTACCTCTTTAGCTGGAACCATACTTGAGCAATTCCCACCTGAAAGGCCTGAACACGTAAAGAACTTCAGGAGAGCTCTTGAAGAGCAAAGCCACGCATACGCATACAGCAGCAATGGCCACCATTGAAAGCATTGCCGGTCTGTAAACCAGTGAAGTTCTGCCTCCTCCAATACCCAACCTCTGTTCGCATACCTTGCACTGTGTGTCTGTTGCTTTCACTTCAATTTTCTCAAGCTGCAGGTTTCCTACTTTCTTCAATGTCTCCATTCCATCTTTTTGTTTACTGTTGAAATCTGAAAGGTTGCTAGGGATATCGAGCACCACGTCCACACTATCTGATTTCTTTTTAATCTTCCTCTGTACTAGATGAATGTATGAGTAGTGGCCCTGCAGGCATGCATAATCATTCGGCGTCAAACCTGTATTGTCACGAGCCTGTTTCCATGCTTTGATTCCCAGCTGGAAGCACAAACAACAAAATGAGTTCAATAACAAGATGCATACATATGCAAAAATCGCATTGCATTAAATTTCATAACAGAATGACATCTCGGGATTCAGGATAAGAAAAGCAAAGCTCATAAGAAGAGAAGAGTTGGAGATTCTAAGGCCTCCGATCTGAATCATATTAGACCAAGCACAATGTGATTGCCAGGGAAATAAAGTATAACAACATGATTCCTGAAGCAACTAAGGAAAAGAATTTGATTATAGCAAAAGATCGTGCAGGCATTTCTAGTATCCATTTGGTAACTTTCTACTCGTGCAAATTACACAAGATCACCCATACAGGCAAACATTATTTTTGAAAAGAACATAAGAGAGAAGGAGATACCGATTCAGGATCATCTGTTAATGCATCCAACACATTCTCAGAGCCAAACATACTAGCTGCCACGTGAAGAGGAGTCAAACCAGCTGGACCAACAGCATCAGGTTTAAATATGACATTCCTATGGTCAACATCGTCCTGTTGATTTTGACTATGTCCTGTTCTCTCTGGAACATATTGTAGCAGTAGGTCCACCATAGGTCTGCAGTTTCTTCGCACAGCTCTGTGCAGCAAACCCATATCTAATAATGCAAGCTCAACTGAAAAATGTTCTCCCGCATCCACAATCCCATCAAACAGAATAACCAGGAGTTTCTTTACTACAGCACACCAATCATGGTCAATGGAGAAATTCATGACCCACTTGAACCGTCTCAAAGAGAAGAGATCTAGATTGGGATCCAGGTTACCCAGTCTAAACTTTGAGTGACTTCTATGTAGAAGCCAACCCATCTCATGTAGAAAGTCCAGTGCTTGATTTCTGGCTTCCATGCACATGTCATCAGCAGTCTCAGTCACCTCAATTGTATCCTCCAGTACACGGATCTCAGAACAGACTTCTTGCTCTGCAACAATGAATGGAAAGAAGCAGCTGCTGAGACCATGGTCTTCAACCTGACAGAGGTTAATAACACCATAAATCCTCAGAACAGACATAAAAACAATAAACAGTATCTAATTCTAGGTCTTGCAAGCATGCAGAAAACAAAACCAATGGGCAGCCAATCCCTTCATAGGTAAGTATGCAGAAAACAGAACAGATGATAATCAATCTCTTATCAAGTAGACGTTTGTTTTATTCAGCAGGTTCTTTCATAAGTTGACAAGTATGCCATCATTGTGGACTTCAATACTGAAGCATACCAAAGTAACAATGTCATCTGTTGAACGAATTGCATTCAATACATATTCATTTTATAACCAAACAAAGCACCAAAGGACAGACATTGAAGGAATCTTGCTGATGGTAGTTGAGAAAGGACCAACAGCACTCTCACATTATTGTCGCTGAACATGAGATCTGCTTCCCTTCAAAGTGAGAGCACAGCCAGATCACAATTAAAGGCCAATCAATCAAGGAATGGGTTCTCAATCCTTCACGTCAAAGCAAACAACTCAAAGTAAACAAGAGTCCAACTTCTGGAGTTGCAGAATTAACCAACAAAGTTCTGCAGCCTTAGAGTAGCTATAAAATGTTTGGTCAAATGCAAAGCTTATACTCATCATCGGCCTTTAGCCTTCAAAATTCCAGTTTGTTTTGCAAAGGGGAAGCACAAGTATTCAAATAAGGATTGAAACTCAAAAGAATCAAGTATGATATACTGCATGGTGAACATGAAGTAACCTTATACCATGTCACAAGGTTGATAAATTAATAGAACCATCAAGTTTTGTTGCACATTCAACGAAAACAATAAAAGCTTCATATGGACAAGAATAGATGATAGCACCTCAATGAAGCCTCTTCCAACAAAATTTGGTACAGAGCAAGAAAAGCTCAAGCACTGGAGCTTGTCATGATAATTTATCACATCAGCATCATCCATCAACTCATAACAACTTTGTTGGACCAGGTAGTTTCCTTCTAAAGCACAGAGTAACCTGGAATCAAAAGGTTTTATAACCTCGTTGCACCTAAGAAACATATTATAGGAGAGCAGGGGCCATTTCCTTTCCCAACTTCAACCATTGAATAATCAGCTATTGAAACATTTATGGACAAAGTATTGATGTGTATAGAGAAGATGAATTTACCTTGTGGTAGGCTGGAAAATGTTAAAGCCCTTGGCTACAAACTGTGTTTTCTCAGACAAAGACACTGCAATAGGTTTGATGCTTGAGATTCTGCAGTTTATATGGCTTTTCAGAGGCAAAGGTGTGTTTAAAACCACTTGACCTGCAGCAGAAATAGAACATAATGAAAAGATACTTCTCTTGCATCTCAAAGTACAATGCAGGATCATACACTCTTTGGTCCTAGTTTACACTTTCATCAGGAGAGAAAGCTATCAGGGGGTGGCAGACTGGAGATAGAAAATGAGAATAAGTGTTGCAAGAACTCTACTACAATTCTATCCAGTTCATAATGATACAAAAGAAAGGCACACATGTGCACGTGAAGGATCAGAGGTAGTACAAACCATTATAAATGAAGGATACACAATTCCGCACCCTGGCATACATCCATCCTGTTCTCCAAAAAGACTCATGAGACTCATCCAGAAGCTTACTCAAACTGGCGCCGAGATCAAGGCAGATCTGCAGCTCTCAGAGAAAAATAAAAATTTAGTACTCTTTCCCTCAATATGAGGCTTAACTAGTAACATGTTTGGTATCAGCATGGCAAATACCTCCTCCCATTGGTGTTTTCCCAGGCGAAGATATATCGTTAATATGATACAGCCAGGCCTTATATAGCTCTCAATGTCAGACGGACTGTGGGACAACCAGTCAAGGATCTGGTAACGTGCCACAATTCACAGAGTTAAATGTTTATCAAGAATACTGGCAAAAAAGACAGATTTTAAACTGTAAGATTGGTTCACACCATACTTGTTTTCGAAGAGCTATAGGAAAATCACTTGGATCTTTCCCAAAGAGTTTTAAAACAATTCTGTCAGTGCGACTCTGGAAATTGAGAAGAAAATATGAATCAAGCGTTACCATCACTAAAGGTAATGAATCAGCTTCAGTGAATAATAACTCCAACTATACAAGGACTAGCTGCAGAAACTTTTGAAGGTGAAGACTTGAAAAAACAACAATAATATACCTGAGCTTCCCCACTGGAGATAGATGGTGACAGACTATAAGTTGAATCTGTGTTCTCACTCATCTGTTCAGGGTTCTTCTTGTGAGAGTTTGACTGAACCCACAAAGGGCAACTTATAGAGCCTATCCCTGGACGCAAAGGAACAGGAAACTTGTCTAGGTACCCTACATCATGTGACTCATCATAAACACTATTCAAGTCAATGTTATTCATAATGATCTTCTCAACCATAGCCTCTGGTTCATTAGCTTTGGCTGTACTCCCTGAAGGAAGTAAAACTGTGGACTTGGAACCCAGTAGAACTTGTGAAGTCCCACCCTGAGCATCACAAGCAAACATTCTTTTCTGTGCGAAATCAGCTGCTTGTAAAGTCTCATATTGGTCCAATGACTTCAAAATGTTCTGGGAGCTAGTGCAATCATCTTTCTTAGAAGCAAAACCAAGAGTGTTGATACATTCAGGGCTGTTTATAGCCACATCTGGCACTTTCTCAACAGTCCCACCATTTGTCACAGGATTTACCAGACCTTGAGATTCCTGCAGCAACCCTGATATGGACCTCCCATTACTTGCACCATCAAGGTTGGCAAGGTTCCTTAAAAGATGGGAAAGTAGATCCTGATCTCTTGTTTGATCGGAGCTACTTGCTGAAATTCATAGTAAGTCATAGTCATGGGAGTCAAGACGTGTTTTCAGAGCTATGCAGGAAGAAAAGACAGAAGGACAAACAGATATACTGAAACCAGTATAAATAACTTTGTCTTTTATTGATCATAAAATATTCTCAATGACAGAAACAAAGGAGTAATCTGACAACTGAAGTCTTTGACAATTATGCTTGATTGGAAAAAGTACAATAACTTTTCTCAACAAATCATATAACTAAAAAAAATTAATCAATTCCAAAAAAGGAAAGACATACTATTGAGAAAATGTAAAAGTTCACCTTGCAAGACTAACACTAATCAAGGCATGACTAAAACTCTTATTTACTATGTTGCACGGTTGCAACACGTTAGTGACTTTTTCCAGCTACTGCAGAAAACTAAAGAAACCATCTCCTAACAACTCTTGATAGCATCGGTTTGATCACTAAGAAAGAAAAGGAAAGAATATATTAAAGCATCTAATTCTTGGAACATCTGCTGAGCTGGATAAATAGTCTCCTAGCCTCTTGGTGAAACAAAAAAGAAGATACAGCTCATACATACTTACCATGCAAATTGGAGAGAATCCTTATTAGACTAAGTAATAGATAGCTACTACCCCTTTCATCGTTCAAGGAGCCTCCATTAACAACAGTTTCAGGATGTGTCTTCCTCCTCCGCTTGTTATGGCCTGCCAAACGCCTACGACAGCTTCTCTTCCCTTCATCAAATTCTTGAAGTACATGAAACCTGTCATAAGAACAACCAAGTTGCACCAACTGAGGGAAAAATTAATCTTTTCATAGATTTCTTTAGTCCAAAACTGCACGTTTTTTACAGCTTTACAGGGACAACAGAAAAACATCGTTACAACCAACTTCATGCTATCAGATTCTGTCCATACAATGATCCACCTCAAAGTTCAAAATGAATTTATTCCCAGCTGACCTGCTACATTGTTGGCAAAATCTCTGCATAACGTTTCCCACCAATGCTTTGCTAGCCTTAGAGTGCATATCACAAACTTTATGTCGCCTATGATAATCCTTGGCATTGCTAAGATCAGCTCTACAATCCACCACCTGACAAACAGCACAATTTGAAGTAGTAGCAGTGATCTTGGGTTTTTTTCCACTCTTCGCACCTTCATCCATAATAGGGTAGAGTTGACCACCAAGCTTCAAGTTAAGGGACCCAGCCTCATATTTCTCATGTTCCACAACTACAGTCCTTCTCCTCTTCTCAAGTCCCCTCTTTCCTTTCTCCAGGATGAGACAGCCATCGTGATCAGAAGAAGATGAGCTCTTGGATAAACCCGCATTTGCAGGAATTTCAGGCTCATCGTGGAACAACTGCTTGCTTCTACAAACGGATGGTACAGGATTCAATTGACTAGCTGTGAAAAGATCGCCATCCCACCTCCAGTCATTCAAATCCCATTCTAGATTCTTTTTCTCAACTTCTTTCAAATCTGAAACCACAGGACAACAGACATTGCCGCACTTTCCTCTAATTTTGGCTTCCATTTATTACCATAAATATTCAGACCCCAGAAAATGAGAGCAACAAAGATCCAAGTGAAACAAATAAAGGAACAAATTTGACAAGAACCACATCAAATAGCTGAAGTGGAACTTCCGACTTCCTAATGGATCGGCACGCCGACTAACATCCAATGGAAATGATTTCCAGTAAATATAGTCCTACTTATTCTCGATGTGCCCCCACAAATCTAAAAACACCAAACCAGCACATCCATGGAGCCAAAGCAGTGCTGCCCACATGCTCGAAGCCCCTAAATTACCTTCTTATGGCCCCCAAAATAAAAGCTCCGTTGCCATTAAGTTCGGAACACTACCAAATTAACCAATTAAACAAGAACACAAATTTTCAACTGAGCAACTACATTAAACATAAATTAGTTTTTAAAAACTCAAATAAGAGCAGAGAAGAACTTCCTTAGAGTGGCGAATTGCGAGATTCCAGCTTCCAGATCGATTTCCGAGGAAGAGAGAGAGGGAGAGAATATAGGGGGAGAACCTAGAAAGCAAAGGAAAAGCAGTGGAAAATTAGGAAAAAGTAGGGAAAAAGAAAGGCTTCGTTAAGATATAAAAGTCGTTTCACTGTGAGAGTACATATTTTGCTTATCTTAAGATGCCCCCCAAGGCGAAGGCCCACAAACCTTGTCTCACACTCTCCCTGTAACTGTAATAATATTTACGAAATTTAACAATAATTAGCAATTGTTGGCGTTGTTCGTTTTAATCTCTCTCAGGACAAGACATCATCTTTTTCCTAATTCTCTTTCTCTTTTGTCTCCTTCGGGGTATTAGAGGTTCCATTTCATCGAGAACCAACGTACGGCTTAAGAACTGTTCTTCAATGGGGTTGGGTAAATTTACAGTGCAGCATTTGGAGCATTTATGCATTTGCACTCTCGCCGAGCACGCGAGTTGCGGAAACTAACTCCTTTCTTCACTCTGTCTGCCATTTTCTCCATATGGGTAGTAGCAAAGTAACGTGAGCATCCTCGGACAAGAATCTAGACAAAGAGACTGAAACCATTCAGTTGAATGGACCCTCCACTCTTCTGACTCCGTTCTGATCATTGGGTTTGGTGGGTCTCGATTCTTTTCCCTTTTTGGTAAAATTAAAAATAAAGAACACGCATTTCTCATCATTTTAGCTCGTTCACAAACACCAATTGCAAATAGTTTCTTCTCGCAGATCCCAACTCATGGTTGTGAAGAATGGGAAGAGAACTTATGTCTTTATCTTCCAGACGACTTCCACTGTCTTGCATGTCTTTCCTTCAGAATGCTAAAACGCCAAATATCTGCAGCGTATTTATCTTGGCTTCGTAGAGAAAGCCAAGAGTTTTCCTTGTTATCCCAATATTAATATCGCATGGCAATTCGCTTGATCATGTTTAAGAACATAACGTTACTGTCGAGAAAAGAACCAAAGATAGTGGGTTGCCTTTTCATCTGACGATCAGTGTATCATACCCATTTAATGTGATAGCAACAAAGAATTGGTGGTGGGTGTGTGTACGCCAGAGCAACAAGGGAAATGCTCATACAGCTGCACATCTTTTTGAAATAGAATTCCTTATCCCATCCTATATTCCTATAGAAGATGAAAAGTATACCTTACATTAGGCCTTTTGCTGCTTGTACGCATTGGTTTAAGTTAAAGCCAACGAATTCTCTTTTAACTCCTTTTCGCCCATAACCGTGACCTTGGTTTTAAAGAACCGTCGTAGATTGAACCCTTTTTAGTTCGGGTAGCAGACGTCAAACACGGATTAACTCAATTTTAAAACTTTGTTTTATTATTTTCAGTTATTAAAAAATAGTTTCAATCCTTAAAGAATGACATTTATCAAAGCATGCTTTAATAGAATTTAAAACGAGATTTTCTTTTAATATTTATTAATTGAGTTGGAGACAGATATTGAATGCTTAAAAGATGCAGGAATTATTAATTGTAATGATACTAATTAAGAAAGAAAAATTTTAGTAAAAAATTGTGTTAATTAAATTTATTTTATTAAGGTTAGCAAAAATGGTCAAATCTGACGACTTGGCTTCGCTAAAATTTAGACTAAATTTGAACTTTTTAGAAAATTAAGTTTTAGGTCAAAATTGACTTAGATCTTGACCAAGTTTTGGGTCAATCAAACCTATCCTAATTTGATCGGGTTTTAAATTAGACTAAGGTTTAGAAAAAATAATCTAGGTCAAGATAGAACTTGGCCTAGCTCGGCTTATTATCATCTCTAGCTATTACTATTAAACATTGTTTGGTATTTTAGATATAATTTTTAATAGGAAAATCAAATCAAAGTGATTTAAAAGGTTATAGAAGGTTAAGAGATTTTTGGACAACTCTTAAAAAGACACATGGAGCTGATATTGGCTAACCAAGTCCTTACCATCAAATAGTCGATATCCACAATTCTTGTGTTTGAAAATAGTTTTTGTCGATTTCAATCATTATTTTTCAAAAAATATAAAGAGAGCAACGAGAGAAGAGTATAAGAGCTAAAGGGGCGATTTCAAGTAGAAAGAAATAATTTCAAGCTAGATACTGGAGGCAACACAATAGAAGGGACTTTTGGCTACGTTTTCTTTAGTGACAATTTGTAATTCGTTGCTAAAAGACAGCTATTGGCGAGAAAAAAAAATTGCTAAAAGTCTAATATTTAGTAACGATTTACACAATTGTCGCTAAATGACAATATTTTGCCACGATAACAAAGAATCGTCACAAAAGGATGCCTTTTCTGTGATAGTTTACACTTTTCATGGATAAATGTATAACTTTTTGCAACGACATTGCATTATCGTCACCAATGTGATATCATTTAACGATGATTAAGTAAATCATCGGTAGAAGTTAAGGTCAATAAATACATTTTGCGACGATTAATAGTAATCGTTGCAAAGATGATATCATTTAGCGACGATTAAGCAAATCATTGAGAGAAGTTAAGCTCAATGTATACCTTTTGCGACGATTAACGCTAAATGTTTCACTTTTTGCGACATATTTTGCAGTTTTATCAGTAATATGATAACATGTATCGACGATTAGAAAAATCGTCACAAAAAGTGGAAAATTGGTGACAAATTTACATTCTTTGCAAAAATTATTTTTAAAAATTACATATTACAAGATAATTTCTTAGGGAAAATTTAATGAATTTTTGTATATGATAGTTTTCTTAAAAATAATAATGTTTATAATTTTTTTAATGCTAAGTGTACTTATTAATCCTAATTAAGTTTAATTATAATTGACATTTATATGATTTTTCATATTTTTTCATTTGTCTTGTTTATAAATTTGTTTAAATAGCTAATGCATTTAAAATTTATAAATTTGTTTAAATTTATGGATTTATACATAAACAATCATTTAATGATGCTTATTATACATAGTAGTACTACACCTCTGTTCATACAAATTAAATTTTCATAAAAATATAATGAAGCATCTAAAAATTGTAAAATGTTTTCAAAGTTTTAAACATATTGTTGATGATTTCTAAAATACTATTCAAATTTTCTTTATATTTGTTAGATGTGCGGTCGACAAAATCTGCAAGTGTACAGAATCGTTCCTAGTACTTACACATTAAGTATTCCAAGGTCGTATCCTACGAGGACTAAAATACTCACTACTAAATTAATCCTAATTACTTGAACCAAAAATGACAAGAAATTTAAAAGATGATTGGATTTGAGTGAACAATTAA
>JANIIA010000191.1:28367143-28388028 GCA_027478495.1 Erythroxylum alaternifolium | reverse complement strand
TGTTGAATATTCTTATAGGAATTTAGATTTTTGATATTTAATTCTACAAAAGTTAAGTTTATAGCTCTAATAAAAAACATAGAACATATAATAATAATAATAATAATAATAATAATGATGATGATGATGATGATGATGATGATAACGACGACGACGGCGACGATATAATATATTCAAACATTTTAATCACAGTCTTTCTGAAGTATAATATTGAGAAAATATTTTGCCCAAATTTAATTATTTGAATATGGTAAATCAAGTTTAGAAAAGAAAATAGCAATCTTACGAAAGGGTAAAATAGGAATTGAACTTTAAGTTTTCAGCTGATAGGAGAAAACGCTCCTATGCATGAGCGTTTTCTCATTTAGCTGGTTGGCGATCGATAAAACAACTATTCTCCAAATAGCTGGTCAAACGATGTTGGAGGAGTCAATCAGCTAAATCACTGTATCAGCTAAAAAATTAGCTAATTCATGGTTAACCAAATGAGGCCTAAAGCTCACTTAAGCTTGTGTAATGATAGTTACAAAATGACAGTTATTGATTGTTAAGTTACTTTTTTTTATGTCTATTATTTTCGATTTGTTAATTATATTAGTTAATGATTATTTGCCCTAATTTGATTGTTATATATAATCCATGCTTGAATGGTCATAATGATTAAGAAAAAACTACTTCAACTTATTCAAAACTTGTTGGCTATATATATATGTAGTAGGATAGGAAAGAGTTAATTGTTTGCCTTGTTGACTTGTTCTAGACCTCATTTCGTGTGATAATTATTGTAAAGCGTCAATAAAAGTTCCTTACTTATATATGAATTGAGTTCATATTACTTCTTGCTAAAAAAGCCAAAAAGTGGATGCCTAAAACCTGTTCATGAAATTGTTTCAAAGAGATAAGTCAAACTTTCTTTTATTCCTTTGCCTAAATTTGGTTCTACATAGGTTTGCGAGTTTCCAGCAATTATCTTTAGTGTACCAACTATCAAATGAAGCAGTAATTGATTATTTCATTAACATTCTCACGATTCAAACTTGCTTTTCTATCTCTTCGCCTATTTCTAATCAAATCTTTTGAGCTAATGATGACAACAACTTGATAAAAAAAAAAAACAGCAAAAGAAAAATAATAAAGGTAAACATGAACCACCGACATTATTACACACCACCACTGCAAGGGTATATATAATATGGAGCTAGAGGTGAATGATCATAGGCTTGCACGCTATGATCTTTTCTACAGCTCTATTACCAGACAACTTAAAGAGAAGTATACCTCTACATTGCCTCCTCACTGCTCTCCAACTCAAGTTTCAGGCAAGCCACAAGGCTCTGGATGCTTGACAGAATCTATGAGATACTCTCGTGTATATAATGACCGCAATTCCTATGCCCCATGCGTCCTTCTCTCATCTGGATTGTCACTCCTATCAGTGTCAGAATTGTCCCTATTCGACTCAGCCTCTTCCACTCCTGTTCGGATCCTGCGCCGTCTTCGATCCTGAAATTTCCATCCAGTGCTGTATTTAATTCTCATTTTCTATAAATCTCATTGAATTATTAGGATGGAAAAAGCATCCGCATTTAGTAAGAAATTGCAAAGATGGATGTTGCTTTCAAATGTCCACTTGAAGCCAAAGAACAATGTCAAGTCACGTTGAACTCTATTTAAAGTTCACCAGGAATTTTCAGAATCAAACCTCTCTTGGTACAGGATATTCTTCCGATTCAAGCATTCGAACTACTTGACTCATTTTTGGTCTTTTTTCAGCTTCTGGATCGACACACCTTAAAGCAGTTAGAAGAGCTCGCTTAAGGGCACTAGTTGACGGTCTGGTCTCAATCATTGGATCTATCACCTCTTCTGCACACCTTGTTGCGACCATCATCTTCAACCATTCCACTAGATTGATCTGAAAGAACCCAACCAAAGAGATTAAACAATTGAATTGGATTATGTTCTGCTGCAAATAACCATAGGATTCACTCAAGAAAAAGAACTAGATTCCCAAAACGCAAAATATAAAAAGTGGCTAGCTTTAAGTGAATAAAGGTTCTAAAATCAATGCTAAAAGTAATGTTGGACCATTGTAGACACTAAAATCAATGCTAAAACACAAAATGCCTACTCAAGCTACTTTTTAAAATGTCAAAATCAAAACCACAAATTGCTGGCAAACAGCAAGGGTTAAAACATGAGGATCTGTGGAAATTCATCACTTGCTTGAAATGAAAAGGGCTTAATTGATACCTCGTTCTCAGGGCGACCATAATCCACTGGATCTCTTCCAGTAATTGCCTCCAGAAGCACAACTCCAAAGCTGTAAACATCACTTTTCTCATTCAGAAGGCCAGAATTGGCATATTCTGGAGCAACATAACTGCAAAATCACTCAAATAAATCAACATTAGTTTCAAAGGCCAACAGAAAGAGAAAGGAAGGGAAAAGATGCTAATTAAGTTGTCAGAAATTGGTTGTTCGAGAAGTGCTCACCCAAAGGTACCCATAACTCTAGTTGTAATATGACTTTTCCCAGCACCAAGCAATTTGGCCAAACCAAAATCAGATATTTTGGCATCAAAATTATCATCAATTAAAATGTTGCTAGATTTTATGTCTCGATGCACTACTTTTGGTTCAATGGCCTCATGCAAATAAGCCAAGCTGCAAGACAACATCATGAATGTGAATCCACATAATCAAGGATTATGAGCTCTTGTGAAATACTATGGGGGTTGGATGGATTAACTTACGCCTTAGCGGTGCCAAGCAGAATTTTCGTACGAGCCTCCCAAGTAAGATATCCATGCTGACGCATACCACCATGGAGCCACTGCTCTAAATTGCCATTATTGACATACTCATATACCAGCAACCTAAAAGATAATGCAGGAAAGAAAGCAACAGTTAGTGAACGGAAAACATACAATTTTGTCCACATTTAGTTGCTAAATGTTCTAACCATTTGACGCACAGCGTACTAACTGCTTACTGTAGTAATCTTGGTGTCTTATCCAGGTACATGATTCATTGGAATATGCATAAGGTCTGTGTTTGACAATGGGAATTTTGATGTTCTTATGAATGAAGATAGTATGAGGCGTATCGCTTAAGGAAGTAAAGATGTGAAAAAGCAACACGACATGTTTTGTGATGTTAAGTCTGTTCTATGGAAAAAAGAAAAAAGAAAAACTCACTCAAAGATAATCTGCTTTAGAGAAAGAAAATCACAAAGTACCTCTGTGTTCCTTCCATACAATAGCCCAAAAGTCGAACTAGGTTTTTGTGCCTCACATGACCTATAGCCTCTACTTCAACCCTGAAATCCTTATCAGCTTGTCCTCTGTAAGTAAATGATTTACAGAGAGTCAAATGCATTAATCCATAGATACTATAGATACTGTGCAGATGGGAAACAAACCAGTAAGCTGCTTACGGATTGTTGAGAAGCTTCTTAATAGCCACCGGAGTTCCATTAATCAGACCTCGATAAACAATTCCATATCCACCATCACCTATTATATTATCCTTGGAAAACCGATCAGTTGCAACTTGCAGATCTCTAAGTGTAAACCAGTGACCCCAGCCTAAGTGCGAGAATTGGGGTAGACCAGAGAGAGGTGGTGAAGGTGCAGACAAATGATGTGAAGATGGCTTGTAGAAAGAAGGTCTCCCCGTGGGTCCTTCTTCTCCCAATTGAGACCCCTCTTTTTCGAAGTGATTAAAGGAGCCGGTGTCTTCTCTATTTTCTGATTGAATCAATACTTTCTCCGACTCTTTGTCACTTAAACTATCATTGAGGCTGACGAAGCTACCCTCGTCCATTACAATCTCCTTGATTTCCTCCGAAACTTTAGGTACTCTGCTCATAGGAAGCAAGCTAGTGGAGCTTCTCGATCTTTTTCTGAAACTGAACCATAGTGAAACCACCAGGACAGCTACACAAACGACTCCCAGGCAAACAACGATTATTACCCACAACTGTATACCAATGTACTCTCCAGTCAAGGTATTCTTAAGATCAGATGTCATTTTTATTTTCTGCAAAAAAAAATAAAAGGAAAACCAAAATCTTCTCAAATCACATAACTAAATGAGATCCGACTAAGTCCAAGATTTCAACGAAGTCATATGAATGTAAACTTCACATGGAATCCAACAGGTTTCAAGCAGAACCAGAACACCATGTTTATTTACAATTGCAAACTGACGGGATCGTATGGATCAGAAGGCACAGAACTTTAAACTACTGATATAAAACATAACCAAACGTTACTATTCATCAACGCAGAAATGAAAAGGAGCAGAATAAGAAGAAGCAAAAAGAAAAGAAAACAGCGACTAGACAGTTCATGGATGACAGTTGTATCAGCAGTCAAAGAAAGCGTAGACAACAACATTAAAGCTGAATAAATCACAAACCTGATCTCAAGCCCAAAGTTTGTTCATAGAAAAAGGATTCACTTGTAAATAATGTAACACTCCCGCATTGTTAAAGAATCTATCAATCTATTTCCTTTGTGGGATTTCTGAAGAATTTGGGTAGATGGATAAGGAGATGAGTAGTTGTCAGAGGTGGATGATTTAGTGAGGAGGAATTGGAAGGGCATGCTTCACATTATTAGATAGAACATAATATATCTGGTGAACCAAACCAAGCCAAGCCTCCTTTCTTTGCAGCTTCTTTTCTGCCGGAATTATTTTAAATTGCAAGGACAAGTAATAATTACAAAATAGCGTGATTGAAGAAGATCTTGGGGGAAGCATACAAAATTATTGAACGAAAGGTTTTCAAAGTCAGAGGTGAACAGATCCCAAAAACCAATGGGATTTCCCCATTCTATTGCTTTTTTCTCCAATCCATGGTCAATACAAGCTTTACTTAAAACTTCTCCTTTTCCAAATCCCTTGTCTTGTGTTGGGTCCATACCATAGTATTCAAGATGTTAATCCAGTGTCTATACTGTAGAAAGTTATCAAGTCTTCGCTCACATAAAAGAAGCATGAAGCTTTGCTATGGTGTTTTGTTTTGGGGTATATGATTAAATAAAACTCGTATTCCCAAAGAATAAATACAGAAAGGGGCTGAATGGAATTGACTTTTTGCAATGTTTTATGAAATGGGTCCATTCTCCACTGTCTTGCCGGCTCAACCAGAGCTCTGCTTGTCAGATTGCTTCCCTTATCAAATACAAGAATCAGTCGGAGACACAACGCATGGCTAGTAAGAATTCCTAGACAATTGTTTAGCGTCTTACATGCATCATTCATTCATAACTACAAGTAAATTAATATACATGTGTGTGTGTGTGTCGTGTCAAGATTAAAGAAAAAGAAAAGAAGAATCCCTCGTCAAATTTTCCTTTCGCCATCTTTGCTTTGAAGATAATCAAACCATAGTTGATGGCATGGTGCTTTCCAATTACTTAAATATAAGGGCTTGTTCCACACTACACATTATTCTCGCGTTTTCCGCAACAAAAAACAATCAGAATTAGGACATGCACACACACATATATATCTGTATGTCATGTGTGTTACTGGAGAGGCCCCATCAAAGGCAAGAGGTTCTGTGCTTGGAAAGGAAACACGAGAGACTTCCAAGTCAATAGCTTGTTTTAAACACTACCTTAACTAAAGTGTACATATAATTACATCATTAAAAGAAAAAGTCAGTCTCAAATTGGAGATTGATCCCTAAGCAACCTGTTCAAAGGAAAAGAATTCAATGGGCTCAAGAAAATCATAAAAGAAGAAAAAGATAAGACATAATTTTGATTTTAATTTCAACAAAGAAAAGGAAAAGACATAAATTTTGTGGGAAAAAGACGTAAATTTGATGACAAGTGAAATTATATTAAAAAATAGTTTTCTATTTTAATTTTTTATCATAATTTGATTTTATTATAATTAATTGTTAATTATTTAGTACTATTTATTAATAAAAATTGTAATCAAAATAATTTAAATTTTTAGTTTCCTTTGTTTTATTTTACTAGGTTGTTGTTGTAGTAGTTTACGTTGTTTTATGTTTTTAGTTATATAAAACTTAAAATTCAAAATAAAATTATTTAAAAATAAAAAAACTAAACATAATATTATAAATTAAAGCTTACCTGAAGTGTATATACTAATATTGTGCGATTACCAATAGTTAAATGTAACAGCTCTATTCCTATATATTATATGTTGCCTTTTGGCACCCAAATTTTGTAACTCGCATCGTTATAATTAGGTTCAATCAGAAACGTAAATTGGATAACTAAAATGTAACCCCAATTATTCAAAATGGAGAAAATTACAAATACTCAAAAAGAGAAGATTGAGGGAATTGGAAGAGAGACTACTAAGAGGTGTTCATTTAATTGCTTTGTTCTATAAGTACGGAAGCATTCGCACTAAAGATACGACTATCATATCATAGCAGCTAGAAAAAAAGGTGCAGTATCGTGTTGTCTCATTCTAGGATTTGGTATCGGTTGGTATCAAAATACCAGCTGATTAATAGACTAAATTGTAAATTTTAATCTTATAAACCCTTGATATTCCGCGAGCGCATAGTTCGTAGCGTAGTATTAAAGATATCGATCCCACGAGGAAGAGGAATAATCTAATCTTAAAAATCTAAGTTTAAAAATATATGAAACTGAAAATAAACAATGCAACAGAAATTAAACACGAGAATTGAATCCAACCAATTAAATCATAAGTTAAACACGAAGGGATTAAAAATTGAACAACAAGCAAGCACAATAGAAATCAACCAAAGAATTTACCAAGTTATGAAAAAGGAGATTTTACCTATCATTAATGCTAACCTAGCCGATTATGTGTTAATGGGGTGTCGACTCTAGGTGATTCTAGGGCTGATTACTCTATCTCGAGTTATAACCATTAACCCTAATTGGATTATGAAATTTGTAATTTCTCAATTAACAAAAGATTCACAACATTAATTAGATCTGAAGCACTCTAATAAACTATTGGGTCTCACATGTGATCTCTCTCCACACAATTACCTATATGATTAGTTACAGGTTCTATTGAATTGCCTAACTCTCATTAATCCGATCCAATTATTTTTATCCGGTTTACCCTCTTAGTTTATTACCGAATTATGTAAGAAACGCAACAAATCACAATACTCAATTCAATTAACACAAAATCAACTCAGATAACATTAAATCAAAATAAAATCTCCAAGAAGAGTTAGAACATCATCATCATTCTACCATCTACCATCATACAATCCATCCCAACTTTATATAAGAATAAAATTGAAACAAAAAGGAAATAGAAACTTAGAATGGATGATTTGGGAAGGCAGCAGCGTTGAAAAATCTGTTGATTTGGAAGCATATCGAGACCGATTCTTCTTCTCCTTCTTCCTCTTCCTCTTCTCTTTCTCTTCCTCTTTCTCTCTTTAGGGTTTCCAAATGTGGATGAATGAAGACTCCCTTTTTTGCTCATATCATGATCTTCTTATAGGGTTTTCTATTTAGGATAACCTAGGGTCTCTTTTAAGGTCCCAAAAAATCAAAAAGTCCCTCGAAAACTTGAGTCTGGAAGCATCCCCACATCTGTCCTAACACTGGCCACGATCGTGGCTTATATGACATGATCATGGCCCCTGAGTAAGCTCTTTGTCACGATAGTGGCATGCAGGCCACAATCGTGGGCTAATCCTGGTGCTTTTGTCCAGATCGTGGCCTACCTACTACCATCGTGGGCCTGTGTTATCACTCGGGTTCCTTCCGAAACTCCTTCGTTCTTCTATTGACCCTAAAATACTATCAAATACATCAGGGTACCTCAAAAACATAATATTTAAGCTCAAAAGCTTGTACTAACCCATAAAATACTTAAAACACAAATAATTAACAAGCTAACACAATTCTAACCTAAACATATACTAAATGTTCGAATTAATGAATAAACATATATTAAACTATGCCCTAAACATGATGCAATTTACACTTATCACACAACACCCAATTAATCAACACAAAAGATAACTAGATTAACATTGAATCAACTCCAAATCCTTAAGAAAAAGTTAGAACATCATTAACAATCCAAAACCTATAATCATCATTCTCATATTCATCTTAACATTTAAAGTTAAAGAATACAAAGATGAAAAGAAACGATCACTTGGAAAAGATCGGACGACTCGAGAAAGTTAGTAGCTGCGAAGTCTTGCTTCCTGTCTCATCCTCTTCCTATTATTTCTTCTTTCTTCTCTCTTTTGAAGTCTTCCAAATGTGGCATAATGTGAAACTCATTTAGGGTTGCATCATTATGCCTTATATAGTCTTTTCCATTTAGGATAACCTTAATGTTTTTCAAATTCTGAAAAGTCCCTCGAAAACTTAAAACTGGAAGGCTATCCTCACTATCTATCATGTAGGCCGCGATCGTGGCCCATAGTGCCAAAATTGTTGAACATGTTTCGACTTCTGTCACAATCGTGACTGATCTCTCCTGGTTCTGTCACAATCATGGCCATTGGTTTGGCTTCAGGCTTTCTCTGAATCATCTCTGTTCTTCATTATTTTCCCTGAAACACTAGGAAACACATCAAGACATCTCAAACACATAAAATTAAAGCCCAACAGGGTGCTCTCCCCATAAAACACTCAAAACGTAAATATTTAAACAAAATCCTAACCTAAACTTGTATTAAACAATAAAGTTAACCACTAAACAGATCCTAAACCACCCACTAAACATTATACGATCTATCACTATCACATACATTGTCCCCCTTACTGGTTACAACATGTTAAAAGGGAGAACTAATCTTTCTATCAATTTCTTAAATCAGTCAAGTTTCCTAATGGGTATACATCAAATATAAGTTGTTGTGCAAATGTTAAAGAGGGAAAAGCATCAGGGTTGAAAAGCTATGATTGTTATATACTTTTGCAATGACTACTTCCTTATGGAATATATGGGTGTTTATCAAAGGAAGTGTCTATAACTTTAGATCAATTGTGCTAGTTTTTTAAGCAATTATGTTGCAAGAAACTTAAAGTTGAAAACCTTGACAAAATGAAAAAAGACATAGCTTTGATTCTGTGTAAGCTTGAACTAGTATTCCCCTATTATTTTTTGATGTTATAGTTCATTTGGCAATTCACTTACCATATGAAGCAAAACTTTATGGATTGGTTCAATTTTGATGGATGTTCCTAATTAAAAGATAATTCATATTAGCTTTAATTTTTTAAAAGTTATTTGTTAGTAACAATTGCTAATATTTTATATTTTGTTAAGGTTTTTATACTTTCTTAAGCATTATGTACATAATAAAGCTCGACTTGAAGGATCTATTGTAGAGGCTTATATAGCAAATAAATGCTTGAAATTTTGTTCGATGTACTTAAATGATGTGGAGATAAGATTTAATAAACTAGAATTTAACTTTGATTTTGATCAAGATGGTGGCATGTCAATTTTCTCCTAAAAAGTAAGGCCAGTTGGTGTGGGTAAAAATGTGGCATTAAATAAAGACGATTTTGAAATTGCTCATTTATATATTTTGAACAATTATGAGGAAGTCGATATATATATGGAGTATCTTTATCACTTTTGATTCAAACAATCATATTAAAATTGTGTTATTGAATCTCATTTCCTTATCTCTATTTACTTTTTCAAATAGAGAGCACAAAGTGTCAATTCGAAGCAAAGTGATTATTAATGTTGAAGAAAGACATAAGTTTATGTTCCTATCATGGTTTAGAAATTGAGTAACTTATATATTGATTACATATTATGAACTTATGACAATTTGTATGTCAGATTAACTTCTAATTTCATTTTTTTCATACAGATAATACAATTACATAATCGTAACATGCAAAAGGAAACAATAACATTATATTTTTTAGATGTGGGCCTCATATTTATGGGAAAAAATATACAGGTTGCTTTATTAAGGGGGTGAGATTTCACATATAAGATTGAGATAGTTGACTTAGAAATCAAATTGTGGGGTTGTTGTTGAGGGATGTGATGACAACAATTTTATTGATTTCTACATTGTCATCTCTAAAATAATAGAGTTGCACTACATCAAGGATAAGAAGGTTGTTATATTTAAGTGCAAATGGTTTAATCTTACTGGCATGAAAGTGAATAGAAATATTACTAACATCAATGTTAGTAAGACATGGTATGATAATAATCCTTTTGTCCTTACAAGTCAAATGAAGTAAGTTTTTGACCTCAACAATACTGTATTAGGTAGCAATTGGAAGGTTGTTCAAAAGTTTAAACACCAAAATCTCTTCAATTTTTATGAAAGGGATAATGATCAAATGAGTGAGGATGGAGATAAAGAATATCAAAAGATTGAATTGGAGTTCAATAATGAAGTCATTCGAATAGAAGATGCAGATATATCATCATTTTATAGAAGAGATGTTAATCCCAATATAGTACAACTGGATAAAGTACAAGCCAATCTTATCGCACAAAGAGATGAAGAATATACTCAGGATAAATTAAATGACAATGATGATACTTTGGACAAATATATTAGTGATGAAGAGTTTAATGATAATGTAATTAACGTTGATGATTTTCAAAATCTTGATCATGATGATTGAAGGTAAAATAAATTGTTTATATTTTTTAAAATGTTTTGTTAATGTTTGAGTTATATTGATCTGTATTATTGATATTTCACTTATGTTAATACGTATTGTTGTGTTTTACTTATGTTTATGTGGAATGTTGGTGTTTGACTTATGTTTATGCAAATGTTGTTCTTTTAGTTATGTTTATGTGGATTGTTGGTGCTTACCTTATGTATCCAGAACATTTGGTGTTTTGAGTTATGTTATGTGGAATGTTGGCGTATGTTTTATGTTATGCAAAATATTGTTGTGTGGTTGAGTTATGTTTTTGTGGAGTGATGATGTTGAGTTATGTTGTGCAAAATGTTGGTTAGTATTTAAGTTATGTTATGCAAAATGTTGGTGTGTGTTTTATATTATGCCGAATGTTGGCGTGTGTTTGAGTTATGTTCTTGCAGAATATTGGTGTTCGAGTTATGTTTATAAGGAATATTGGTGTTTGAGTTATTTTATGGGAAATATTGGTGAGTTTTGTTATGCGGAATGGTAGTGTGCATTTGAGTTATGTTTTAGCTAAATGTTAGTGTTTGAGTTATGTTTTTACAAAATGTTCATGTTTGACATTGTTTTGAACGTTGATGTTTAACTTGTATTTATGCGAAATGTTCATGCTTGACTTATATTAATATGGAATGTTGATGTTTGAGTAAAGATTATGCGTGAAGTTGATATTTCATTTATAGATATTCAATATAACGGCACTTGGTAGAAATAAGGGAAAAAAGGTGACAACTACCAAAGATGTTCCTCCCCCAAAATAACCAAATCAATCTGACCCTATCAAACAACAACCATTGAGTTCATCTAATAATAATGCCAGTTAGTAGTAACCTCTATCTATCTAAACTAGTGTTAAGGGATCTTCAGGTCCATGTACTTGACTTATGCTTAAATTATATTTACATGTTTAATGTGTTTTTCCTTATCATTATTCTTTTGTTGTTGGGTTTCAATATCGGCATAAGAAAAAGAGGTAGAGGTATCACTAAAGGTTCTTAGATGCAATGTATGAATATTGCAATGAATAACAAGTTGTTTGTGCATATTGATCTAGGCAATATTGTCTTAATGACAAGATCCAATCTGCAAAATTGTCCAATGAGTTAAGAGTCGCTGTCAGGAATGAATTGCCTTGCCTTTAGCAAGCCAGATAGTTAAAGGAAGAAAACTTCCTACGGAATGCTTTGGACAAAGTTTTCTTAAATTTTCAATTTATTTAATTATATGCAGTTTTTACTTATTTAAAGATTAATTTAACTTATACATGTTGTTAATAGATGAAGTTCAATATCATTGATATCGATGACCTTAAAATTTCAAGTTGTATGAGTTCACTATTGAAACAATGGGAAAAGGATCGTCATTATCAACTCTATAAATTCTACAAGTTTTTTCCTTCGACTGAGGAGGCAAGGAGGCACGTTCTCGAATAGGTGACTATTGAAAATTGGAGTGAAATATGTGATTATTGGGCCTTTTCCAAGATTAAGGTTTATCTTCTTTCTATTCACATTTGCTTCCATTAATTTTGTTATATAACTTAATGAATATTTATTTTCTTAAAAGTGTGAGAAAGCCAAGGTTAACAAAGGAAAAATGAAAACTCCTCACACCACTGGCTCGAAATCACTTGTTGGAATTTGTAAGTTCTTTGTCTTAAGTTACTATTATATCAGTAAATACAATATAATCTATTGTGTTTCTTTTTTTTTTTAATTCATATAACAAAGTCATAATCAACTACATGGACAAGATTGTGAGAAGATCAAACTCGACAAGTTGACACACTACAAGGAAGGTGAAGGCTGGATGTTTGAAGGAACGCTTAATGATTATGTAAGTATAAAATTTTATTTTTAAGTTTATTTGTTTATTTAATACTAAACAATAACATTTGAATTAAATCTCGATTTTGTTTTTTAAATTTTAGGATAAGATGCAGGAGATGTTGCAAAGATCATTATCTGACAGAAATGAGCCCAACGTGGATGACATTTACAACAACATCTTTGGTACGAGATTATGGTACATCAAAGGTCTTGGGTATGGCCTTAATCCAATTGGTTCATCATCACCACGACCAGCATATGTAAAGACACTTCAAGAGGAGAATTGGTCCCTTAAGGCTCAGTTACAATGTAATGAAGAAAAGTTAGGTCGTACAGAAGAAAAGTTAAAACTTACTGAAGAAAATTTACAACGTAATGAACAAAAATTAGACTGTATTGAAAGAGAGTTGACTAAACTTAAAAAGATGGTCAAACAAATACTTAGGTCAAAGTATGTAAGTAGTAGTGACGATGAGGAGTTTATAGTTTGTGCATATATTTTTTCTTAACTTTTGTATTAATATTTAATTACATTTTATTTTTTATATAAAATGCATCTAATCTTAAATTATTTTAATTTTAATTTTACTTTACTTGATTATAATTCAAAAAATGTTAAAATTAATAAGATGAATTTAAAATGTTATCAGTAATTATAATTAAATGATAAATAGGAAAGTGTAATAAAAAATTTGTTGCAAAAACTTTTTAGCTACAATCACAAAATCGTCACCAAAACTTTTTAGCTTCGTTCCACAAAATGTCGCCAATAACCTTATGTTCTAAAAAATGTAGCTAAACATATTCTGCTACCCAAAGCAAATCATCACTACACATTATTACCTATGCCTACGCTAATGAAGCTAATTATGTTTAGCTACCAAATCAAAATGTCACAATATGTCATTTGCGACAATTTTCTTTCTCCTCACCTATCCCTTTTTAGGACAGATAAATGATTTAAGAAAAATATATTATGAGACGATTTGGCCAAAATGTCGCAAATAATTATTTGCTATCGAGATTTGGTGACCATTTGCACAACAATTTTTGGCTGTCGCTAAAGTTTTTTTGTGACAAATTGTTGTCTTTCAGTGACGAAAGTTTTCGTCGCCAAATACTTATTCTGTTGTAGTGAGAATCATGAAAGCAATTTCAAAATCAGTAGAGTGTCTGAAATTATGCATAATTAAGCTAGTTTGTTTTCAATTAGTAAAGAAAAAAGCCATCATATCCAAAAGAAGTGCATATTGACGTATTGGGCAAGAGGACCTTATTATTGGTGAATGTGCTTATTATTTACCTTTAATGATGCAATTCTCTCTTCAAGTATGATGGGTGGCAAGGTCCAAGTTTCCACTTCACTTTACTTTATGGGCCTTATTTCTATGTTTATGATCTTATAATCATCATTGTCCTTCAACAGTGAGACTACTATTTAGTCATGGTACTTTCTTATGCAACAAAGATTGTGTTAATTTCAACCCTAAAATGGAGGACCACGTAGAAATTCCCAGTGATGATAGAATTACTTTTAATATCCAAGCAAAGATCAAGGAATTGGAGATTGTATATATATATATATATATATAAATATCATGTCATTTATATTTTCTTATGTTTTATGAATATATACATAATTATTAATTTGCATCAATCATCTGGTGGTATTTTGAATGATGTCCCTCATATATATATATATATTGTTTAATGTAAAACGATATGGTTCATTTAAAAATTGTATACTAAAATAGAACAGATCAATGAAAATAAATAAAGTCATTAGAGGCATAAGCAAAATTTACACATGCTACATACATCATTACATGAGTTTATAATTGAAATATAACCTAAAACACTATCCCCTTTACATCCTCTTACAACTCAGAACTATGATTGACTCATAGATTCCATACTCTGGTGTAGTAATCTAGCTCTTGTCATTTGGCAGTGAGTAGGCTGATGATGTTTCTAATCTGCTGAAGAGTTCTACTATTAAACTGTTATGTAGATTGAGCTTTGTCTTGAAAAATGAGAGAATTCCTTTCCTACCAAATAGCTTTGACTAGGAAGGCCATAGATAAGTTGAAACATCATTTGATAGTGTTATTGGGATGAACAATAGTAATACACTAAATTTTGATAGAATGCTAATCAATTGGAGCCTATCGAATGCAACATTTTTATAGCATAACTTCCCAAGTATTTGAGATAAACTAACACTAAAAAATAGGTGATTGTTGCTTTCTTCATCACTCATGCATAAGGAGCATCTATTTGGGACATTAATAAGTATCAACTTATCTAAAGTCTATAATTTATTTTTCATAGCTAGCTATAACATGAAGGATACTCCATGATGACATTGCTTATGCCAGACTAGGTGAGTCCAAGATAGGTGATTGGATTGTCTATGAAAAAACTTCCTCTAGGATTTGTTTGTGAAAATCCCATTAATAATGTGCTTCCAAATGATTTTTTCCTCTTAATCATTTAAACTTCCATTAATTTTAGTGACGATAGAGTTTGAAATAGAGTAGAGACTAAATAGTTGTTTTTCAGTTAGAACCTCTTTAAAAGTAGCATTTAAAGGGATAACTAGCTTGAGAATTTCCATATCCTATATGCAATGTAGTGGATCACATGATAAGCAATTTTCAAACTAGAATTTAGAAGAATTACCATCTTTAATCAAGTAAATAAACTCCTTCCCTAGTAAGCTCATAATTTTTAGTATTGCTTTTAAAAAGGAAGCTACTGATGTGTTGATTTCAAAATCTTTATGTGAACTTCATGTGCCCATTTATACCATAGAGCTTGCTTGTCTTTCCAAAGTCTCCATAATTTTTTTTCTGGCATGACAGTATTCATTAGTTTAAGATACATTATTCTAAGCCCTTTATTATGCTCAGGGATACACATTGTTTCTCTTTGTTAAAAAATTCAAGAACAACATTATTAACTAGATGCTTAGTGAGATTCCAAGACTTGTGGAAGAAATAGAGGTTAAATCCAGTAGGACTAGGTGCTTTATGGGGATCAAGAGATCTCAAAGAGCTCTTAATGTCTTGTGTGGTGATAAATCTATAAAGAGAATCAGCTTCCTATGAAGTAATGCACTCTTGTGATTTCTTTCAATAGTGTATAAGAGGAATTTGCATTGTAGGATTGTTTAGTAAATTAGAGAAGTAGTCATAAGAACCTTGCAATCATGAGGATTGAGTGTTTGACTTTTGATTATTTGTTGCAAGGAGACAATCGTATTGTTACTTTTCTTAGAAACCACAACTATATGAAAATAGGTAGTGCTTTTGTCACCAAATTTCATCCATTGCAATCATGATATTTATCTTATAAGTGACTGATAATATAAAAGATCTTTAGCAAAATTATTAAAGAAATTTTGAAAAGGGATTTATTTGAAACTTAATTTGGATGTTTTCTAAAGCATCTCTGGTAGTCTTGAGAACATGATGAGTATTTCCTACATTGGAGATCTTCAATCCCTACTTTACAAGCCCTATGTTCCTTAAATAAAAAAAAATATATTATTGAGAACCAAGCCTTTCAAAATACATCCATCAAATTATGGTAAATCAGTGAGAAAGTTGTTAAAGCTAAATGGGTGTAAAGAGATGATAACAGATAGATAAATCATTATGACATAGTGATTTAAAAGATTAGGATTTTTCAAGTAAGAGAAGCTATTTCGAAAAGTAGGGAACCAAGCATAATCCCCTAAATATCCATCAATCATTTTCCAGATTAAATTGACTCCAGCTACTTAATACACCAAGTGTAAAAGAACCATCAAATAGAATGTCAGTAAGTTGAATATCAGTAGATTGTCAATTGATCTAATGCCATCTGCTTCAATTGTGGTAAGAAAAACATGAACATCCTATACAATCCATGGATGAGGAGAATTATTAGCCACATTCTTGAGTTGATTTCAACAAAAATTTCTCTGATATGCACTATTTTGAGCATAAATGAATGAAAACATAATTCATTTACCAGAACCTTTGAAAACCACTTCAAGATGCTTTAACTGATCAGGTGAGAATTTGGATCAGTAGATGAATTATATAGCAATACAATTTTATCATTAGTTTGCTGAGTATGATTAGACATTTGGTTCCAATTCCTTGGTAAAACATCAAGCAGTTTAGAGTTTAACTCTTTCATATGAGTTTCTAAAATGCCACCAATCGATGCTTTATACTGAGTCAGTAGACTCTTGATCAAAAACTTTTTATGGGGGATTAGCCTATAATGTTTCAAGCTACTATAGTCACGATTGTAACTCCACTCTTGGAGTTTTTTTCCTACTAGATCTCCTTATAAAGATAGGCTCAAAATCCTGCTGAGGTAACCCTACCTGATTTATATGTTTTCTTGGAGTTTTACATTCCTTTTTAGTTGTTTCAATAGTAATAATGGTAGGATCTTTATGCACACAGGAATTCTTGCTATGGATTCTGAAATTATTAGCTTCTCTCTCAGGAGTAGTAGTTGTAACCTGCACTACATTAGTATTGATTAGTCCCATTACCTCTTGGTATTCACCAGTCTTAAAGACCTTTCTAGTTGGTTTCCATATTTTTGAAAAAGTAAGCTATAATTTCCATACATAAGACATCTTGATTTGGTCCTCATATGGTTCCATGTTCTTATCTAATAAAATTATAAAAATGGTTTTAAGAAGATTAGATAGATGTAACAAGCACACGAATTTTAGAAAATTGGACTCTCTTTACTTCTTTTGTTTCTTGATCTATACATATAGGTTTTCCTATAAAACTTGCAATGTAAATTAAATCCTTTGAGGTCCAATACTCCAAGGGAACACTATATATGCCAACCCAAATTGGTATATGCTCCTGCTTGATATCATCCATCTTCATTCCAAGCCTTAAAGTGTCTAGAAGAAGTGGTTTGTTGTTAACATGTCATGAAACTGTTTGCAATACTTTCTCAACATCAATAACATTCGAGAATCTGAGTAAAAAACTTATCCTTACTACTAATGAGTATATCTAGTTATGCATTGCCACTGTTTCATCACTGGAGAAGAGAACGCCATTTTTCAATGTGTAAGTTTTAATATTTAACCTCGATATTTCGCAAGCGTACAGGTCATTCATTTAATCCTAAAGTCTAAGGCCAACAAAATGCACAATAATTTAAATGTAACAAAACTAAGCAAGAATTTAATTCAATCACGCAACTCAATTACAAAAATATTAATAAAATAGTAGTTGCAACACACACATTCAAGAATAAACCTAAAGGAACTATAAATAAAGACAAGGGGGAATTTTATCAATCTTCAATGCTAACCTAATCGATTATGACTTACTAGATTATCGGTTCTAGATAGTCCTAAGGTTAATTACTTTCTCTCGAGTTATAACCATTCACCCTAATTAGCTTATGTGAATTGCAATCTCTCAATTAACAATCTATCCAAAGCCCTAATTAGATTTGAAGTTGTCCAGAAACTATCAAGAACCGATGCAAGATCTCTCACTACACAATTTACCAATTTGATTTAATTCTTATTCTATTAAATTACCTAACTCATGTTAACCCAATTTAATAAATTTTTATTTGGTTCACCCTCTCAGTTTGTCACCGAATTATACAAGTGTAGAAATTAAATCACAATAAATCCAGTAAAAACACAAATAATCAAATTTCATTAAATCAAAGATAAAGCAACCCGAAGGTGAGTTTAGACATCATCAACATCTGTACAATCGAAGTTGTCCAGAAACTATCAAGAACCGATGCAAGATCTCTCACTGCACAATTTACCAATTTGATGTAATTCTTATTCTATTAAATTACCTAACTCTTGTTAGCCCAATTTAATAAATTTTCATTTGGTTCACCCTCTCAGTTTGTCACTGAATTATACAAGTGCAGAAATTAAATCACAATAAATCCAGTAAAAACACAAATAATCAAATTTCATTAAATCAAAGATAAAACAACCCGAAGGTGAGTTTAGACATCATCAACATCCATACAATCTTATCATCAATGGCTATCCCAATTCTATACAACAATAAAATGGAAAATTAACTGGAAACATGATCGGAATGGATGACAAAGGCAGCAACGTTGGGAAACGTCCTATTCTGAGAAGTACTTCATGTAGGCTTCTTCTCCACATTTCTCTTCCTTCTTCTCTTTCTTAATCTCTCAATGAACTCTCAAAAATGACTGAAAAATGCGTAAAAACTTGACGTTTTTATTTGTTTACGCGTCTGCTCGATGTAGGTCACAATTGTGGCGCTATATGCCATAATGGTGGGCAAAATCCTGGCCTTCTATCACGATCGTGGCAGTCAGGCCATGATCATGGGCTAGGTTATAGGCTTCGGTCACAATTGTGGCCTATATGCCACGATCGTGGGTTGAGTCCCATGCTTCTGTCACGATCATGGCTTGTTGTGCCACGATTGTGGGCCATTGTTTTGGCCCGAGTGTCTCTGAAACTTTCTTTGTTCTTCGATGTTGACCCTAAAATACTAACAAACACATCAAGGTACCTCAAAGACATAAAAATTAAGCTTAAAGACTTAACTAACCCATAAAAAATACTTAAAACACAATTAATTAACAAAGTAAGACAATTCTAACCTAAACACACACTAAACTATTAAGTTAACACTTAAATACACAAAAAACTAAGCCCTGAAACATGATGCAATTCACGCTTATCAACATCCTCACACTAATATTTGCTTTTCCTCATGCAAACGAAATAACAAACACATAACACACAACACACAACACACAATGTAGTAATGAGACAATGGCTTCAACTTCATGAATTAAATATAACTTTAAACTCAATCATTTAAGTTATATCAAATCACTAACATGCAAAATCTACATCTAGGGGTTTTGAACTAAATATAAAAATTAATCCAGATCCAAATGTTAATATATTTTCCCTTTTCAAGTTATTACAAGTTCGGTAGGTTTTTATTAAGACATATTTTTTAAATTTATTTAAACAATCACCTAGTCTTTTACTCGAAGGGAAACATTGGTGATGAATGTCGATCCGATTACTCAACTAAGTCATTTTTATTAAAATGCTTAGTTGAAACGTCATTGTGGCTTTTTGACGCTAAGGCACACATTTGTGATCTGCATCGTTCTGTTTACTTAGCTATATCATGTTCTCAATCTCAACTGGCTACTAGCTCTATTCATAATCCGAAGGTGAGTGAATCGTTATTTATTTAGAAATAATTTTTTATATTTTTATTGCCTACCTTATTGTTTTAGCTACTCGATTCCATGAAAAATACTAGTAAAGCTACTTAAGTTGAAAGGCCTCAAATTATGAATGAATATGACAATTTAAAGAGTGACAAACTCGTACTAAATCCTAATTAAGTTGCATATAATTCACTAATTTTTCAAGTTAATAACTCTTCACATCTTGATAGACTATGTTCAAAATTAAATCAATTCCAATTCATTAAAGTGATTGACACATCCACACAGTTCACAAAATGCAACCTAACAACTATCATACAATATGTAAAATCACACTCAATGCAAAACACATAACCCTCCCCACATTTCAATAATACATTATCCTCAATGTGATAAGGGGGCAAACAAAAACATAAGAAAAGAAGCAACATAAATTAAAATAAATCAAAAACAAAAATGAAGACTAAATTTAAAAAGAAAGGGGGTTTGACAAAGCTTCATAGTGATGGAGGCAGGGATGGTATTGGAGGAGGGAATTGAACACTCTGAGCCTTGAAATAATGATGAATATGACGCATATCCTAGCTTTAACATCATTGAGTTTGGGCCATCTCCTTCATCATTCTAGAGTTCTTCGTAAGTGTATCTATGATTACCTTGTTATTCATGGAGATTGTATCCAAGACTTTCTTCTAGCTCGATTCTTTTGTTTCTTCTTCCTCCTTGAACTCTTCACTAGTCGAGTCCTCTTTTGCCTATTGAGGCGTCACTGGACTCGAACTCGCTTGAGAAGCCCTGATCTTAACATATGTCTTTTGAATGATATCATGGAGTTCTATATTATTGGACTTAAAGATTTCAGCACCCCAAAGATGATGATGATTTAGGAAGTCTAGAAGATGGATAGTTAAACCACGATAGTCCATGCCATAATACTCAACAATGGAAGAAACTAAGTACCCTGTACGTAAATTATTACTCTCTTGCACAGAATCACAATGATAGCATTCAGCATATGTGTGGAGCTGCACACTAGAATGCTATGATCCATACATCACAACATAAAGAGTTCCTTTGTTAAACAGTTCTTGGTTTCTGATTTATCAAAAACTAGTTGACACATGAATTTGTGCAATAACAAGCGCTCATGGGTCCTTTTGATGTT
>JANIIA010000191.1:28335266-28348723 GCA_027478495.1 Erythroxylum alaternifolium | reverse complement strand
TGAGATGTGGTAATTTACCACATCTGGACCCGTTTCTTTGGTCCGACCCGTTCTCTGGAAACGGGATGTTACATGCAGGTGATGATCATGGCATGCAAGGCCACGATCGTGGCCTGCGTCAGGTAGACACATAAAAAGGAGAAAACATCAAGTTTTAAGGGATTTTTCTGACCTTTTCGACCCCGAAAAAACAAAAAAGGTATTTAAAGAACATGAAGAACAAAAGAGAGGGAGCTTTTCCATCAAACACATTCCGAAAACCCTAGAGGGTTTTATCAAGAGATTGAGGAAGAAACGAAGGAATAGAGACTTAGAGAAGAAGCCTATATAAAGTACTTCCCGAAATAGGAGGTTTCCCACCATTGCTGCCTTCGTCATCCATTCTGAGTCTATTTCTAGGTTAATTTCAATTTTTATGATTGTATAGAATTTAAGATAGCCATAGATGATAGATTTGTTTAATGTTGAGAATTTGTTGAAACTTACCTTCAGGATATTTTGTCTTTGATATAAATGAAATTTGATTGTTTCATTTTTATTACATTTCTTATGATTTCAATTCTGCAATTGCATAATTCATTAATAAACTAAGAGGGTGAACCAAGTGAAAAATCATTAAATTAGGCTAACGAGAGTTAGGTAATTTAATAGATTAAGAATTGAACCAAACTTGTAAATTTGTGTAAAAAGAGATCTGGCATAGGTTTTCAGTAATTTTTTGGACTACTTAAGATCTAATTTAGGTTTTGGATAAATTATGAATCGAGAGGTTGCAATTCCCATAATCTAATTAGGGTTTATAAATTACGGTTAATGATTATAACTCGAGACAGAGTAGTCAACCCTAGGATCGTCTAGATCCGGTAATCCAATAAATTCATAATCAATTAGTTTTTATTAAAGTCGGATAAAATCTCCTTTCTCTCAATTGGTAGTTTTTTAGGTTGTTTTGTGATTGAGTATTGAATTTTCTATCTTGTTTTTATTTTCGACTTTGATTATTGGAATTAATTATGTGGTTAAATAATTTTTTGCTTTAGTTTTGTTCATTTTGAGTTATTGAAATTTGTTTTCGGCCTTAGATTTTAGGAATAGATTAACCCTCTTTGTGAGATCAAAACCTTAGGTACTACATGAACGACCCGTGCGCTTGTGGAATATTGAGATTAATTATTAAAGCTTTTTCCTATCAGAAACTTGCGATCGAGTTTTTAGCACTATTTTTGGGGACACGATTAGTTTAGTTCTTTAGTCTAAGTCTTCTTCACTATCTTTTGTTTTTTTTTTAATTGGGCATAAAGTAGATGACACATCAACTTAGTTATCACTAGAAAATAATGGGGAATCTTAAGAGTTGAATGATAAAAAGAAATTAAAAAACCAATGGTGGAGGAAATACATCATGGAGTGCGACGGACCTTTCTGGACATTATGAGGCCATAGCTTAATGCATATCTTCAAGGGATTATATGACCTCCGGTGTAAGAAAATATGTTCCAGATCAAACCATCACTGCTAAACATGTTGGGAACCAATGTACAATTCTGTGGATTAGACAATGAGGATCCCAATACTCATTTAGTTAATTTCTTAGAAATTTGCGATACCTTTCAATATATTGGGATGTCGGAGGATGCTGTTAGGAGTAGGCTCTTTTCCTTTACACTTAGGGATCAAGCCAAGGCTTGGTGAAATTCTCTCCACCCAGCCAACATCATAACTTGGGAGTAGCTGGTGTGAGTTTTTTGAGATAAGTATTCCCCTCTAAACAAGCCGATAAGACTAATAAAGTAAATTATAAATTTCCAACAAAATGACGGGGAGTCTTTATATGAAGCGTGGGAGCAGTATAAGTAGTTACAAAGGAGTTGTCCTTATCATAACCTACCCAATGAATTCTTATTGCAAACCTTCTACATTGGAGCTAATCTACCCACAAAGAGCACCATAGATGCAATTGTTGGAGGATCATTTATAAGGAAAAAAGTTGAAGTAGCACACGATCTGTTGGAAGACATGGCATACACTAGTTGTCTTTGGACATCCAAATAAAGTACAAATCAGTAAACCTTTTGGGACCCAGGGGGAATGATTGTTGTTGTAAATTCAATGACAACATTGTAGGCTGAGATTGACAACCTAACCAAGAAATTGAACAATCTAAAAGCCACCTCTTCCTCTCTAATTACAGTAATATAGCACGAATATGAGTCGTGGATAAGAGAGCTATATCGTAGCTGACTTCTTCTTAGGGGAAAACATCAATATGGAGCAATTCTACTTTAATGGAGCACAAGTTGGTTAAGGAGATAGCAATCTTTATTCTAGGACATACTAGTCAGGGTGGCATAACTACCCAAATTTTCATTAATCTAACAATACTGAGATTCAGTTTAGAAATCAAGGGTCATATGGATATCAATAAGATAAATACAATGACTATGATTCCAAACTAGACAAGCTTATGGACAAGCTCAAAAGTATTAATGAGGCTCAGCAGAGGTTAGAAGAGCAAATTGAACAAGTAACAAGGACTTATGCCTCTTCTATTCTCAGCCTGGAAGTTCAAGTGGAACAGCTTGCTAATGAGTTATCTATAAAAAATGTGGGAAGTTTTTCAAGTAACACAAAAGTATGTCTAAGAGAACAAGTTAAGGCTATCACATTTAGAAGTGGGAAAGAGTTAGGAGAATTAACATATAGACCAGCTGAAACTCACTCTGTAAAAGACCAAGAGAAGCACAAAAAGGACGAAGAAAAGAATAAGGACCCCTATGTTCCTCCTTCATCTTACCTACCGAGAATACCATTCATAAGAGTTTATGATGTCAAATCTTCAAAAGGACATGAGGATGAAGAACAGTTGACAACATGCATCTGTTTTGAAGTAGCAATTAAATTCTCTGTTTATAAAAAAAAAGAAGAAGAAGAAATTGCGAGTATGAAAACCATAAGTTATAATTTATTATGTAAATGAAATAGGTTGTGAATTAAGGGTATAATGAAGGTGAAATTTAGGTTTAAGAAGGGTGTTAAATAATATTCTTGAAATGAGAAGAAGTAAGAATTTGGTGTAATATTGAATGATAGAGATTGTGTTTTGTTTTTGTATGATGATAAACCATAGTTTTGAAATTGTTTTATAGTTGATATTGAGATAGAAATGAGGTGAGAATGAAGAGCAGAATGAAGTAGCAATGATTAATTATGCATGGGATGTCTTGATTATATTATGGAAAGAGTTAAGATGTCGTAAATGAATGGGATTAAGTGACTGAAAATGAATAAATTGAGTAGAGATTTGTGAATTTAATGTGAACAATATGATAGTTAGATTTTTATGAATTGAGGTTGCATAAATGGACATAAATTCTGGAAAATTTGGAGTGTTAATGACGGTTCTAAATATGGAAATTCGTGGAAAACATGGAGGGAGAAAGGCAGGGCATGATCGTGGCCTTTAGTGCACGATCGTGGCCTTCAATACACGACGTGGCCTTCAGTGCACTATCGTGGCCTTCAGTGCACGATCCTGGCCTGCAGTGCATGATCCTGGCCTGAAGAATTGGGTTCTGTCATGATCGTGGCACACATCCCATGACCGTGGTCGGTTGCATAAGGCTCTGTCATGATCGTAGGAAGCTTCACCACAATTGTGGGCTTGCATAAAATATGAGATGATGTCTTTCAAGTGATGTTTGAAACAATTAATAATAAGGTACTTTCCTATGGAGCAATTAGACTTAAATAAGGTTTGAAATGAACCTACTTTGATGATGAATTAGTTGATGAAGTGTTTGATATATTTGGGTTGTAAATTGAGGTTATAACTAGGGAATGAATTGATGATATCAATGGATATAAAATCTGGAAATTAGAGTTGTTAATTGATGGAAAGTATTCTTAAAAATGCTTATATTATTTAAAGGAGATGAATAATGTGAATTAAGTATAAAAGAATGAGAATTTGGATATTATATGATCATTATAATGCTAGAAAAAGGGATTGGAGACTATTTGATTGATGAATGTATGAATTGTGAAATTAGCGTAATCAAGTATATTTGAGCTATGACAAATGCAAGCTAGACATATACAAACGATGATGTTTAAATGATAAAGAGATATGAATACAGGAAATATACCAGGAATAGTCAAATTGAGCATGCATTATACATTACACATATACATATGTGTATGATTGAATGCTTGTGTGATTGATCATATTAGTAATGTGTGAAATATATTTATTGCTTGAACATAGATATATAAAATTGAACATCACCGTCTAAACATTTTCGAATTATGAAGACAAATGCTAATATGGAGCATACAATGAGTCAACCTAGATGGTCTCATATTAATTGATTGTTTCTGTTTAAATTTCTGTTTTGAACTGTTAATTGTGTGAATGTGAAATATGCCAGACATTGATGGTCTGAGGAGTTTGATAATTGAGATTGCATTGGAAGTGCTTCATTGAATGTGAATTAGAAAGAAATAAGTGTTCTCAACGTATCGTTGAATGCCGGACTAAAAAAGTGAAAAGTGAATGTGTAGACTGAATGAAAGTGATTGATTGAATATATGTGATTTGATGCATTTCATTACATAATATGTATGATCAGATAAAGATAGTTATTATCATAGTAGCCAGTGAAAAATAGCTTAAAGCTCAGAATGTGTATAAGAGCCATAGGCTCACTATGTAAAATGAGACTGGTATCTTCAATGGATATGGTACAGTTATCAATGAGTCCAGTATCCATAATAGATACGGGATAGTTAGAAAGGCACTCGATCATAACAATTAACAATGAAAGTGGAGTCTCATGAGAAATTGCATACACATTCTTATATGTGTTTTGTGATTGATTGAAATGAATTGTGTAGACTGTCTTGAATTTAAAATGTGAAATAGTGTATAAAATGGTAGCTGTTGAAATATGATGAAATGAGAAATGATGTTCAATATGCGATATGAATTATCTATGAATTAAAGTAAATTGTGAATTGTTTTGTGTTTGATATAAGTGAGCCCATTAAGGATGGTTCACTCACTAAATTAGCAAAAATCACCAAAATTGCAACATTATCTTTCAGGTTCAGGGGTTATCCAATTAGACTAATTGGGGAATAGCCATTAAAATCATATAAGAGTGAGAGGTCGGATCAGTTTACATTTGCATATGTCTTCAATCATTTTGTATTAAATAGTGTATTCTATAACTGTTGCAATTTGTATTAATAAATTCTGAAATGTAATGACTTTGCGACTAAATATGTTTTGTAAATGAGATGGTTTAAAAGGAATATTAATTTATTTATGATGTGTTTATAATTAAAATGAACGAAAATGATTGCTAGTCTTCTGAAGACATTTTTGTTGTCTAAAAAAAATTGTAAAGAGTTGTGTGATTGTCCTAATATACTACTTTCACAGTACATATGCCCGAATGTCCTTAGGATGTATAGGTACATGCTCAGTAAAAGTGGGATGCTACAGCTACAATTGATTTAACTCAAAGACCGTTATGCTTAACATTTCCAAAGTTTGTTGAACATGTTACCTTTGAGTTAAAGTCTGGAATAATCTATTTTTTACCTAATTTTCATGGTTTTGCAGGTGAGGATGCATATTGAGAGCTTTCCCATTCTCACTCAAAGATGCAGTGAAGGATTGGTTATTTCATTTACCATCTTAGGGCATAAATACATGGCTAGAGATGAAGAGACTATTCTTGGAGAAATAAATTTCGACCTCAAAGACAATAAGTATTTAGAAGGAGTTTTGAGGCATTAAGCAATATAACAAAGAGTCTCTTTATGAGTATTGGGAGTCTTTTAAGAAGTTATGTGCCAGTTGTCTATACCACAACATTCTAGAGCAACTTTTCATCCAATATTTCTATAAAGTACTGTTACCGATGGAGAGGAGGTTGGTTGATATGATGAGTGGTGGGGCACTTTATGAGAAGACTCCCATTGAAGTCAGGATTCTCCTTGAATGGATGGTCGCTAATACTCAACAATTTAGCACTTGTAATGATGTTCGACGCATAAACAGGGCAAGTACTTTCATCTGACAAAAATTTGTTTAGATGAACTAACATCTTTTATTAGACAGATTGTAGTTGGACAAGCATAAGTGAAAGTATGTGAGATATGTACAAACACAAGTCATCCGACTGATGAGTGCCCAACACTGTAAGAGGGGAGTATAGAGTATGTAAATGCTATAGGAGGGAACTTCTAGAATCAATACAACCTATACTCACAGACATATAACCTAAGATTAAAGGATCATCCAAACTTGAGCTAGAGGGAATAGGCAACATAATTACTTCTATAATTAGTTGCAAGGAGCACAAGTATTTCAACCAAGGCAACAAGTAACACAGGGAGCCTCTTCTTCCAGTTCAGGTAATTCTCTGGATGAATTGGTCAAGACTTTTAATGCTAACAATCTTCAGCCCAATTAAACTATGTAGTAAATTAGTCAGACTATACAACAAGTTAGTCAGACTGTGTAGTAGCTTCAAAAAAATATAATGCATCTTAATCAGAATATACAAAAAAAGACAAAGGCAAGCATACAGAATTTAGAAAACCAAATGCATCAGATGGCAGTGAGGCTAAATCGTATTGAATCACAAAGTAGAGAAAAGCTGCCACTTCATCTCGCAGTAAAGCCAAAGAATGTCAGTGCCATAACCCTAAGAAGTGGAGAGCAGATTGAGGGTCCTAAGAGAACTCCACCAAGGATTTCTACCGAGGAAGAGATTAAGAAGGAATTGGGAAATGAAGGTAAATTTCGAAAGCTCCAATATTGTTAAGACTAATTCTCTACCTTTTTCGAGCATATTGACAAAACCGAACGAGGAGATAGAAAAAGAGATATTGGAGACTTTCTGGAAATGAAAGTCATCATACCTTTGCTCAAGGCAATTAAGCAAGTACCAAGGTATACTAAATTCCTTAAAAACTTATGTATGCATAAAAGGAAATTTTGAGGGTGATGAAAAAGTAATGATGGGTGAGAATTTGTCTGTGGTATTTAGAAAGAAGATGCCTCTAAAATGTCAAGATCTAGGTATATTTACCATTCCTTGTAAAATTGGTAATATTGTGATCAATAGAGCTTTGTTGGATTTAGGTGTTTTCATTAATGTGATGCCTTGTTCGATTTATGCTTCTTTAAATTTAGGTCCGTTGAAAGAAATGAGTGTGATTATACAATTGGCTAACTGCACTAATGCTTATCCAAGTGGTGTGGATAAGGATGTTTTGGTGCAAGTGAATAAGCTAGTGTTTCCTGCAGATTTTTGTGTTATGAATATGAATGATGACACTTCATATAATCCGATACCTATCTTATTGGGGAGGTCGTTTCTTAATATGTCTCAAACTAAGATAGATGTTCGTGAGGGCACTCTCATGATGGAATTTGATGGGGAAGTGATTCATTTTATTACTTTTTATGCTATGAAATATCCTCCTGATGATATTGTTTTTTTTGTTGATGTGATTAATCCTTTGGCATAGAAAATGTTTAAATTAAGTTGCAAGGATCATTTACAAACATTTTTAACGGAGGAATTGGAAGCAGAAGTTAACATTGATGTTGAAATAGGAGAAGAGCTGATGGAAGCAGGGGCCGCTTTGTAATCATTAAAGAACTCTCCGAAAAGGTATGATTTGGCTTCTGTAAAACTTTCTGAATCTTACTAGAAGTTCTTACCTTCTAATATTCAGGATCCTGAATTGGAATTGAAGCCGCTCCCTACCCACCTCAAGTATGCTTATTTGGGAGATAAGCAAACTCTATCAGTCTTCATTTCGGTGGAGCTGACTTCAAATTAAGAGGATAGACTAGTTCGAATGCTGAGAGAGCATAAGAAGGCCATCGGTTGGGCTATTGTAGATATCCAAATGATAAGCCTATCCATTTGCATGCAATGTATTTTGTCAGAGGAGGATGCAAAATCCACTAGGCAAGCTTAGCGTAGGCTGAATCGTCCAATGATGGAAGTTATGAAGAAAGAGGTGCCGAAGCTTCTCAATGTTGGGGTTATCTGCCTAATATCTGACAGTAAGTGAGTAAGTCCTGTCTAGGTGGTCCTAAAAAAGTTTGGAATCACTACTGTGACAAATCAAGAAGGTGAGTTGGTTCCCATCCGAGTGCAAACTGGGTGGCCAGTATGTATTGATTATATAAAGTTGAATTATACAACTTGTAAATACCACTTTCCCCTTCCCTTATTGATCAGATGCTTGAGAGATTAGCTAGTTATGATCATTGTTATTTTTCCCAATGAACTGTTAATAAAACAGGGAATAAGAAAACTCCCTGAATCTGCCATGGAATCCAGCAGTTTTCCTGGTAAGAGGGTTAATTGTTCTCTTCTTGGTTTTCCCTCATTCGCCTTTATCTCCTCTTCTTCTTTTGCTTCTTAAACAGAGGCTTCCATAACTTCTTCAAACTTGATGTCCATTGTTAACTGTTCTTTGTCCTCTTGTTCCTTCAAAGATTCGAGCATATCAATTTTTTCGAATGAGTTGCCCTCCTCTGGATTCTTTAATACATCATTCATATTGAATGTCACTTGGTCGTCACTAATTCGAATGATGAGGTTCTCTTCATGGACATTTACCCAAGTTTTTTTGATGTTCAAGCATGTTATACTAAGATCTAGGGAATAATAGGGAGAGTTTCCATTCTTTTCTTCATCCTTTTTCCTTATCTCTTGGTATTCTACAAGATAGGGTTCAACTAGGTATTTCACTAGTTCTTCTTTTGCTTCCTTATTTTTAAATGTGATAGCCTAATATTGCTCTCATTGATATAATTTCATACTGCTCAGAGAGTCTTTTACACTTCTCTTACAAAATTCACAAGAAAGCTGTCTCACTTAAACCTCTAGTTTGTGAATAGAAGCGGCATGATTTTCCATTACTTGATTAATTTGCTCTTCCAATCTTTTATAGGTCACTTCCATGTCTGTTATCTTATCTATGATTTTGTGCAATTTGGAATCTTATGAACTGGACTTATCTTGCTGAAATTCAAATAGGTCTTGATGTCCTATGATAGTACTTGCATTATTGGGCCAATAAAAATCTGGGTGGTTCTACCACCCTGAAGTGTACAGGTTCACATAAGGATGATGATTTCCCAACTAAATTAAGGCTCATTGAAATCCCTAAGAGTCATTTTCTCCATATAATATACATCCTCCATGATCTTTGTTTTTATCTCTTCTTAGTATTCAACTCTTGGGATTCCCCATTGCTGTCTAATGATATCCACGTTGATATGTCATCTACTTTATGCCCAGTTTTTTTAGAACAAAAGAAGAAGAAACAACCTTAGACTATAAGAATTAAACTAATCGACTCCTTAACAGTGGTGCCAAAAAATTAATCGTGAGTTAGTTGTGTGTAAGTTTTAATTATTAACCCTCAATCATCTACAAGCACACGGTTTGTTAGCATGGTACCAAAGGTGCTGATCCCACGAAGAGGGAATTAATCTAATCCTAAGTTCTAAGGCCCGAAACAATAACAGAAATTCAAGTTGCACGAAACTAATACTAGAATTTAATTCAATCAATCAATTTAAGAATCAAACACAAAAATACTGATTACTAAGCAATTGCAATATACCTAAGAATCAACTGAAGAAATTATCAATTGAGAGAAAGGGAATTTTACTTATCCTTAATGTTAACCTAACTGATTATGAATTATTGGATTTTTGGGTCTAGACTATCTTGGGGTTGATTACTCTCTCTCGATTTATAACCAATAAACCTAATCAAATTATGGAGGTTGCAATCTCTCAATTCACAACCTATCTAAAACCCTAATTAATTTTGAAGTTCTCTAATAAACTATCAGAAATCTATGCGAGATCTCTCTTAGCATAAATTCTTGATCTGATTCAATTCTTTTTTCTATTAAATCACCTAACTCTCGTTAGTCCAATTTAATCATTTTTCATCTGACTCACCCTATCTGTTTATTGTCGAATTATGAAATCATAAAATCAACCATAAAAAATTCCAATAAACATATAACAATTAGTTATTCATTAATTCAAGAATAAAATTCTAAAGGTGAGTTTAGAACATTCTCAACATTCTAGATCCTATCATCAATTATTCAATCCAATAATAAAATTGAAAATAAATAGGAAATATAACCTAAATGGATGATGGGAGGCAGTGACGTTGGGAAACCTCCTGATCTAGTAAGTACGTCAAGTCAGCTTCTTCTCCTCTTCTCTTTTTCTTCTTCTCTTCCTTTATCTATCAATGATTTCTCTCTAGGTTTCTCAAGTTAGCTAATGCAAAAGCTCCCCTCTTTGCCTCTCAATGTTCTTTTCATATCCTCTTGTGTTATGAGTAATCCTAAGGTTTTTTGGGGCCTTGAAAGGTCAAAAAATCCCTTAAAACTTGGCATTTGTGAGTGTTTATGCGTTTGTTCGACGCAAGCCACGTTCGTGGCCCGTATTTGAGACTTCTATCACGATCGTGGCCTATCAGACCACGATCATGTGCCATTGTTTCTGCTCAAATGTCTTTCGAAACTCCTCTGTTCTTCGATATTGACCTTAAAACACTAGCAAACACGTCAAGATAGCTCAAAAATATAATATTTAAGCTCAAAAGCTTTTACTAACCTATAAATCACTTAAAAAACAAATAATTAACAAACTAACACAATTCTAACCTAAATACATACTAAATGATTGAATTAACGGCTAAACACATATCAAACTATGTCCTAAAACACGATGCAATTTACACTTATCAGATTTGGTATCATTTGGTACCAAAATACTAGCCAATTAATAGACTGAATTGTAAAATTTAATAATTTAAGGACTAAATTGAAATTAAAATTTTTTAATCCTAACTAAATCTATCCGAACTCAACCCCCTCCCCAATCCCTACCCCACATGCCACCTGCACTACATATTTTTCACTTTAGTTCACTATCTTAACTGTCAGTCTACATCTCAACCATCAGCTTGTTGCACTAATCAGGCCTATAGCCCGCCCATCAAACCTGCGCCATCTTACCTGCACCCATGGTACCGATGGTCCCCTACCAATCAAGCAGTCACCTGTATATTGCTTTTGCACCCAAACCCAGCCATACTAGCACGTAGACCCACATTTGAACTTGTTGACCTACATCTGCACCTACTGACCCACACTACTACATCATAGTCCACATGCAGACTCGCTGACCTGACCCGCACTAGTCCAGGGATTCAGTGAAGGTTGCAAAAATTTGTATAATTGTGTTCTACAATCCCTGTAACTCCGAGACAGGGATTTAGTGAAGGTTGCAAGAATTGTGGATAATGGAATTATGGAATATAGATATTAAAATATTAAATTGAGTTGAATGTTGACTTGAATGAATTATGTATTTGTGTTATGCAAAATACTAAATATAGATAAATGAATATTGAATTGTGAATTTATGATGAATTGTGAATTAAAAATTAATTCAGTTCAATTTTAAGAACTGGATTGAATTGTTATGTAAATAGTATTTAATTAGTCCATGTCTGAAATTCATATTGTGTATGTTTCATTGTTAATTTTTAATTGAAGTCTAAAAGAAAGGGTTTTTCAGAAAAACTGAAAACTAAAAGAAGTTTTTTTGAGAATTTTAATGATCAAGAGATTTTTCTAAGGTTTCTTAAACTACAAGGGAGGTCTATGTCTTTTATCCTATTAATGGGCTTACCGTTGCTATCCAAACAACATCACTTTAGTTAGAACTCTTCTTCGGTGAAATTGGGGATAAAATCCTCTTTTAAATAGCAATACCAATATAAAAATAACATGGTACCTAATTTTTGTGATTTGGTCATTTTTTTGTTAATAAGTTATGACTTTATTCATATAGGAGGTGGCCTAAAAGTTTTTTTATAACCAGGAACTTTGCTAGGAAGTATATATATGTCCAAAACAACTCATTTAGCTCAAAATTCTTATAACCAAATTACCTCCACAAGCTCATGATGAAGCACCACATAAAATTTGAGCATAATGAACCCCTCTTTTCCATTTCTCATGAATCTTTCGCTTGACTTACTTTGTTAACCATGCCTTTGGAATGCTTATTCGTTCTCATACTTGTCTTGACAATTTTTCACTTACATATGCTCGATGTTTTCTAATAGATAGTTATTTAGTTCATACAATCATATCCCTTTTTTGCATATATGCTTGCTTGAAGCTCGTAACAAGATAATTGATATTTTTCAAATTCAAGTTTTGAGACTGTTGAGAACTAGGCACTCAAAATTTAAGTTCTACAATAGAAATATTGATCCTTATTTTATATTTGGGCTAACATTAGAACATAATATAAGCCCGTCAAAGTCATAGCCTATAAGTACAAAATTCATTAAACCAAACAAGCAATTGTTAGCAAGCATAATAGGACACATTTGCAATTTTTTATTTCTTACAAGTGATAAGATTTGATTCGGCACAGAACTAGTGTTATGATGGAGAAGGAAATTTTAATATTGTTAATTTGGACACACAACAAAATATATACTAATGATTGAAACTACGATAAACAGAAGGTTGGAATACAATAAAAGAGATTAACATGTCTTTATAGCGGTAGGTTCTTTATAAAAAGCAATCATAGTCGTTGCATATATTAGCATCAATGAAGCAGCGTTGAGAATTTCTTACTCAAAAGCTAAGATAAATATTTTTTCGTTTATTTGTATCCAAAGTAGAATATCCTCATTTCTATAAAAGCTCAGCAGGTTCAAAAGATAGTAAAGGACATTATCTACTATTGTAAGGGACTAACTAATGCATCAACTCAATTCTATGCATTTGGGGACTTGTTAGGATTTTTAAGTTTTAAGCGTTTATTGGTCCTGAGATAAACGGAAGAAGAGAAGTGAACCCTTAAATAAAATAGATTTAAGGGTTTAACGTTTAGATATTTTCTAAGGGTTTAAGTTAAGTTTTGGTATAAATATCAAGATTTAAAAAATAATTTTCTTTTTGATAAGGCGACAAAAAGGTACATATAATAATTTTCAATGGCTTAGATGCATTGTAATTAACCTTCCCGCTCTTTAAAACATCTGGTAATCTTTCTACCAAGATATTGAATACCGTTCCGTACCGGCTGATACTGTACCAACTAAAAAACGAAACCGTATCAACATGATTGGTACCGGCCGCAGGTACCAACTGGTACCGGGTGTTTTTTCCAAGTACCGACCGCTACTAGCCAGTACTCAAAATACCAGCCATATACCTATTAGTACCGTAATTTTAACAAAAATCGAGGACCTTTTTGCAAAAATAAAAAATAATAACCTTAATAACTCCCTCCCCGACGCCTGCCTCTCCTTTTTCTTTTTTTTGTCTCTCTCTTAAACTCACGTCATCCTCTCTCT
>JANIIA010000191.1:28287298-28323630 GCA_027478495.1 Erythroxylum alaternifolium | reverse complement strand
CTTGTACTAATATATGTAGATGACCTGATAGTAACTGGCAGCAATACAAATACACTGAAGAAGTTTGTTCGAGAGTTCGATAAATTTTTTGCTCTCAAAGATCTTGGTGACTTACATATGTTTCTTGGCGTTGAAGTATCAAGAAACCAAGATGGAATGCATTTGACACAAACAAGGTACATTGAAGACCTACTTGTGAAAACTGGAATGGAGAATTCTAAAGCCTGTAGCACGCCAGCAGTTGTAAATGCAATATATTCAAATGATGGAGGGGAACTAATGAGTGACTCAACAAGTTACAGACAAATCATTGGGGCTTTACAATATATAACCAACACTAGACTTGATCTATCTTTTATCATCAACAAGCTCAGCCAGTATATGCAGCACCCACGAACAAAACGTTATCAAGCTGTGAAGAGAGTACTTAGACATCTAAAGGGAACCAAGACACTGGGGCTGCATATCAAACCTTGCAGAAACTACATATTGACGGGTTACTCTGATGCTGATTAAGCATGCGACAGAGATGACAGAAAATCCACAGCTGGTCATTGCGTCTATCTAGATCAAACACTTGTCTCATAGAGCTCGAAGAAACAAGTTGTTGCAAGATCCAGTACAGAATTTGAATACAGATCTTTGGCTCACGTCTCATGTGAAATAACCTGGTTACAAAGTCTGATGAAAGAACTAGGTTTTCCTGTCAAAGAGGTCCCAATAACCTGGTGTGACAATCAAAGTGCTAACCAACTAGCATGCAACCCAGTGTACCATGCGAGAACTAAGCATATTGAGGTTGACATTCACTTCATAAGAAACAAGGTGATAGAAGGTAAATTGGATGTTCGATATATACCATCAGAGGAACAAATTACAGACTGCCTGACTAAAGCACTGGGAGGTTCTCAATTTCTTAAGTTTCGAAGCAAACTTGGTGTTGATGAATAACCACACTCAAGTTTGAAGGGGGAAGTTAAAATAAAGAATGAAGATGACGAAGGACCACAGCTCACAAACCGTTCTACCAGTGTTGTACGACGTTGCATGTCATTATCAAATTGTTAAGAATCAGTTACTATTTATTATTTACATGCATGCCTGCATATTGTACGTCCCTCTCATAATAAATTCTGTTGTATTTACTTCTAATCACAAACGAACACTTGTAAAGTTATTATTGGTCATTTATTCTATAAATAAAACAAAGGGGTTGGCTCATAAAAAGATCTGAGCCACAATCAAATCACCGCCTCCATTGTCTTTTTTTTATCTGAGCTACAATCAAATCACTGTCTCTATTTTCTCTCCTCTTTTCTAATATGAGCTGTACTGATCTAGAGAGATGATGTTGATAGATATGATCATGTACTTTCCAGATGAAAAACAATGAAAGAGCAAGGAGTGAGTGCTCTAGTTCTCCAATTTAATGCGTTCTAAATGGTTTTGGCTTCAACAACAAACTTAGGTTCTCCGACCTAACCACAAAAACCACATCATTAGGAAAAAACAAGAAAGAAATAAGAAAAATATGACCAACTTCTGAATAAATCAATTTTTCACTTAACTTAGTGTGTTTATTACCTATATGTATACAGATGTGTTAGGTTATTTGTAATCTACTACTTTCTTTCAAAATAAAGACTGATAAAGAATTTGTTAGTCTTGCAGAAAATTTAAAGATTGCAGAAAAATAAAGACACTGATTTTGCTTTGTTCAATAGCTTTAATGCTATCTACCTCCCAGGATCCCACACTTGTGGTTTCAACTAATATCAAGAATAAAGTAAGGTTATAGGAGTATGAGTGTTTTCTAGAACACTTGCAAAGAGTCTCAAAACTCTCCTTAGTACCCTCAGAAAACTACCTTAGCAACTCTCAAGCCTTTCTCTCTAATTCTTACACTTTTATATTTTGATTACAGTGTATTGAAAAAAATGAAGTCTACTGTACGTATGTTGTGTGTGTCTGATCCCTTGAAATCTGTCTCTTATTTATAGGAGTTGAAGATGACACTTTCGGTTGGGCTTTGAATAAGTCAGATGTGGTGCAGGTGGTCCTCACGTGATCAACTCAAGCATACTCCTGCTGCTGTGTGTTTATGTTAATATGGTTGTGTTTTTACTTTAGCATCTGATGTAGTTTCTCTTACGTGAGTCACACCATCACTTTTCTGTTCCTAATCCGAAAGGCTCCTTCTTTCTTCTTTGTGAGCTTCAGACATCACTTCTTCTTCTCATCTTCTATGTTTTTTCTTTTTCTGCTGTTTTATATTTCTGAGTGTAGATTGGTGGAGAAAGTGTGATTATCATCACATTTATTCCCTCCTTCTCCGTCAATCTTTTCTCAGTACATAGATCTATGAGTGATTTAGGAATCCCCCTTAGTTTCACAAAACCTGTGAGATTGAATGAAATAGCCTTCGATTTCATGGGTCTTCACTTATCTGTAAGTAATCCCTACAGAAAGTAAATTTCTTTTTAGTTAATACTTTTGTTCCAAAGTCTAACGGATTTAGTTCCCCTGTGATTTTCTCCAGGTTGAAGAAGCCCTCTGCGATTTTATCTCTGACAAAGTGGAATTGAACGTCTATATTCTTGGACCTTTCATGTAGGACAGGGTCTTTGCTAAGGTAGAGTGTGCTTTAACTATTAGTATAGATTGTTGTAGTAGCTAGGTTAGCTTGAATTTCTTTTAAAATGCCTGATAACCATAGCAACTCTTTACCCTTTCTTTGATTGCATAGAACTCAGCTTTTGTTGTTAATAATGATACTATTGATTGTTGTTGTACTTTCCAACTAATCGTGTTTCCTAATACTGTGAAGAAATATGCTGAAACTGATTTTCTAGTGTCTTTGTCTGATTCATAATCTGCATCTACAAAGCCATTTATGCTTAATTTGTTGTATTCAGCTAGCTTAGCTTTAGAGAAACACAATCCGTTGCCTAAAGTTCCAGCAAGGTATCTAAAGACATTCTTTAGTCCTTGTTAGTGCTCAAAACCAGGGTTGGCCATGAACTTGCTCAAAATGTTAATTACATAAGCAAGATCAGGCCTAGTGCATAGCATTATATACATAATGCTACCAACCCCAACATCATAGGGATAGTTCACCATAGCTTTCTTTTCTTCCTTAGTTTGGGGGCTCTTACTAGCAACCATCTGAAGGTGTGAGCTTATAGGGATAGAGATAGGCTTTACTTGTTCTATGTTGAACTGAGCAAGTACTTTTTGTATGTAACTATGCTGATTCAACCAAAGTTTTCCGTCCCTTCTATTCCTTATAATCTGCATCCTTAAAAGCTTCTGTGCTTCTCCCATGTCTTTCATATCAAAATGTTTGCACAAAACATTCTTCACTTCCACTATTTTGCTGAGTTTCTTTCCAGTGATGATCAAGTCATCTATATATACTAGCATGTAGATAGCCTGAGCTTCTCCTAAGTCCTTGTAGCATAAGCAGTAGTCATAGGCACTCCTAGTAAACTTCATATCAGTAGATACCTCATGAAACTTCTTGTTCTATTGTTTAGGTGCTTGTTTCGGTCCATATAGGGACTTTTGAAGCAAGTAGACATAATTAGGCTTATCTTTGTCTACAAATCCGATTGGTTGTTTCATGTAGATAGTCCCCTCAAGCTTTCCATATAGGAAGGCTATCTTGACTTCCATTTGATAGATTTCCTAGTCATAGACAGTAGCTAGCACTAGTATGAGTCTAATTGTCTTAAATTTAACTACAGGTGAGAATATTTCTTTATAGTCAACTCCTTCTTTCTGCCTATACCCTTTAGCTACAAGTCTTGCCTTGTAAATTCTTGGTTTAGCTTCTATTATTCCTTCTTTTAGCTTGAATAACCATCTGTTCTCCATTAATTTGACTTTAGGACGTCTAGGCACTAAAGTCCAAGTCATATTCTTCATTAGAGAAGAATACTCTTTTTCACAAGCCTCCTTCCACTATTTAGCATCCCTTCTAGTTATGGCTTCTTCAAAAGTTTCAGGAGCCTTCCATTCAATAGCTTCAACCATAAGACAAGCATATTCAACCAAGTTTGAGTCAATGTATCTCCTATTAGGGATTTTCTGTCTTGGCTATCTATCCCTTGTGGGTTGATAGTCTTGTATGCTTCCTTGTTCATTATCTAAAGTTGTGTGTGGGGGTTTCTTCTTCACCCATACCTTCAGTCTCTTCTATCCTTTGTTCATGGTGTGTAGAGCCTTGCAAAGGCTCTTCATCAATAGGTTATAAAATGCCACCTTCTTCTATTTTTGGTGGCACATAGAAAGGGATTGATTGGTTCAATGAACCTAAGTTCTGCTGAATTTCCCTTTGGAAATCTGAATTTGAGAAGTTCTTATTCATTAGAGGGAATTTATCTTCCTTGAAGATCACATCTCTGCTAATTATGGTTTTATAGCCTCCCTTTTAAAGTAGTAAGATCTTATAACCTTTAACTCCCTCTTGATAACCTAGGAATACTCCCTTAATTGCTCTAGGTTCTAACCTTCCTTCCTTCTAATGTGCATAGGTAGCACATTTGAAACTCCTTAGATGAGTTAGGTTAGGTTTCTTACCATTCCACACTTCTTGTGGAGTCTTGTAATTATTAGCATATGTGTGGAGCCTATTAACTAGGTAGGCTATTATCCTAATTGCTTCTCCCCATAGAGCGTGTGAGCAACCCGAAGAGAGTAACACGCACCTTGTCTTTTCTAGGAGAGTCCTATTGAGTCTCTCAGCAACTCCATTCTGCTGAGGTGTAGATCTTACTGTTTTGTGCCTTAGGATTCTTTTCTTGCTGCAATAGTCTTCAAATTATTTATTGCAGTATTCTAATCCATTGTCAGTCCTTAGGCATCTTAACTTCTTCCCAGACTGATTTTCCAGAAGTTTATGCCATCTTATGAATTCTCTAGTGCTTCATCATTTATCTTCATTAGACATACCCAACACTTTATAGATGTGTCATCAATAATGGACATGAAGTATAAGTTCCCTCATACTGGGGTACTTGAGCTGGCCCCCAGAGATCACTATGAGCATATTCCATGATCTTTGTGGCTCTCTGAGCTCCCTTTAGAAAATTGGATTTGTGATGCTTTCCTAGCACACAGGATTCACAGAACTCCAACTTCTGTAGGTTTTGTTCAAGGATTAAGCCTTGTTTAGAGAGATGGAACAAGCTTTTGTTCCTTGCATAGCCCAACCTTGCATGCCATTGCTTGGTTGGTTCATGACTTTCATTCTCTAAAACTTGATTGACTTCTGTTGAGCCTATGACATAGTATAGCCCACCCCTTTCAACTCCTTTAATAATGACTCTATCATCCCTTAGGATTTCTTTGGGTCCATCTTTTGATCTGATATGAAATCCTTGCTTATCTAACAAGCTTTTAGAAATCAGATTTCTCCTTATTTCAGGCATAAACCTGACATTATTGAGGATCCTTCTCTTTTCATCAAACATGTTGATGGAAACACTTCCAATCTCCTCTATCCTTTGCTGCCCAGAATTTGCCATTTTAACCTTGGCAGTGACTGTTTCAAATGTAGTGAACTAGTCTCTATGTGGTGTCATATGCATTGTACAGCCTGAGTAAAAAATCCATTCTCTACTCAAACCTTCATTGTCCTGAGTGACAGCTAGAATCTCATCACCACTTGAGTCTTCTGGTTTTTCTACATTTCCTGCATCTCCACTTTCTGCAGCTTTGTCCCTTTTCTTCTTTCTGCAGTCCCTTGCAAAATGTCCCACCTTATTACAATAATAGCCCTTCTTTCCTTTTGCCTTTTTCTTCTTTTCTTCACCTTCCTTAGGGTGCTTATCCTTTTCACTTCCCTTCTGCCACTTTCCTTTCTTGCTATTTTTCTTATGAGATTTCTTTTCATAATTGTTCTCTACAAACATCTCTTCTGCCTCTTTCTTAAAGGGGTTAACATCCACTATTTCTTCCATTAGTGAGTCTAACACCCTCTTTACAGTGAGGGATTCTCCACTAGCATGCTTAATTATCTTCTTGAATGCATTGAATTCAAAAGGTAAAACCTTTAGAATCACTACAGCTTGATGCTCCTTAGATATTTTTTTCATCTGTAGCTTCTAAGTCTTAAACTAGCTTAAAGAAATAGTCTAAGTTGTCATCTAAAGAGACAGAGGTATTTATCTTGTAGTTAGCAAGATTGTGAAGAAGTGTCATCTTGTTATGAAGACACTTCTTTGCATAAAGATCATCAAGTTTGATCCATAGCTTCTGCGCAGTGTTACAGTTTTGCACTTTTTTTATCACTGTTGGTGATAAGTGAAGCATTAACTTGCAATATACAAGTATTTGTATTTTAAATTTCTTTACTGGATCAGTCTCAAGATCATACTGATCTTCAATAGCCCCATAGCAATCATAAGACTCAAGAAGAGCTTGCATCTGAAGTTTGTAGATGGTGAAGTCTTCTTTTCCAGTAAATACATCCATCTCTTTTCCTACTATTATGGTTGTAGATTTAAAGAAATGACAGACTTTTACTTATAGAGAATTCTTGATGATTCTTTGATGCTTTGAGTGGCCAAGAAATGCCCCAAGAGGTTTCCAAATTTGCTCTGATACCACTTCTGTTAGGATGTAAGTGCTGTACTGCTGACTTTGTGAAACAAAACTGATTAAGATTGTTAATCTTGCAGGTATCGAAAAATTGCAGAAAAATAAAGAACACCCAGATTTTACTTGGTTCGATAGCTTTAATGCTATCTACATCCAAGGATCCCACACTTCTGGTTTCAACTAGTATCAAGAATAAGAGAAAGTTTACATAGATTAAATGTTTATTCTAAACATTTGCAAAGAGCTTATGAACTCTCCTTTGGTACCCTCACATAAGTACCCTAGCACACTCTTAAACTTTTCACTCTAATTCTTACACTCTCAGAAATTTTGATTACAATCGAGATAATGAAGTCTGTGTGTCTTGTATCTGTTGTCCTGAATTATGCCTGTGTCTTCTTATATAAGAGTCTTAAGCAGCTGCATTCGATTGAACTTTGAATAAGTCAAATATAGAGTCATGTGTCTTCCACATGCTTCACTAATGCTTCTCCTGATGCTGTGTGTTTTGAGTTGCTTCTGATATGTTTTTGTCAAAAGTGTCTCACATGTATTATCAATACATAACTCTATGTTTCTGCTCTAAAAAAATTTTAAGTCTCTCCTTTTTTTGTCTTTGTAAACTTCAGACATAACATTCACACACGCACCTTCTATTCTTCATCTTTTCATGTTGTTTGAAGTTTCTGAGTGTATATTGAAGGAGAAAATGTGATTGTCATCATAATAACAATTGATTTGAAGTCATCCCTAAGAGACACGACATATAGAGTATAACATGCATGTAACCTTGACTTACACGGTTGTGTGTGAAGATCGTGTAAGAAATTATGAACATGTATATGATAGATGATGACCTACATAGTTGTGTAAGATCAAACACACCCATGTCCCTATCCTACATGGTCGTATGTAAAGATTGTGTCGATAACTACAAACGTGTGTGGGTGGATGACAAGAATCAAAAACTTACACGGTTGTGTGGAAAGACACACGCCCATGTCCCAGATATACACAATCGGGTAAGTGGACCATATGACTAACTAAGATCGTTTATATTTGTGATTCTTTGAAGTATAATTGGGACATGGTTACTTAAATGGTCATGCAAATGACCGTGTCTAGTTATGAAACCCTATTCCTTTAGTATAAAAGGGGAAATGATGAGTTTCATCAATATAAGTAAAAATAACACCAAAAAAGGAAAAGAAATAGAGTAAAAGTGAGATGAGAAGTATTTCTCATTCCATAATTGGTAGTTTTGCAACAAGTTGTCTTTTTGAGTGTTTGATTCAGGATTAGATTGAGAGTGTTTCTCATTTAGGGTATTAAATTTTGCTCAATACTAAAATTTGGTGGGATAACTTTATGGTATAGTTTCAAGCAAGGGTCATAGTTTAGGACCTTTAAACTCTTGTAAGTTCTTATTTGAATTAGTGGATTTTCTTATCAGTTTGAACTGTAATTTTTTCCTCTATATTAGAGGATTTTCTACGTATATCTACAGTTTGATATATTTCTTGTCACATATATTATTTGGTTGTTTCTTTTGGAGACTGGGTCCCTTGAGACTAGTTTATTGTTCTTAATTGACATTGTGGGAGTTATGATTGGAACCCAACCAAGTGATATCAGAGCCATTAGTCATAGATGGTGGAAGTAGCCCTATGTTTAAATTGACATCTACAAACTACTATATTTAGAGATCCATGATGGAGGATCTTTTGTATTGTAAGGACCTTTTTGACTTTAGAGATATGGACATAATTGTAAAGGATGATGTTCCATTTAAACTATAAAAAAATAGCTAAAGAATGCGAAAATATGAAACAAAAAACTTTAGGCACTATCCGACAATGAATTGATATTAGTATATTCAACCATATGTCCTAAGCAACTGATCCATTTGAGTTATGGAAGATGCTAAAAGATATTTACAAAAGGAAGATTGTCTAAAATAAGGCCTCCCTGATTAATAGACTTGTGAATTTGAAGCTAAAATTTGGAAAATCTGTGTCAGAGCACCTTAATTTTCAAGACATTTTCAACAAGCTGACTACCAAAAAGATTATTCTTGATGATAAGCTCCAAGCTTTATTCTTATTAAGTTCATTATCGGATAGCTAAGAGACATTGGTAGTTACCATCAACAAATCAGCTCTAGAGTGTGTGCTCTCTTTGGATGTAATCAAAGAGAGCATGTTTAATAAACAGATTAGAAGAAAAGAGCTAGGAGTTGATAATGTGCAAGTTTTTTTGGTAGAAAGTAGGGGAAGAAGCAAGGGCTTGATAAGTCTAATAATCGATTGAAGTCTAGAGGAGATAAAGAGATCAAGACATCCCACTATTGCACCAAGCCTGGACATATTAAAAGGTTTTGCTATAAGTGGGAGAGGGATAAAAAAGGCAATAATATTAGACATATAGAGATGAAAAAATATAGTTGCAACAATCTTGAGCACAGATGATGAGGTGTCATTGATCTACACAACTAGTGAATGCTTCAATATTAATGATTCAGGTTCTAAGTGGCTTATTGATACAAGAGCCTCCTATCATTATATTCTAAAGAGGGAATACTTCTCTAATTATAGGAGTGGTGATTTTGAAAATGTAAAGATGGGTAACCAAAATTTTGCCAATATTGTCAGTGTAGGTAACATTCGAGTTCAAACCAATATCAGATGCTTACTAACCTTAAGAGATGTACAAAATATTCGCTACTTACTTCAAAGTTGTTTTTAGATAATGTACTTGATGATGGAGGGTATTAGCATACATTTGGGGATGGAAAGTGGAAGTTATCAAAGGAAGCGATGATAGTTGCTCGGAGAGAGCTGTGTTGCACAGTATGCAAAACTTACCTGAAGGTATGTCGTGGAGAAGTGTAAGCAGTTAAGGACAATACTTGTCTTAGTCTATGGTATCAATAATTAGGGCATGTTAGTGAAAAATGGATCGAGCTGTTGACTAGTAAATTTCTTATTCTGGTAAATAAATTTGTCCCTCTTGATTTATGTGATCACTGTTTGGTAGAAAAATAACAGAGACTCCTTTAGTAGGAGATTTACGAGAAAAATGGCCAAACTAGAGTTGATATACTCAGCTCTCTGTGGTCCTATTAAAGAGGAGTCGTTAAGATGAAATAGATACTTTGTTGCCTTTATTGATGATACAACTAGGAAAACTTTGGTCTATACGTTGAAGACAAAGAGTCAAATCTTTAAAGTTCTCCAAAAATTTCATTCCATGATAGAAAGGGAAATAGAGAAAAAGTTAAAAGTGTTTTATAACTGACAACAGAGGAGAGTACACGTCTAAGGAGTTCGAGAATTACTGTATGAGGCATGGCATGAGACATGAAATGATAGAACCCAGTACTCCATAGCATAATAATGTTATCAAAAGAATGAACATAATAATTATAGAGAAGATTTAATGCATCCTTAAAATGTTTAAGCTATAAAAGATGTTTTGGGGTGAAGCAGTTAGAACAATTATTTACTTGATTAATCAAAAAATATTAGTCGTTAGGTCTCATTATAGAGAGAATGTGGATAAGGAAAGACCCCTCTTATCTATATCTAAGAGTATTCAGATGTAACATTTTTAAACATATACCCCAAAAGTAGAGATTGAAACTGGACTCAAAGATGGTTCCCTATATATTTGTTGGGTATGGTGATAAACAATTTAACTTCAGATTCTATGTCACGGAAAAGTATAAAGTTGTTAGAAGTATTTCGTCTACCATGAACCAACCCACTGGTGAGGGAGACAAAAAATATGAGCAGGCACATGATTTTAGTAATAAGATACAACCTAATAGTGATAAGCTACACGAGTCACATCTGGACAATGACGTAGATGAGGTTGATGAGAATAATAAGTAGGGGAGTAACCTCGTTTGGTGGTGAAAGGCGTTCAACTCCAAAGATCAACTAGAGAGAAAAGGCCTTCCATAACGTATTCAAGGGAAAGAAGACATTGAAGAATAAATAGGTATTCAAGATAAAGAAGAACAATGACAAACTAGTGAAGCATAAAGCAAGACTAGTGGTGAAGGGATTCAGTTAATAGAAAAGCATTGGCTTTAATGAAATTTTCTCACCAATGGTTAAGATGACTTCCATACGAATCGTGTTGGGTCTAGTTGTCGGCTTAGATCTTGAACTTGAACAATTGGACGTGAAAACTGCCTTCTTACATGAAGATTTGGAAGAGGAGATATATATGGAACAACTAGAATGATTTAAGGTTCAAGGCAAGAAGAATCTGACATGCAACTTGAAGAAGAGCTTGTATGGGCTAAAGCAGGCACCAAGATAGTGCTATTGGAAGTTTGATTTGTTTATGACAAGAAATGGTTATAAACGAACTTTTGTAAATTCTTGTGTATTTAAAGAAGTTTACTAATGGAAACTTGGTATTTAAAGAAGTTTACTAATGGAAACTTGATTATTCTTCTTTTATATGTTGATGAAATGTTGATAATGGGACAAGATGATGGGACAATTAGGAAACTAAAGGAGGACTAGTCCAAATCTTTTGGCATGAAAGACTTGGGCTTTGGAAAGTTGATTTTGGGCATGGAAATAATTCAGCACGGGAAAAATAGAGAACTGTGGTTATCACAGGAAAGGTATATTGAATGAGTGTTAGAAAGTTTCAATATGAAGTATGTCAAACCAATTAGCACACCACTAGCACCTTACTTTAAGTTAAGTAAATGTGTCTGCCTTTTAGCTTAAAAGGAGAAAGATGGTATGTCATTTGTTTCATACTCATTTGCTATTGGTTCCTTCATGTATGTAATAGTATGTACAAGATTTAATATAGCACAAGTTGTTGGATTGGTGAGTGTGTACTTTTCTAATCTAGGAAAGGTTCACTAGGAAGTTATGAAATGGATCTTAAGATACTTATGGGGCACTTCCAAATGGAGCTTATGTTTCAGTGGTGGGCTCTAATTCTAAAGAGTTATACAGATGCAGACATGGTTGGAGATCCTAATAACTTTAGGATAATTGTTCAAATTTGTAGGGGGTCATTTCTTGGCAATCTAAGCTACAAAAATGTGTAGCTTTATCCATAACTGAAGTGAAGTATTTAGTTGCTGTGGAAGCAGGTAAGCAGATGCCCTGGTTGAAACGTCCTTTAAGAGTGGGATGTGAAACGAGATAATTATATAGTATTTTGTAACAGTTAAAGTGTTATAGATTTGAGCAAGAATACTATGCATCATTCTCACACCAAGCACATCGATATCAGGTATCATTGGTTGATATACATGATTAAGGAACAATGATTACAATTGAAGAAGATTTACACAGATAAGAACGATGTTGATATGTTAAAAAGGGTGGTTCCTAGGAGGAAGTATAAGATTTGTAAGAAGATTGTCGAGATGACTCTCAAGTAATCATTAAGATAATTCAAGTCTCCTCCAAAATGGGTTGGAGGGGGAGATTGTTAAGTATATAACTATATTCAAAGACATAAGTGAGCTTTGATGACCTTGGATATTCTCACAAATTGTTGGAATAATGAACAAGTGAAGTCAAGATGGATAACGATTGATTTAAAATTGTTCCTGAGAGATACGACCGTGTAGAGTATAACACACTTATATCCTTGACTTATATGGTCATGTGTGAAGGCTATATAAGAGATTGTAAATGTGTATAAGATAGATAATGACCTACACGGTCGTGTAAGATCAGAGATACTCATGTTCCTATCATACACGACGTTGTGTGAAGACCATGTAGGTAACTGTAAACGTATATTGGTGGATGACAAAAGTTGAAGGCATACACGACAGTGTAGAAATACACTCACCTGTATTCCAAGTATACACGGTCGTGTAAGTAGACCATGTGACAACTAAAATCGTTTATATTTACAATTCCTTGAAATATGGTTAGGACACATTCACCTACTTAGCTATGTAAGTAACTTGTCCAATTATGAAACCATATTTTTAAGTATAAAAGGGAAAATGATGGGGGATTCATTAATATGTGTAAAAAAGAACATTGGAAAAGGAAAAGAAGCAGAGTGAGAGTGGGAGATATGATTGAAGTCCAACATTTTTCAATCTAATTCATCCCTATGATAGGCATTTGATAAACAAAAGTTCATATCTATATATTAATACGTGATAATTCAGTGTTGATTATAAGTTCTTGATGCATAATTAATCATCTCAATTACATGACGAGTTTACATGAAAAAAGAAATGGCACAATTCATTCCGTAGATAAGTTGAATATATAAAAGGAAATGTGAAATGGTCTGATGCATTTGACGACAACTTTGTCTCATCCGTTAACCATTATTCCAAACAAACAATACCAATACAAGGAATATGTAATGAGCCTACATATCTCTACGTTTCTGTAGTTTATGTAGTTACGGTCATCAAAACACAGTAGCTGCGATTAAGTAGGATTTTGGGAAACTTCGGGGATAGCCACCATTGGTGTCCTTGAACAACTGATTCTTACAAGTGTGTCGTTAGGCGCACAACAGAAGCAGCAGGAATGTATTATTGGACGAGAGTTGTCTGATGATTAGTGTCCGTGAGCAAACATTTGTCTGTTTACCGACCTTGGGTCCTAATCAATTGTATTCGGCCCTAGGTATTGGTCACCGACCCTGGGTCCTAATCAATTGTATTCGGCCTTAGGTATTGGTCAGATAGGAGGTAACCCAGCTAATTTCGCTCTTTAAATACGCTTTCCTTTGTTCTTTATGCATATATGGGTCTAAGAAGCTCGAAGGCAGTATGAACTTGCTCTTGTCTTGTTGGACCGAATCATTACTGTTTTACAAAGAGTAGGTCTGCGAGCATTGAGGTGCATTACTGAGCTATTTATTCAAAATTGAACGGTTGTTCATTGTCATGTCTTTCGAGAGAATAATAGAAGTGTCAATTGACTTGCTAACTACGCAGTTCATTCTGATATCGGCGTTATATATCTCGATACTCCACTCATTAAATGCCACTTTGATGTCGGCATTATATATTCTTCCTTTTGATAAAAAAAAACAAAAAGATTCAGGTCGATTAGCAAAGTACACCTGAATTGAAAATGGAATGGGAGAGATTGGGCTCTGGGCCCGGATATTTAGGGTAATGGTTCAATCAATTCAAGATATTAATTTGGTATTGACATTGTAGTGATCGTTAGAAAAGCTATCAATCTGCCTTTGCTATTCCCACTTCCGTAAGCAACATGCCTCTACACATACACATGCACATCTTGTGCTGTGCTGTTATGCATAGATTATATAGATTATAGATAGATAGAATGGATACAAAATATACAACATGACCATTGCCTGCAATATAAAAGTAAGCAAGCCCAAAGGGAAATTGACTCCCATTACTCTTGAATCTAAAAGCCACAATAGTTTTCAATTTCAATTAGTTGAATCGCTGAATAGTTCCTGCAGGGTACAGGAGGAGGACAGAGCTCAGCTCAGCCTCAGAGGTTCTGATCCATAACCAGAAATAATAAATATGAATATGAACTTATTTATTATGGTAATAGATAATATTTAATCGAAAAAAAGAAAAAGAAAACGGAGATTGTATACATATCAGAATCTCGTATATAAATATAATCGGACTCGAGTCTCAACTGTTTCCTGCTTCCACTCTTTCTCCAATTTCTCATTTTTCTCTCCGTTTGCTCATTATTGCATCTGCAAGAAACAATAATTGGAAGAAGAAAAAAAGATCCCTTCTTGACAATGAAGTTTTCATGAAATCTAACTTCACGAAGGTAAACTCACTAATCTCTTCGTCTGTTCTTTACAATAAATGTTTTTTAGATCAGATCGGACTCCAACCCATTGTATTGTGTCCGGTGTCCCCACGTTTTCGCTTTTCTTGGGATTTCTTTACTCCTTTCTTCTTTCGATTCGCAGCTACTGTATCTTTAATATATGTGGGAGCTTGCTGTTTGGGTCAATTTTTTATTGTTAGTTAATCTTTCGCTTTCACTCTCCGTTTTTCTTACTTCACCTGTTCTACCAAAACGAACGAAATAAAGTTCACATTTTTGTTTTCTCTTTGGATTCAGATATTATCCGGAAGTTTCTTTCTTCCTTAGTCGTAGATTTCCTATTTGGAATCAGAGAAAAGAAGACGATAACAGAGAGAATGCTGTAGGGAAAAGAAAAGAAAAATCGGACCTTGGTGGTGGGTATTGTCAGACAGTGGGTGAGTGATTTTGTTTCTTGCTAAGAGGCAGTAGGAAGTGCCAGCTGGTCTGCAAAGATGATGATCAATAAGCCACTGGTCTTGACTTATCTCTATCTTCTGATCTACATTTTGCTTTCGTCTGGTGTTATTTTGTATAACAAGGTAATCCTCCTATTTCCTTTGACCTCCCAGTTTCTTCTTTTACTTGTTATGAAATACGAACCCTGGAAATGGATGGTGCCCCTTTCGTTACCCTCTCAACTTACTATTACAGTTTTTTATTTAGAACTCGTTGTGTTGGTGTCCTAGAATGACGTATGAATTCATTGCAGTGGGTTCTCTCGCCTAAATATTTCAACTTTCCATTCCCAATTACGCTTACAATGATCCACATGGGCTTTTCTGGTGTCGTAGCATTCTTCCTGGTTCGTGTATTCAAGGTATGTGTCACCGCATCACTCCATTTTCTTCTGCAAAATTGCATCGACATATCTTTCTATGACAACTGATTTATTTTGTGGCTAGTGCATATTTATTCCAATTGGGACCATCGGTTATTAGAGTGGGGTCTATTCATAAAAAAGTACAAAGGAAATTCATGGAAATGGTGCATAGAAATTTATATTCTTTCAGTTAAGTGTCTGTAAACTTGATCACAAGACATTGAAGTTTGTTAGACCTCAATATGTATGCAGATGTTTTTTTCTTCAAAATGATATAGGATTTGGTAAATTAGGTTTGATGCTATGTAAAACATAACGGAGAAGAGTTTAACGTGGTTCAGCTATAAAGCACATCTAAGGATGCAAAGACCACGAAGCTTATCTGTTTATGATAGTATGATAGTACAATGTATAGTACAATGTACCATAAAGAGATGATGTAATGTTCTTAAACAATACCTAATCTATTATGTTAGGATACATAAAATATTGATTTATATGATATAGCAATATTCCTACACTAGATTTTTATAATCTTCAAGAAGATTACTGGGAATTGTCATAGTTTACCTTAATGAATTACCGATGTATGCAAGTGCTTCAGAACTTTTGGTCAACAGTATAAAGTAGGTTATGAAGTACCTTTATCTCATGACTGTTTTAATTTTTTACCCAAACACATGGCAAAAGCATTTTGTATCAGTTGCCCTAATCCATTGATCTGGTCTATTTGAAGAATGCATTCAAACATCCTAAGAAATCTGTTTTTTCCTTTTTTTTTCAATATTTCTTGTCCCTCATTCTCTTTGTGTAACTTGTGTAGTTGACTTTTCCTCATCTAGATCTGTCATATTTGCAAGGCTGTACTTGGAAGTTGTAAAATGTGATTGAATTGTGCAAACAATTTGAAACTTATGCTGTGAATGCATGCCTTGTTTTTCTCAGTTTCCTTTTTAATTTGTTAACAGGCCATGAGGAGAGAGAGTTTTGAAACTTTCGTACTCTCACTATGTCTCTTTATTTTGCCTCCCGTTTGTTTCATTGAGTAATGCTGTGCTCTTGGTTTTCCTGTCTTAAATCTGCAGGTTGTAACTCCAGTGAAAATGACTTTTGAGATGTAAGGACATCTTATTTTGTTTAAATTTTCCTTTTAGTTTTGCTGTTTCATTAAAATTTCCATCTACTAGAATTCTCCTTGCTAAACCACCTTCATTGTCACCACAGATACGCAACATGTGTAATACCAATTAGCGCCTTCTTTGCAGCGAGCCTTTGGTAAGAAAATTATAAAGGACTAAACTTTTATTCATGTACATGTTCTATGTGCTCATGATTAAGCAGCATGTAACTTACTCTTTTTCTTTTTGGACTTATGAGAGTTCTGTCATGTTAAACATGAACCGAATCTGATGTTTTTGCTAGTCAAGATGAGGAAATGTAGATTTTGGGTTAAATATGCAAAACTTTCATTTTCAGAACTTGCAGCAGAAGTAGTGTAAATGATTGTCTCCACATTTTGCAGCCATGCTTTCATGTGCTTGTTAAAGCTCCTAAAATTTTCGTACAGTTTTCAAACCTAGTCGCCCAAACGAAGATGAGTTGAGGATTAGCAACTAGTAGTGGAGATGTCACTCGTGTTGCTCTGAACTTCATTGAAGTTTGAAAGTGTAGGCTGTCACTATGTCTAATATCGTTGATGCTGTCTTCTTGTGATTTTGACATCATGTGAGAATTACATGCTAATGGTCTGAGAGAAAGCCAGTACTTTGATCTTTAGTTCCAGTAAGATTTGATGAGCTCCAGAAAATGGCTCAGAATATGGATTTTTTTCACATGCTTCAGCTTTACTTGGGGATTTGGACTGAGCTCAAGATATAATCACCTTGGACATTTCTCATGTTTCCTGTTTTCCTGCATAAATTAATAGGTTAGTAATAATTGAAGAAGGGAATTCTGCTGAATTGATTTGTTCCAATTCTTTTTATGTCAGAAGCCCACCTTAAAGCTCTAAGCACATCTGCTATCTGCCAGTGCACTTGTTTGGAATATTAACACGATGTTTAGTGTTCTGCATGGCTTGAACTTGAAAATTTGGGAAGAATTTCCTTTGGTGTCAAAGATATTCTATGCCGCCTTAATATACTGTGATTTTGTGGATATATAGTATCCAGATTGGATAAAATGGTTTCATATGTTGATCATTCCATTAGGCTCTATTGATACTGGTTGATGAATTTAACTTGATTTGTACTTTGCTCGTGGGTGCTTTTCAATGTTTACTGTTACGTAACCTAGGTCCTTATATCCATGAAAATGACTAGTTTTAGCTTTTAAAAATTCTATGCTTATTACTATTAGATTCTTATCTTCAACTTGGAAGCATCTGTTACTAGTTGAATCTTTTTGTCTCAACAGGTTTGGCAACACTGCTTATTTATATATCTCAGTGGCCTTCATCCAGATGCTTAAAGCTTTAAGTATGTAACATAAAGGGAAAACTTGATTCTTGTTCAATAGTAATGCAATTTGTATCTATAAGAATAGCTACTTATATTAATGTTTAAAATTACAGTGCCAGTGGCAACATTTCTCATGGCTGTTATGTGTGGCACTGACAAAGCAAGGTGTGATGTCTTCATAAACATGGTGGTGGTCAGTGTCGGGGTTGTCGTATCCTCATATGGGGAAATTCACTTTAATGTAGTTGGAACACTTTACCAGGTCACAGGCATCTTTGCAGAAGCTCTTAGACTCGTTTTAACACAAGTCCTTCTACAGAAAAAGGGATTGACTCTAAATCCTATCACCAGCTTGTATTATATAGCTCCATGCAGGTACTGCACTTGACATGTATAAACTGCTTTTGCTTTCTTTTGGTCAACAAAGTTGCTTATGTTTGAATGATATCCATGCATTGCTATATGGCCTATCAATCACTCTTCATGCATTAAGTCTGTAATTTGACAATGCGATCGATCCACTGTATTATGATATTAGGTTGATATGTGATCCTAAACTTTCCAAAATTTATAGCAGTTTTTGAAATAAGTTATTCAGTTTGCTGCTGTTGTTATCCTAAACCACAAATTTCATTGGAAGATTGGAGATATTTATTGAAGAAAGTAAAAGGTGCTCATTATGCTAGCTGATGCGACAAAATAAAATCAATAGTAGTTCATCCTATGGTGCACTCGTTCATTTACTGGTTTTGGTTGATAAATGAATATTTAAGTTGATCAGTCTGTCTGCGCTGCTCACTGTTGTTTCATTTGCTGCATGCAGCTTTGTATTTCTATTTGTTCCTTGGTATTTACTGGAGAAGCCTGGAATGGAAGTTTCACAGATTGAGTTCAACTTCTGGATCTTTTTCTCCAATGCCCTTTGTGCTTTAGCACTGAACTTTTCCATATTCTTGGTGATTGGTCGAACTGGTGCAGTTACCATCAGGGTTGCTGGTGTTCTGAAGGATTGGATACTCATAGCGCTTTCAACTGTTATATTTCCAGAGTCTACTATAACTGGGCTTAACATAATTGGTTATGCAATTGGTATATTCCTGCACCTTGTCAATGTATTGACTCTTCTCTACATTTCAATTCTTTAAACTTTTCCTTTTTATTTTTTTTACAGCACTTTGTGGTGTTGTCATGTACAACTACATAAAAGTTAAGGATGTCCGCGCGTCTCAACTGCCTGAAACTACCTCAGATAGATTAGCAAAGGTAAATAACATGCCATTTCTTGATATCTTGATGCTTCTCATTGCATTTTCCTTTTCTGATTTTAGAACTTGGTTTGGCAGTATGCAAATTGCTTATGTGTCAAGTTCTGATTGGAATTGCCGTATGTAATGAGTGATGTAAAATAATAAGGGTGGCACAATTCTATGTAGATATGCTAATATTTCCAATAGATAGCTGCTGAAACTCGATAAAGAATTGTTATGAATTGCAATTTGCCCCTAAATCAGTGACTTGTCATCAAACTGTAGAAAAAAAATTATGTGGAGTTGGTTCATTCGAGTAAGCAATCATTCAAACTGAGTCCTATAATGATAAAATTAATATTTTTGTTTATTTATCTTCATTAATTTATCAGCACAAGCGCATAGTGCCTGCCAACCATTTTATCATGATTAACATTGCTTTTATGTCAAAACTGGTTTCCAGGATTGGAAGTTGGAGAAGAAATCATCTGATATATTCGTGCCAAATAACAGCAGTGGTAATAATGGAGGGGGTGGGGGGAATATGGGTGCATCTGATTTGAAAGTTGATGAAGAAGCACCTCTAATACCATCGTCAAGACTGTCACACATTGGACGATCACAGCTTAATAAGTAGTAACCATGGTCATGGGGCATGATTTTGAGTGCCTAGATATTGGTGTTAGCGGGAACATTTTATTTCAAAAAGAGATGAAAGCTGAGTCGATGTGCTCATTGGTCACTGCATCCTCATATGTCAAGGCGAAATTTGATTTCTGTTCTACCCAGTGAGTGGTTCGCCCTGAGAAGGAAAGGGCAATTCACTGTAACTGCTATGGTGGCATGTGCATGCATTATTTTGCTGGTGATAGCTTAGAACTCTTATCCAGCTGGTTGCTGACGGTAATATAGCTTTGGACATTCTTGTGTTTACCTTTTTTTTTTTTTTTGAGATAGGCATAGGCCAATTGAATTAGAGTCAGATGTGTCTACGCAAACAGTTTATATCCAGTGATTGATGTGAAATTGATTCATTTTGTTTCCTTATTCTCCTTTTGATGAATTTCACCGATGTTAAGCTGTTGGTAAGTAATTGACATGACACGTTAAGGGAGGAACTAACCAAGCTGAATGTGTTTATTGGCTAGTCAGGACATATAGTGGACAAAACATGAATTTGTATAAGATTGTGGCCGCGCTGCTCATTCAATAAACTACGTGTGGAATATATGCAAATCATGTACAGCTTTCTTCCAAGCTTGTAGCAGTCACAATGTGTCTCGAACAATGCAAAACAGCCCTCGCACATAATTTACATACACAACAGCATGGGAATATGAAGGAGTAATAAAAGAAGAACAAAGAAGATGACCAATGCCAGCGTACTGCATTCTTCACACAACTCCTAGTCCATCAACATATGCCAAACCAGTCACTATTGTACTCGTGAATTCACCAATCTCTCAAGTATAAAAGTCTTCTTGAAGGAGCTGGTGGTGCCAATCCAGGAATATCTCTGATGTCTTTATTGTGGGGGTTGACAATCTGAAAATTATAAATCAGGCCTCAGCTTCAGAATTTTCTGTTCTTAAAGAGGTGTGAACAATAATTGTAGAACCAAGGCTACAGCCCAAAAAAATGTCAAAGTACAGGACGCCAAAGAGAATACCTTCACAACAATAATAGCTATTACACCACAAACAATAAGGAACAAAAATAGCATTATGCATTTATCTGTTGCCACCTGAAACACCAAATGTAAATATAAAAACTTCAGTAGCCTACAAAATGAGGAGACAACAAGAGTAATGAATGAACAGAAGTATAAAATGTACCATAACTAACTAACCTGCCGTCCAATCTCCTTCACTAGCTGCGAGGCTTTCCTAATCGAAAACTGAATTGTATCTAGCTCATTAACTATACGACCCATTTGTTCAGTCTGCAAAATTTTATATCAATTGGGAATGGAACACATAAGAGTCGGGGTAAACACCAGGAAACAAAGTAAAACGGCTATGGATGGGGTCATGCTTACTTGTCCCTTTAATGTAACAGCCGTTTGTGTTCCGACTTCAATTGTTTGCTCAACAACCTGTGGGTCAAACCTGAAGTTCAGTAACAAAACACTTCAAATAGCAAGACCTCAAGGGTGGTTTACCTTTTTGGACCGTTCGATGACTTGGTCTGTTTCATCCATTGTCTTCTTCCCAGCATCAATAAGTTCTTGATTTGACATGGCTACAAAGCAGATATATGATCATGAAAAGAGGCTGACCAACAAGTAGAAGTATACTTTACCGGAAGACGAAGAATTTGAGTTATGCATCCTAGTATACACTCTCTTAATTTGATGAAAAGAAAAGACGAGAGGTAAGGAGTTGAAAGGTAGCCGAACTTGGAGCAAAGTATGTTCTACATGATACCAGGTCTATTGATTGGAAGTTGGCAATTTTTGGAAATAAAGAAGGAACAACTACAAGCAAAACTAGCACAGGGAATAAAGGGACAATTAGCAGGACATGCCCATATTAACATCACGTATTAGCAGCCACTCAGCAACTGAACGTACAACAAAATGATAATTCCACCTGAAGCCATTTGAACATTTTCTTCAGCAATAGGTTCACTAGCTCCCGCTCCCATGTCAAAAAGTTCAACCCTCTTATTACCAAGTGTATTCATATACCTGAAATATAGCCATAGAGAAGCCACATGAATTTCAAAAGGAACTAACTATAACAATTAAGAACTACTTTTCAACTTTACGAGTCCAATTTTGAGACAGTTAAATTTACTTGGCCAACTAATCCTGTCATAAAGTTCTATGGGAAAAATTCTAACTAATACAGAGTCCACTTCAGTATAGAATAAGCCATTATAGTTAGAACTTACTTTTAACTCCAAATAGTTCAATATTCCAGACTCATAATATGTAAGATAGGTGAACTTACGTTTTCCTTAGAGCCACGTAAGAGTTTAATTCTTTTATCTGCAAAGAATAATCAATTAACAAACATATTATAACTGTGAAATAAGAAACGTGGTCCAAATAAGATTCAATGAGAACTCACCATGGACTGCTTCTCATCATTCAGATGTTTAGTAACCTCAGCAGGATTTTTATTTTCCTCATCCTTGATTTCACGATCGAACTCTTTAATCAATCTGCAAGATTTGATTTAAGCAGAGACCTAAATTCTATGAATATTTACTTCAATGCAAATAATAAGTATTCCCTATGTAAGTTTCCTAACATTGATGCAGAGAAAATATAATTTTACAGGAAGAACAATATGAGGTGAGACCATGAAAGAAGCATGGATAAAACCTGCAAGTCTTGATTGACCAGGGAAGCTTTCAAATGGTTAAAGCAAATGAATTTTCATCAATCAACTTAATCCCTAGAAGCCAACTTATCCAATAAGATATAGTCAAACAGAAAGAAATTTTGTATGGAGTATGCTACACTTATTGAAGGAGAACTTAAAAACGTGTCAGTCAATTAAACATATGCAACAAAGGAGATGATCCAAAATCTGGAGACAGTAATGTCAAAAGCAATTAAAAGAGACAGTTCAATATTTGGCACACCTCTTGCACTCCCTCATCCTCCCTGTAAGTTCTTCCAGCTGTTTGCTTTGTCTATTGGAATCTTTAATCTTATCCAGCCTCTGGAAGCCATTCCTGTAAACAGAAAAAAAACGACTCTATATTACCAACAATCATGAATCTAACGGGGATTAATGCTTATAGAATGACACAAACAGAGCATAAGAAGAGAATCAGTCCACTATGGTCCCAACCAGAACCAAGAGAAGAAGATGAAGAAATTATAATAATCAGTGAAAGACAGGCAGACAAACGGTTGATCATTACCATCGTCAAGTGAGCTCGCAGGATTGCCCATCATTTGCAATAAATAAATAAATAAGAGGGATAGTAACAACATATAACAAAAGAGTGGGAAAAATGGGATTATTAGACGGAAGAACAGATTCCTTGAGATTAATCCCAGAAGGAGGTGGAATGGGCATAAAAACGAATACTACTTCAACGACCGTCCTGTACTAGAGAGCTATAAACTGATTTCTTGATGGTTATCGACTGGAGTGCATTTATGCTTGGATGATCGGACTAGGTAATTATGGCAAATTAATATTAAAGTTAAGAACTTTAGGAGAGGAAGGAAAAGAAAAACATACGAGAGAGCTCGAAAGTTGTCCTTGATTTCATCATGAATCTGCTCCAACTGAGGGCTCATCTCCATTTTCAGGTAAGTGCCCCTAACCTCTTTCACTTATCTCTAACCTTTCCTTTCTAATCCACCCACTCCACAGTATCAAAATGACTCAAAAGAATCAAACCACATATGCCTCTTCACCATTATCCAAATCCAATATCTCCACTCGCAATAGCACAAGGAACCTCAGGGGAATGTAAACCCTTTCAAACTTCCAACGAACTGGAACCAAAGATTCAACTTTGGGAATGAGAGATCTCAAATTTGGAAGCTTTTACAGATTACATACACAAAGCCGTTGGTTACTGAAGAGAAAAAGAAAGGGAAGAATGAAAAGCAAGTAAAATGATGAAGAGAATGGAAGCTTAGGCATGATGATGTAGAAGTGGTAATAATAATGATAAGATGCTAGTAAGTTATAACGAACATAGTGACTGTGTGGTTAATTGATTTGACCTTTCTCTCTGGTTGGTTATCGGTTTCAGATCTCCTCTTCCGTTACTCTGTCTATCCTGTACTGTAAGTATTCGTCTTTCAAATAACACATATAAAATATAAAGATAGATTGTCTCTCTTTTTTTTCTTTACTTTTTGGGAGAATCAGTTACATACCCAACATATCCAATCCAACCCCATAACGGTACGGGGAATTCAGACTAAGGAGTGCATTGGAAGTTACGTGGTTAATATGTAAATATAAAGCAGTGGCTTAACTGACATAACGAAAGAATGGGAGGCTAGCTGAGTATTTAAAATGCTCTTTTCGTAGATGAACAAAATAACCTACAAAAGCTTGTAAAAATATAAGGGGATTAACTTAAGTGTGTCATTATTTAATGTTAATAATGTTAGTTTATGTTCTGCAATCAATTAGTTGGTTGTAGTTTAGTGACATAATTATTTAAAAGCATTATTTATCATATACATATTTATATGTATGTGATAAAGTTCATGCGATAAATTAATATTGCAAATGAAATCACAATGAGATCGTAATTACGAGATCCATATTGTACTTATGTACTATCTCTAAATTATTTTCAGTCATTATTTTATTAAAATTAGACATTAATAGAATATAAAAAACGAACACACTTTATGTTTTTCTTTATAAAGGAATTAGTTAACCTTATAGATTAAAGTATGAGAATACTTAAACAAACGTTTGAGTGATTATTAGCAATTAAGTTCACTGAACTAATTTCATATGAGAATTCTATTTGAAACATTACTTGTATATAAATGAAAAGTCTTATTGTATTGATTGTATAAGTTATCTTTTGACTTGAGATCTCCAAAGCATCTCATATAGAGATTGTTATATTTTAATGCTCCTTATGACTTATTATAGTCAAGAGTAGCTTGATTGGTACTCGTTGGATATAACATGAAATATATGGATGTAGTTGATTAATTAATATATGATTTATCACCCTAAAGCGATCAGAAAAAATGTTCTATTATTCTAGATTAGTATTGATTTAAAAAATCTTTAACCAAGGTGAAATGACACTTTCAAAATAGTTTTCAATGTCATTAATAAAATTAATTACTAATGGTAAAGGACTAATATGATTGGACTTAAATAGAATAGATGTTAATTCTATGCTTTATGTTTAGTCGAAATATTATATGATGAAATGGTTGAATTATATATGCAAAGTAAGTCAAAATCACTTTTATATTCCTAGATATTCAGGACCTTTTGGTGGTTATAAGTTGTAGATGATAATCTTGATCTATAAATATAAATTATTTAATTAGATAATTAAAGATGAATTAAAGGAGTTTTATTCTTCTAATCCTATACATGATTTAGAGTTATAATTTATATCTATTGCTAACATCTTTAGGAACTTAATGAGTCACATACAAAGAAAGAGTTGAAGAGATAAAATGTGTTTAGATCAAGTTGAACTTGATTGTAAAGTTTGAAAAACGTTAGGATTAAATATGAGATATTTAATAAATAAGGACCAATATGACTATATGAGATATTAGGTCTTACTTGACCAAATTGATATTTAATTCTAGTTAAAGTTTAATAAAAATTAAAATTTTATTTCAATTAAATTACTAAAAAGTTCATAACCTAATATAAATAAGTTTAGGCTTCAAAAGAGCTAGCATTTCTTACCTAACCCTCTTTATAATAGTTGTAGAGTTCTTTCAATACATATTGTGGATGCTGTTAGAGGCTCGCTAAAGGTCAAACATAAATGTGGCTATGGTGATTGAGATAAGCCAACTTTAGAAACAATGTGAGGGATTAGAGGTCACTGGATTCTTTGGGGAGGTGACTGGAAGGTAGTGGCTATTGGCATGGTGGAGGTGACATTGGTGAGGCTGTCTAGCGATAGCAACTACTAGCTTAATGAAGGCGATGCTGGTGAAGTGTAATAGGGGCGGTAGCTTTAGAAGGCGATGAAATGAAGATAGACAACTGGAGTTTTAATTTTATGAGGTTAGGTTTTTTTAGGAAGAAGATAAGGATTTTTTAGGTATATGGATAACACTATTCTAATGTTGAAATAAGAGTGTTTGGTCATCAGTAAGCTTGGCAATGAGTCAAGCCAGGCTTGAGCCTAGGTTAGGGCTCATGTTTTTTGACTTGGCTTAGCTTGACCTATTTTTTTAATTTTTAAATTAAAAAAAGAAAACAACATCATATTCTACAAAATGACTATCAAGCTTTAGACTACGTTGAGCCTGGGCAATTTGAGTTTATACCCGACCTAAGGCTTAGTTAAATATGGCCTAACTCATTGACTTTCAACTCAACCTAGTTTGCTAAGCCTAGTCATAAGGTTATAGTAACATAGGACTAAAATAAGAGTTGTTTGGATTAAGAATATTATATTCTCTGTTTGGAATGATCCTATATGGCTTTAAGGTTAAACTAAACTTGAATAAGGGTTGTTTGTGATAAGATTGCTTTATTTGTATGTTTGAAAATAAGAATAGGGCAAGCTTAGTGCATAAGGCTCCCTATTTTGCAAGAGTTAGGTAAGGGTCATCAATTGTATGCAGTCTTTACTTTGCATTTTACAAAAAATTGTTTTTATTACTCGAACTCGTGACTTCCGGTTACAAAGGAGTAACCTTACTAGTTGCTTTAAGTCCCGACCTTAGAATAACTTGTTTTAAATGTGAAATAATGTATTCTTAATTTAACTCAATTTTCAAACATAATTTAAAAGAGGTTTAAATTCAAAATCAATTCTAAAATTAAATTAATTGTTTTTCTTAATATGATTAAGATAATAATTAGACTGATTTTCTAATTTAAATTATAGAAAATTTATTTATCCAATTATAATTAATTATATTTCAATTAATATAAACTCTTTTAAAATTAAGAAAATTGTTTTGGTAATTAAGTTTATTCATTTCAATTTGATTGAAATAAATTAAAATTTTATTTAGAAAATTATTTTTTATTTATTAATTTTTTGTTTATTTGAATAATAAGTTTCTTGATTTAGTAGAAAATGTATTTTACTCATTAAATTTGAAATGTTGTTTTCATTTATTAATTGAGAAAAATGAGCTTTTTAAATATTATTAGAAGTTATTTCCTAATTTATGAAGAATTTTTAATTTTTTAAAAAGTTAGACTCTAAACAAATAATAGAAAGATTTTCTTAATTAAATTAAAAAGTGTTTAATTTAATTTTGAAAATGGTTTCATTTTAATTTTAGAAAATATTTTTCTAATTAAGGTTAAATAATTTCTAATTAGATTATAAATAAATTTCCTATTGGATTAGAATGTGTTAGTCAATCAAATTTGAGAAAAGAAAAAATCACAATTGTAAGAAGTAAGAAACATAATTTATTAAAAATTACTTTCAATTAAATTTTTGTTTAAAGAGTCAAGATAATTGAAAATAGTTCTTAATTGAATTTGAAAATTGTTTTCATAACAAGTTAAATATCTATTAAAATAGGAATTTTATTCATTCAGGAATCAATGAATTTAATCTAATTTAATTATGTAACAAGTTAGAAATATTATTTTAGATTATAAAGATAAATAACTAAAATCGATTAAGGCTTGATATTTTATGCATATAATTTGTATGTACATAAATTGCATATTTTAATATATGTTTGATAAATTTTATGCATGTTGAATTGCATATTGTGTGTGAGAGAGAGAGACTGTGTGCGCGCACGCGCGCGCGATATTTTACGTGCATTTTGTGTTTAATGAGAAGAATAAAATGAAATCCTTCGTTAAAATGTTGAATATATGTTTTAAACATGATTATTCTCTTCTATTGTTACAAGAATAAACAAAAGTTCTATTTATTGTTAGGATTGTTGAGTAAATTCAAAGCTGCTTTAACTTGAATATATTTAGTCTTTTAATAATGGCTTAACTAAATTTGTGAAATTTGGATGAGAAAATTCATAATCACATAAATTTAGAGGCAAAGTTAAGAAAAACATATAAAATATTTTTTAGAAAGAGTTGTCACCAAATAACGGATATAAAAATCATAAGAGATGTGATTGGTAAAGTTGTTGTCTACCTAATTTTAGTTAATTTGTTGAGTAAACTGAAAGACAACTAAATTTGAATGAGATCCTATTCCACTAGAGATATTAGAGTAATATTTCATAATAGTAATGAGGACTATTATTTTAAATAAAATAATGAGTAACCAAATTAATGATTAAAGTTCTAATCTCAATTGGTTGTTATGACATATAATCAATTACATACTTTTCTTACATTTTTATTTTGTTATGAGTACAAATTGTTGCTAGTAAACCAAATTTCTTTGATATAGCTTAAGTTTGAGAAGAGTTCTCAAAGTTAGATAAAATAAATTATGTCTATTATGCGATTTTGCTAGTAATCCCTATCAAGGGTTTGATGACAAAGTTTGAAAGATATGTCAATGTCATATAGATGACAAAACATGGTAACAATTTAAGGTGACTAATATCCAATAAACTTTAATGACAATATGTAATATGTATGTTAATACCATTGTAGTAAAATGCAAAAGTTTGTATGAAGTATAGCTAAATGCTATAGTAACTTGATAGGATTATTTAACTTAATTTAGCCTCTTAAAAGCATAAAAATGGACTACAATTAAGGCATTGACTTAGATATGATAATAGTTGTAATTAGAAGCAAAATTGATTGCATGAATTTTCTTGTCAATATGAGATGTGATAAAGATTATATATATTTCTAATTCATGCCTTTGAGTATTTGATACTGAATTTGAATTCAAAATTCAAGGCATGATGAGAAATAGGTTGTTAAGTAAAAGTCGTTGATAAAAGTTTATGTAAATAGTTTGTCTTTTTGTCTTTCTATTTTTTTCTCTATGGACTATTAAAAATAGTCTCTTTATCAGTTAGGGATAAAGCTGCGCACTTCTAGCTCTCACCGGACCCTATGTCTCAGTAGGACTTCTGCTGTGATGCTACTATTGTTGTTGTTATTGGATCTATGAGATGTAATAATAATTTATAAAATGATGATACCTATATTTTATTAAATTTTCTAATGACTTTATATGATATATTCATGTGTATTACATGAAATATTGAGTTACAATTTTAAAAAGTTCAAATTATTTAAATTTAAGCATGGAGAATGCCAAAGTACTTCAATAAGATCAATATGGTGAGATACAAATTTTTTAGTTATTCATGGAGAATGAGATTCTCTAGTGAATATCTTCATAACTAAATTTTATAATAATACAAATTTTGTGTAAGGAGAAAAAAACAATACGAGATATTGTAAAATGTAATTTTTATTTCTTTTGTATCTATGCCTAATACTACAATTTACTTTTGGTAGTTCTTAATAAATCAATTGGCAAGGTTTCATATTAGGCATGAAATGGTAAGACTTTGAAAGAGTCAAAGTTAATGATTTTATGATGTGATGCTTAGTTGAAGCATATATTTTCCATTAAGTTTTGGAGTAAATTAGATGATAAAAGGTTATAAGATATCCAAAAAGTTTGATATAATCTTATAACCTATTGAACAAAATATTTGTTTCAATATATACTTAGAGGATAATAATTCTCCATATAGTGGTGAGAGTAAAATGAAAATTGAAAGTTTCAATTATCATGAAAATACATCAAATTAAAACTAGTGCTTTTATTGATATATTTGACGTATAGTTAAAAGGCTATAAGATGATGAAAGATTTACTTTCATAATAAATTCAAAGACTATGTATTTAGAGATGATTATGAATTTGTTATATCTACAAGAAGGTTATTGAGAGTATAGTTGTCATCTTCAGTAGGAGAATATAATTCATATTTTCAATTGTTGAATTTATGATTGTCCAATAACAACTCTTATTTGATATGAAAAGTAACAATTTAATTATAGAAATTAGATTGATTATAAGAAAGTTGTTCGCCTATTCTAGTCTAAATACATAGATAATCTACTAAAGATGTTTAGTATTTGGTATATATGATATTTATGAAGTATTACAGATAACTATTATTCTGTGCATAAGTTGATATTTAAGTTCAAAGTTATATAGATATTAACCCTAGAAGTAAATTTTTATTATGATATATTTTACTTATAACAATATTATTTTGAGATTGGAAAGGTTCCAATATAATATTAATTGCCAATTAAGAGCAAACAAATATTTTATTTAGTAAAAATGATTAGGAGTTCTTTAATGAGCATTGTATAATTATTTACATTAATTGAGACAGTAATGTATGATAGTTGTGATTTGCATTATGTTTTAGTCAATTTGTTAGGTATTTAGTGTTAATTTGAGTGTTTAATGTGTATTTATATTTTATTTGTGTTAGTTTATGTGTTTAAGTGTTTTTATGGGTTAGTATGAGTCTTTGAGCTTAAATGTTATATTTTTGAGGTACTTTGATGTGTTTGTTAATGTTTCAAGGTAAATGCCAAAGAACGGGAAATTTTCAAAGAGTTTCGGGCCAAAAACATGACCCACAATCGTGGCATCATGATAGAAAGAGGCGAGCTGATAAGACACAAGCCACGATCGTGACATTTTGGTCACGATCGTGACAAAAACCTCTGAACCAAGCCATAATCGTGCACTTTGGGCCACGATCGTAACAGAGAGGGTTAGGTGCTGGCCACAATCATAGCAAGTAGAGCCATGATCATAGCAGGTAGGGCCACGACCGTGACTTGCATCGGGTAGACACAAAAATAGCTAAAAACTGTTAAGTTTCGGGGGGCTTTTCGGACCATTTCGGCCCCGAATCAACCCTAAGGCTTAACAAGATATAAATAGAACATTAAAGAACAGAAGAGCAGCCTTTTTGCATCAGTCAATTCTGAAACTGTAGAGAGCATATTGAGAGATTTAAGGAAGGAGACGAAGGAAGAGAGACACTGATAAGAAGCTTGACACAAAGTACTTCTTGTAATAGGTGGTTTCTTGCCGTTGCTGCCTCCACTAGTCTGTTCCAACAGTATTTTCCGTCTGTATTTCAATTTTGTTGACGTATATAATTGGGATAGTTGTTGACAATAGTTGTTGTTGAATGTCGATTTTTGTCTAAACTCACCTTCAGGATTTTGATCTTTGAGATTAATGAAAATTGATTTATTATGTTTTCATTGAGTTATTTTTGATTCAATATCTGTGCTTAATAATTTGGTAATAAACTGAGAGGTTGAACCGAGTGAATATCATCAAATTGGGTTAACGAAAGTTAGGTAGTTTGATAGATAAGAATTAAATCAAACTAGTAAAATCGTGTAACAAAAGACTAAGCATAGGTTTTCGATAGGTTATTAGATAGATTCATAACTAATTTAGGTTTCGGGTAAATTGGAAATCGAGAGATTACAATTCCATAATTTAAATTAGGGATTATAAATTAGGTTTAAAGATTATAACTCGAGAGAGAGTAATTCACCCTAAGACCGTTTAGACCCAGTAATTCGATAATTGCATAATCAATTAGATTTTTATTAAATTCAGATTAAAACACCTTTCTCTTAATTAATAGTTTCTAGGTTGTGAAAAATTGATATTTTGTTTATATTTTATGAGTTCAATTTTTGATATTGATTGTTTGATTGGTTAATTTCTACATTAGTTGTTTATTTTAATTTATTGCAAAATTTAGTCAAGCTTTAGATTTTAGGATTAGATTAACCCTACTCGTGAGAACGATACCTTATATACTATACGAATGACCCATGCGTTTGCAAAAATATCGAGGTTATAAATATTAAAATTTAGCATACGTAACCTAACGATAAAGTTTTTGGTGCCGTTGTCGGGGAGACGATAGTTTAGTTCTATAGTTTAAGGCGTTAGATTAGTTTCTAATTTTTATATTCGATTCTTTCGTTTCATTTTAGAAATTGTGCTCTTGCATAAACACAAGAATCGCGAGAGGTTCGAGTCGTGCAGCGGAGACGTTAGATTTAGATATTACTCGACTAGAACGAACCTTTAGGAAAGCTCGGCGAGAAAAAGAAGAAGAGATTGGAAAATCAATAATGGTCGAGGAGTTTCAACAGAATATCGATCAGGAAACGAACCAAAGATGACAATAAAGGACCCTGATGGACTTCATGAGGCTGGGGTTCAACCCGTCGAACCACAAGCGGCCTTGTTTGAGATAAAACTTGCACTTCTCAATATGCTTCAACAAAATGTGCAATTCTACGGATTGGCTAACGAGAACTTGAATGCGCACATAGTTAATTTCCTCGAGATCTATGATACCTTCTGGTATCATCAAATGTCAGAGGATGCAGTTAGAATCAGGCTGTTTCCTTTGAATCTTAGAGATAAAGCGAAGGCTTGGTACTAATCATTGAACCCAACAAACATCATGACGTGGGAGCAGCTTGTGCGTGCTTTCTTGGACAAGTACTTCCCATTGATGAAGACCACCAAGATTATAAAGGAAATCACCAATTTCCAACAAGGTGATGGGGAGTCCATCTACGAAGCATGGGAGAGATATAAGGATTTGCAAAGAAAGTGCCCACACCATAAACTACCCAAGGAATTCCTTTTGCAGACCTTTTATAATGGAGTGAACCCACCAACAAGAGGCACAATCGACACAGTTTCATAAGGATCCTTAATGTGAAAGACTGTTGATAAAGCAGAGGAGCTGAACAAGGAGATGGCGAGTAACAACTGCTTATGGACGAATGAGCGAAGTAGGTAACTATCTACTTTCAGAGAGCTTAAGGGAATTGTTACGGTCGATCAAATGACTGAGATGCAAGCAAAGATCGATAACTTGACGTGACAAATTAACAGTATGAGGTCCTCATCCTCAGCTCTGATGAAGGCTTTACAGTTAAAGTATGAACTCTGTGGCTAGTTAGACAATGACACTGTAGACTGCTACCTAATGGAAGAAGACAATCAGGAGCATATGAACTATATGGGAGCATAGTATAGACGAAGAAGGAGTTACAATCCCTACTCCAACACTTACAACCTCGGGTGGAAGAATCATCCTAATTTCTCTTGGTCGAACAACAATGGAGGACAGTTCAGGCCTCAGGGACAATCGGACTTTTAGCAAGATAAAGGAAGCTCGATGGAATCAAAATTGGATAAGATTTTAGATAAGATTGGAGGCATAGAGTATGCACATAGGAGGCTCAAGAACAAATTCACAAATAACAAAGAACCATGCCTTATCCATACATAATATGGAGGTCCAAGTAGGCCAATTAGCAGAGGCAATGCCTACTTGGAATGCTAGAACTCTACCAAGCAACATAGAGTCTAATCTGAAGGAAAGGATCATGAACATTAGTTAGATCTAGGGTGAAGAATCGAAGCAGGTGCAGAGAGAAGGAAGGAAGGATCAAGAAGACCTTTCAAGCAAACCAGTGATCGAGTCAATTGAGGCAACTTGACATGTATTTCCATTCCCCATTCTGGCTCAATGGGAGTTAATGCAAAGAGAGCAGCAAGGATGTTAGAGGAGAGTGAACAAAATAAGGTCGAGGAAGTGACATAACAAGTACAGATGAAGCTCACAACGAAGGAATGCGTTAGGATGAAGGTTAAGGAGCAAACTTCGAAAGAGAACCTTAACATCGCACAGCAGAAAAAGGACCCAGGGGATTTTTTCACCACCTGCAATATCAATAGAATCATCATAGATAGGGTATTCTCAGACCTAGGAGCGAGTATAAATATGATGCATTACACCTTCAGTCTGAAGTTGGGTTTAAGAGAGTTAGTGCCTACTAAGTTTTTTATGAAGACGGCTGATGGAACGATGCACAAACTGATGGGGATTATAAAAGATGTGCAAGTCAAGGCTGATAAATATACCTTTCCCATAGACTTCTACATATTAGACATTGGAAAAGATGTGGATACCCCAATAGTTCTTGGACGACCATTCTTGGCTACTACACGTTCAATGATTGATGTTGATGGGGCAAATTAATTCTGATGATAGGAAAAGGGCAAATAACCTTCCAAATGATGCAGAAAGATTACAGAATTCCTTTACCTCTGCAAAATAGAAAAGAACCGGAACCTCGAGGCGAATGGGAGGATATCAAGAATCCTGGGAATGTATTCAGGAAGAAGCACTCGCGAAGAAGAAGGCAGGGGAAAGAAAATTACAAGGAAGGTGGGGACTGTAGCATAGTAGCTAAAGTTCAAACTTTGAGATTAATGACGGCGCTACCATTGCACCATTCATTCCGACCACTGTGAGCTTAAAGGAACATCAACCTACTAATGTTAAAAGTAGTTCTTTGATTGTTTTAGTTAGAACGTTTAAATTGTGTAGTTAGGATTATTTTTGTTTTGAATAAAATCAAGAAGGAATAGGATTTCGGAATAAAGTGGATGGATTGAGCAAGCAAGTAAAAGGGCTAGAAAAGAATCAAGAAGTGAAATTGAATAAAAAAGTGTGGGCAAGCCTAGCAAGCCACGATCGTGGCCTGCGACTGGGCAATAAAGAAGGGGCAAGAATTCTTTAAAATTGTTTTTACCATTTTACCCTTTTAACCATCTATATATTCACTTCTAACTTCATTTTTACATTCACTTTCATTTTAACTTTATCTCTCTAGACTTTAAAGTCACAAAAGTTCTCACATCTCTCTAAAACTTTTCTTCAACCTCCAAATTCTACCCAATTATGTCTTGCATTAAACAATCAACCCGACGGGAGCCATATGAACAACAACAAGTTGCGAGACGTGGGAGGCAAAACTGAGTAGCAGACTTAGCATGCCCTTCCTGATCTATACAGAGATGGAAGGTACTCATTTCCAAACCCTTAGTGCTAGACAAATTTTAGTTCCAAAATAATTTGATTTTGACACATTCGATAGGCTAGAGTTATGCGAGAGGGATGACCTTAAGAATCCCAAAGAATTTTGGTTTAGGATGGGAGGACGAGCCTATGAATTGAATGTAGAAATCATATGCGAGATGTGTGGATTCCCTGAATCCTCCAACATCGATCATCATGAGAATTTTTGTCCTTCTCAAAACTAGAATGAGGTTACTGGAATTGAGCAATTTCATGCCAAAAATGCTCATAACAACATCATATGGTCCCACGAACACTTATTGTTGCACAAATTCATGTGTCAGTTGATTTTGGACAAAACTGAAACCAACAAGTGCTCCACAAAGGAAATTTTTATGTTTTGGTGCATAGACCACTGTATTCCAGTCTGCACATCCACACATGTGCTGAATGCCATTATTGCGACTCCGCGTAAGAGAAGCAACAACTTAGGAATGGGATACATGGTGTTTACTATTGTAGAATATTATGGCGTGGAATGGAGGGGATTAACTATTCATCTCCTGGAATTCCTAAACCATCACCACTTATGGCAAGCTGAGATCCTTAATTTCTGCAACATGGAACTTAGGGAAATCAGTGAAAAGACATATGTTAGAATCAAGGCAAGTCAGGCAAGCTAGAGCTCAACACCGCCTCGGCAAGCAAAAGAGTCCAGTGAAGAATTTGAGGATGAGGATGAAGAAGAAGAGCAAGGCTGGAAGAAAGTTCTGGATGCGATTTTCGAAACCAACAAGACACTTACGGAGAATACTAGAACGATAAAAGAGATGGCCCAGACATAAAGACACCAGAGTCGAGATATCCGTCGGATCCATAGATATTTCGAGGCTCAGGGCATTCAATTGCCACCTCTGACACCATCACCACCTCCATTTCTATAGGATTTATATCTAACCCATTTATTTGTTTTTTTCCAAATTAGCCTTCAGTTTTAATTTTTAATTTTATTTTATTTTCTGTCTGCTTTAATTTTTGTCTTTTCTTTTCTTTTATATGTTATGTGTTCCCGTCTCACATTGAGGACAATGTGTTGTTCAAGTGTGGGAGGGATTATGTGTTTTGCTTTTGAATGTGATTTTGCATATTATATGATGGTTATTAGGTTGCATTTTGTGAACTGTATGAATGTGTCAATGGTTTAGATAGAGCGAAATTTATTTAATTTTGAACATAATCTATTAGGCTGTAAATACTCATTAGCTCGCAAAATAGTGAATTAGGAGTCTTTGGATAAATAAACAGCTTAATTAGGACTTATTGTAAATTTAGCACCCTATAGGTTGTCACATTCATTCATAATTTGAGGCCTTTCAACTTAAGTAGCTTAACTAATATTTTCATTGAAATAAGTAGCTTAAACAACAAGGTAGGCAAATAAAAAAATATTTTTTGTTTAATAAATCACTATTTTGCTAGTCTTCGGGTTATGAATAGAACTAGTAGCCAGTTAAAAACGTGATATAGTTGAGTAATCGGATCAACACGTCTCACAAATGCGTGCCTTCGCGTCAAAAAGCTATAATGACGTTTCAACCAAGCTATTTAATAAAAACATGACTTAATTGAGTAATCAGATCGACATTCATTACCAATATTTGCCTTTGCGTAAAAAGACTAAGTCTATGTTTAAAAATGAATTAAAAACAACCTATTGGACTTGTAATAATCTTGAATTTTTGTGAAAATATACTTAAGAACAGTTACAAAGTCTGAATTGTAACACCCCATTACCCTAGAGTACGTACCGGAACGCCCGTAGGTCATTCCGACACATAACCTAAGATAACGGAGC
>JANIIA010000191.1:28189691-28214414 GCA_027478495.1 Erythroxylum alaternifolium | reverse complement strand
TGTGTGTGTGTGTGTGTGTGTGTGTGTGTTCTTCATCACCTTCACCCTAATTCTTCCCATTTCATAATCTCTCACTACCAAAATCATCAAAGCAAAACATGAACCTATTCACACTTCTCATGTACTGCTCGAAATTTTCTAAGAAAAGTTTCATGATCCAACAATATTCCCCCTTCCCTTGTTACATTCCTGTCACATAGTACCTCCCTGTGCCGATGGATAAAACTTTGAAACATGGACACATATGGAAATTAGCTGGGATCCCTAACTGACACTCTAATAGGAAACCAACCTTAGCATCAATACTGTATCTATGTTTGAGCTACTTCCAGTGCTATTTTGCTGGAACACTTGGACTACCAATCACAAAGACTAGTCTGCAATGCTATAACTCAGCTTCTTACATGGAAATTTGAGTTCAGGTGCATTCTTTTTGAGTAAGCAAATAGGAGATTGAGCTATTGCCCCAAAGGCGAGTTCAAACACGGTAAATAGGCATATGATATGTGACAGCAATTTTGTCACTCACTTTCAGCTATTAGTGAGGATGATTCGTTGGTATTAAGGTTGTCATTATTAACTAAGGCCTCTACTGAATCTGACACATTTTCTAACGAGGAATCAATAAACACAATTACTATTTCTTCTGTATCTACAGAAGGTTAGAAACTGATTTTTGTTTAGGGGAGTTTATGCCATAATATGTTCAACTTCAGCACAAAAAACTACAACCCCTTAGCAATTGATTATAGAAATTGTAGTATCAAGAGTTAGGTATGTTCCAGTAACCTTCTATCCCTTCGTATCTTAATGCTACTAACAAGTGAACATTGAACACTTTTATCTAATTTAAATACTCATAATACTTGCAACTCTTAGTGTTGCACCTCAGTGGTTGATTTGACTTTACCAAGACATCGAAGGGTACTTGATAGGTAATGCAAGATTTCTCCACCAATCAAAAACATGGCTGTAACAATTTTAAAATTTGGGATGGTTAATCCGTTGAAATGTACCCTTTGATATGAAAAGATGAAGCACCTGATTGATATAACAATCACTGAAGGAAAGATATCAAGGAAATAGAGGCTTTGGGTAAATATTACAGATAGAGCATTTAGGTATTAGATAAAAATGAAGGTTATGAATTATTATTTTTTGTTTTAATGTAATTATTGATGTAAACTTTTTGCCATATGAAAACTTACTTATTTACGGGTCTTATTGACATGACATATCATATTATTATCGTCAATTAAAGAATTAACAGAGAATTAGTTTTGTAATAAATTAAAATTTTGAACATTTTATTAATATTTTAACAATTTTGACTAGTATTCAATTAAACAAAGTTTAAGATTGTAAATATAATTTACCCATTTGAAAACCAATTTGAAATGATATACTGTATTATAGTAATACCAAACTAGTATAAACTCATACATTATTCGTTACTTGGACTGATATATTTCTATTAGTTAGGCCCATCTCTTCAAGTCAGACAACACATGTACTGGATCTCTCTTCACAGCCCATGTCCTAGGTCTCTCCTGACAACATATTTCTTGGATCATCTCCTGATGCACATTTCCTTCCCTTGCTACATCACTGCAATAGAGTGCCTCTCATTGCCTGTGGACAAAACCTTTGAAACATGGACACATATAGAAGTTGGTTGGGATCTCTGACTAATACTCTAACTGGGGACCAACTTTAGCATCAATGAATCTACGTTAGAACGACTTCCAACACTATTTTCTTTTGCAGGAATACTTAAACTAGCAGTCACAAAGCCTTTGTAAGTCTGAAAAGAAATCATCGATGGAAGATCCACTAAAGAATATTATAAGTTTGTACATATATCAAATATGTATAACCAGATAAGTAGAATCAAGAGTAAAGGTAAAATCTTTTGAGTTTAGCATACGCATCGGCATTCCTCTGCCTATCCTACGACATCTCTTTGCTGGGTTTTTGGTGGAATGATGATAACAGTTATTGATATAAACGATTTCAAGTGGAATCCTAGTATTACCTTCAATGACCAATAATAAAGTGCAAAGTCGTAAAAAAGGGAATTAAGTATCTTATTGTTCAAGGAAGTGCTAAGCTCAATTATTCTAAGAGACATTTGTTTGTCATTGAACTTACTATAAATTTAAGTGTGTCAATAACTTTTTTTATATATTAGTGGAGTTAAAAGACCCTTATTTCTAATGATATCTATAATGTGTGGAGAAGTTATTCAAAGAAGTGACATAAAATTTCACAATAGAATCGCAACATCCAATAAAAATTATACTAACAAGTGAGATCTAGAGAGGTTTAGAAGTATGTAAACTTATCTATAATTAATAGAGAGGTCGTTTCTAAATGATCCACGCAAAGAGAAAAATAAAATATATAAATAAAATATAACAAAATAATAAAAAATATATAAAAACCAAAAACCAAAAAATAAAATAAAAACATAGAAAATAATAATAATAATAATAATAATAATAATAATAATAATAATAAGCCATCCGTCAAAGTATCTTGCAAAAAAAAAAAAGAATCACATTCTTTTTGTCTCAAAGGTTTAAAGGATTCTCTTCATTTGACATTTATTTTGAAAATTATACATCACAATACTTAAATGTTTTTTTTTTGTTTTTGTTGAGACACTATATTCCATAAATTTGAGAAAGTAATTAGAATTGGAAAATTTCATAGTTTGTTATTTTAATGTTAGTTAAGTTTTATTGTAGAACTGTTTCACTAAGACTTGATAAAAATAAGCGCTAAAGTATTTTCATATATTATTCTTTTATTGTACCTTTTCTTCTTATATCTTAATAAGAATTTTTTAAAAAGATATAATGTAATAACTAATTATATTTTGTTATAACTATATTAAAATATTCAAATTAGGATATAACAATCAAGTTAAATATTTGTGAGAAATTAATAAGGGTTTAAGTTCTTTAATTTATAATTTATAAAGATTAAAGATTTGATGACTATTCGTATAATGTATTTTTATTTGCTATAATTCTAGTAACTATAAAGAAAATAACTACTGTGTGTTGTATTTGTTGAATCAATGATATTATACTTGGTCTGCTGCCGCCGGCATCCTCTCTCAGTTTGTTGCGGTATATGCAATAAGATCGATTAATACAAGAGGTCAAAAATGACAAATGCATAATAGACAAATTAATTATTTTTCTAATATGCCAATTAAGACCAGACAAATCACATAAGAATTCTTGCCTTTGTCTCACCTCAAAAGTCACTTCGTATTTGAACTTCAAGGAAACAACAGAAATCTACTCCTCCATTTCAATCGGCCTTGTCTGGTATGTTTATGGTTCCACACAACAATTTCATTTACCATGTGTATGGAAGCATTGCTGAAACATCATACTGGGATTCAATCCTGCGCACTGAAGAATAATTACTATATATATTTTGTATTTAATTTCTAGAATCAATATCACTTAAATTTTATAATATGATTAACAAATAAAATATAATAATGCATAACCCTAATTCGTATTTTATTTTAATGCTTGATCTTTTTCTTTTTGTTTCCTTCAAACTGATTTTAAAATCAACCCATCTCAACTATAGTAGTTGCACAAGTATCTGATTTTTAACAATATCTATACAACACGTTGAAAGAACTCTATAATTATTATATAAAAGGTTAGTTAAGGAGTATTAGCTCTCTTAAAACCTAAGTCTATTTATAATAGACTTTTGGCATTTTAGTAGTTTAATTGAATTAAAATTAGATTTAATTTCAATTAAAATTTAATTAGAATTAATTCTAATTAAATATTAATTATACCCAAATAAAGTCCAATCTTATGTTGATACTTATTTATTAATTATCTCATATTTAATCATAAAATTTCTCAAACTTTACAATCAAATCCAACTTGATTAAAATATCTTTTTCTCTCTTCAATTTGTTCTTTGTGTATGACTCATTTTGTTCTCAAATATATTGATAATAGATATAAATTATGACCCTAATTATATTTATGATTAGATAAATTAAACTTCTTTAACTTATATTTAATTCTCTAATTAAAAAATTTATATCTATAAATCAAGAATGACGTCAAGCAATTTATCATAACCATTCAAATATTTAATAATGTCAAAGTAGCTTTGATTAATCATTTTGCGCAATAATTTTTCAAATAATTTAATACTTTCAAGATGGCAAATGGGTCTGAGCTTGGCCCAACTAGACTCAAAGTCAAGAGGCCAGACTCGAGGTTCACAAGCTTTAGGATGGGCCTCAGGCCCAGTTTTTTGTGCCAATAGCCCGAAGCTTGATCTTTTTAAGCAAAAAACATCATTTTGGACTTATAATTAAAAATTTTTGGCTAGGTTGGGCTAGGCTGGCACTCGGGCCACCTCTGGCCCTGTGGGGCTCGAGCTCAAGCCCCCTATCCAGGGTCAAGCTTGGCCCCAGCAGGCAAGGATAGGATCGAACCGAGCTAGAGTATTCCTAAATACTTTCATCATACAATTTTCTGATTAGACATAAAGCATAACATTAATATCTATTATACTTAAGTCTAATCGTGCTTGTTTTCCGCTATTAGTAATTGATTTAATTAATGACATTCAAAAATTATTTTCAAAGTATTATTCCACCTTAACCAAGATTGTTTTGAATCAATACTGATTGATAACAATAAAATATTCTCCTTAGTTACTTTAGGATGATGAATCTTATATTGATTACTCAACTACTTCTATACAGTTTATGTTATATATCTAATGACCACCGACTGAACTATTATTGACTGGAATTATAGGTCATAAGTAATATCAAAATATAACAATTCTTATACGAGATCTTTTGAAGATCTTAAGACAAAGGATAAATTATACAATCATCATAATAATAATTTCCCTAGACATACAAGTAATTTTCTAAATAGAATTCCCATTTGAGGTCAGTTCAATTAACTTATTCTCTAATATACGTTAACACGTTTATTTAAATCTATCTATACTTTAGTTTATAAGCTCGACTACTTCATAAGGAAGAAATATAATGTGCTAGTCCTTTTATGCTTTATTAATATCCGGTCTTAATAAAACAATGACTAAAAAAGATTAAGGATAATACATAAATGCAATATAAACTGATAATTATGATCTCTTCATAATTTTATTTGCAAAGTATATTTACCTCTTAAACTTTAACATATATGTCCGAATATGTATAAGATAAAGAACGCCTTTAAATAATTATATTACTAAACTACAATCAATTCATTGATTGTAGAACATCAACTAACAATCTTCCATTTGCACTAGGCCAATTGTTTAAATATCTTATATCATATCTCTATATGACGATTATACTATGACTAAAACAGTAGTTTAGTGAGAGAATTCTACAAGATTTTTTACAATGAGTATTTGATTAAATATAACAATTTCATCTTATTTTTCATCATAATTAAAAGAAATTGTCTAAATACATACTTGGACCTTTGATAAGACATTAACTCTTTTTACATGCCCAATGGTTCTAATATTCTACAATACATTACTGATTGAATAATTCAAGAAACTATACTAAGTTTATTAAAGAACTTCTTAATCCAAATATTTTTTTCCACTAAACGAAAAATATATTATGACCTAATTAGTAATTAATACTACATTGGAACCTTTTGATCTTAAAATAATATTGTTTTTAAGTAAAAGATACCTTAATTAGGATTTACTTCTAAATTTAATATCCTTAAAACTTTAAACTCAAATATCAACTCATACACAAAATAATGTATATTTTTTTTATACTCGACTAGTATGAGATATCTCAAATAATAAACACTTTCAGTACATTATTCATATATTTGGACTAGAATAGGGAAACAACTTCCATATCTATCTCAATAGATCTAAATCTCATAATTAAGTTACTACCCTTTCCACATTCAATAAGAGTTGCTCTTGGATTATCATATATTCAATAATTGAAAATATGAATTTTTATTTATTAAATATTTAATATTTAATCATAAAGTTTCTTAAAATTTACAATCAAGTCTAATTTGGTTAAAACATCTTTTTCTCTCGTCAGTTCATTCTTTATGTATAACACATTGGGTTTTCAAATATATTGACAATGAATATAAATTATAATTCTATATCATATTTATAATTAGATAAATTAAACTCCTTTAATTTATCTTTAATTTTCCAATTAGATAATTTATATCTATAAATTAAGATTGACATTTAGCATCACATCATGACCATCCAACTATTTAAGAATGTCACAGTGGTGACAAGTAGGAGTGGCCAATGGGTTTCAATTTCTCACTTAATTTTCTCATTTGTAGGAGGTCTTGAGTCCGAGTCACCAAAGGGAGAGAGGGGGAATTTTTTCTTGTTGATGATCCTCTAACCCCCTGTAAATGCTCCTTAGTAGGATCAATTGCGGACGTCTCGCTTCCAGCGGCAGTGTGGGAGTTGAAACTACTGGGAACCTGGTGCTGATGAGAACCTGATGCTGAGTAGGGGTCAGTGATCAATCAACAGCTGACCAATTAGTATGTGACAACTCCTTGTGTGCAGAAGTGTCCAGGCTACGTAGGAACTTGAGGGACCTTGGTGTACAAGATTTACCTTTTCTAAGGTTCTAGGGTAGGGCCTTAGGAGCTTAGAATTAGTCCGGCAAAAGTTGGGAACCTAATGTATATATAAAAAAAATGTCAAAGTAGTTTTGACTAGACTTTTTGTATATGATTTTTCATATAATTTAATTATTTCATTATACAATGTTCCACTCTATTTGAGTCCAACCATACTAGTTCTTCACTATTAAAAACTAATTCAATTAATAATATTTGAAAATTATCTTCAAAGTATCATTATACCTTGATTAAGGATTTTTTGAGAACATCCTCCCTAATTACTTTAAGATGATGAATCATATATTATTCACTCAATTTTCTCCATTGAATTTATGCTATAGTCAATGATTATCAACTAAGATATCCTTAACCAGAATAGATCATAAATAATATCAAAATATAACAATCACACTATAAGATACATTGGAGAACTCAAATCAAAGGATCACTTATACTATCATCTCAATGAGAATTTTCATAGAAACATAAGTAATGTTCCAAATAAAATTTTCATATAAGGTTAATTAAGTGAACTACTTTCGCACAAGCACTCATACGCTTATTTAGGTATCTCTATACTTTAGTATATAAAATCAACTACTTCCTTTATAAAGAAGAAACATAATATGTACTAATCTTTCTACATCTTATTAATCTTTAGTTTCAATAGAACAATGATTATATAGAAGATAAAAAAATATTTTTAAATAATTATGTCATTAAATTAGGATCCATCAATTAATTTTATGAAATAAACTATGAAAGCACAATAGCTTTTGTTTTATGAATTTATTATCAAGAAGTGACATTCCACTCTCTCACTTCTGAAGTTAAAAAACAAAACTGCTGCCACCGAGAAAGTTTCGGTTCAAATCTTGGCTTGCAAGTGTCGAGAGCAGTACTACGGTTTTTACATTTTTACCCCACAAAAAAGATTTTTCATTTCTCTTCACAATCTTCCAAGGTCGAATTCTTTGTGAATTATCAAGAAACAGTATTTACCATCTGGAGGGCTGTTTATTTCTTGCTTAAGCCTCCAAGGGTACTTAAGTATGGTCTCTTTCTTTCTCTGAAAAGAGTTGATAAGTATATGTATGGTTAAAAAAAAGGAACAATTTAGTCGCCATGTTAGTATTTGTACCGTTCAAGGTCTCAGTTATGGCCGTAAAAGAAGTATATTGATGATGCATGAAGATCTGGACTGAAAACGACTGATATTTTAGCACTCCCTTTTCTTCTTTATCCAGTTGGTGATCAGAGCCGGTTTATTGGTCACTCTCTGTCTAGGATTCTTGAGCCTTATTTTTAAGCCTCAAACGTTGCTTTCTATCAGCATATTAGTTCTTGCACACATCTATCAAATCTATTATTTACATGTTCTACCTCATCTGGTCTGTTCAATTTTTATGCGATAGTAACATCCAATTAGAGTTTTCTTACATAACTGTTTTTATGTTTTAGCTAGCTTATAGGCGACGAGAGAGAGCTTTAAGCGGGACTGTGTAAATGTGAGATTTCTGTAACACCTTCCTTGTCTTGGTTAGGAGCTGCCCTAGCTTCGCACCAGGTTACTCTTTCTCTGTCGCTGATAACCTGATATATTTCCTGGGCCAGTCTGCGTCGCTTGGATTTAAATAGAATCGTACAAACATTCAATGCATGCACTAAGCTTAAAAGTGCAACTTAGTCTAATCCAAACATCTTTGCACCGACAGTGCACTGCAGTCTCCAGATGACCATGTTGTCTACTCTAGAGTCCCAGGACAGGGAGTTATGTTACATGAATGAAGTAATCACTTTTAGTCAAATCAAATCAAATAGTCAAAAAATGCACCAAAGCTTTGAATGTGATTCCCAAATCCCAAGCCAATTAGTTGGGTTGGTGGTTTTGCATTTATGCCCATGGACTGGAGTCCTGACCAAGTAATGGAGAGTGGAGGGAGACACAATTTGGTTACCCATGCAAGTGAAAACTGAAGTAACCCATTAAGGCAACTCCCATCACATGACACTTTCTTTTAACATCATACGTAAGGTCCGGGGTACTTTTTAACTATCTGATATCGAATGACGACAATGCCCCTGTGCAAAAATTTGATTGAACAGGTTTTTTCTACACTGAAAATACTCTGATGGAGAGACTCAAGTTTATATCTGTTCTTTTGAAGGAGGCCAAGGCAATGAACAAACGGTAGAAAATTTCTAGAGAGAGTTGCTTGGCTGCCTAGAATCCACAAACGAATGTTAGGGTTTTGCTGGCTGTCTCGAGAAAATTAGCTTCGAGCGCGGTGCATGTTTGGTCAGACGAGTCAGGCCTCGGGGTTTTTAAACTCAAATGTGTTTTGGATGTACTGATTACTGAACGCAGCATTATTAATAAGATCAAACAAACTCCACCACCAGTTACAAAAGTAAATGCTGAAGGAAGGAGGGGTAACAGTGGGATTTCAAAAGTTGGTAGAAATATAGATAAAGATGAAAGAGAGTAGGACAGACATTGCTTGCGCAAATCTGGCTTATCTAGAGAGCTTTTGGAAGAAGTAAGTGAAAGGCAAAGTTTTGGGGTGTTAAATGCAAAGATTTCAAAGCCAAATCCCCAAAGCCAAATGCTATTCTTCTCAATTTCTTGCCTATTCCAATTACTACAACAACATTTACTAGCCTTTTCTTTGTTTGGACAGACTCACACAGTTGGCAGAGGATAGATATATTAACAGAAGCGCAATGCGTTATAAGGCTCAAACAATCTCGGGTCCTCAGCTTTTCTAGTCCTACCCACCTCTCTTATTGTTGCTATTTCTCTTCCCGGTTCACCTATCCAAGGAAGGACAATAAAATCCATCGAGGGCCATTCTCAGAGGAGCGGAGAAAAGAAGAAAGTAGAAGAAAACACGTAAAAGACGTAACACTCCCATGTCCATGTTTTTTCCTCTTGTCTGATTATTTCATCATTTTTCAATTTGACCCTTTGCACTTGGGACCTTTTCTTCTTGTTTTGTTGTCATTTGTCGTTCTTATGCTATTAGTTCCACAAGGATTGTTCCTTCTCCTCCTCATTTCCTTCTCATACGTATTGTTGCAGGCTTGTGGTGGTGGTGGAATATGATGGGGCCTCTATCTATTTTCAAATGGGAAATTGAAGCATGTTTGGTGATCTTTGGCGCTGCAAGATTTGTTTTAAGCTTTTGCGAGAGATGGGTTGGTTTTAGTAGAAACCCCATTTCTGTAGTCCAATCCTTGAAAAATGCTCTCTTCTTGTTCTTCTTACTTATCTGCAACTTCTTTAGCCATCGGTAAACGGTCTTGGGGTTGGTGGTGATATTGGCTGGACGGCTCAATCTCTTTATTGCTACGACAGTACAATTTTAACTTTTGACTTTCACTTTTTGTGATTATATGTTAATTGACGATTATATGTTAATGTCCATCATGTGCAACCAGAATCTGGCATCATTTTGATCTTTGATTACTTTTTTCTTTCTCTGTCGTATTGATACTACACTGACTCTTTCGTACCCTACCCCTTTTTGAAGCAAACTAATTAAGCCCCATTTTCAGTTGATGAGAAAAGGTCGTAAAAGTTTAATGGCAGCTAATGTGGAGCGTCTACCCTCTCTAAGAGGTCGGTCAGTTAAAAGCTGTTAATTTTCTAGGGGTCCCATTAAAAGGATGCAGACTTCAACGCCTAAACACTGTTCCATTATCATTTCAAAATCACTGTCAGTCCTTCGCTTCTGTCTATTTTACTGGTTATTGTATTATTTTTCTTGGGAAATGAAGAGGGTCTTACAGTAAATGTCTCAATTCAAAAGGCTTCAGGACTTGTTATGTCATCTTCATCCACATGTACATTCCCTCTTGGAAGAAAAGTTGCATAAAAGTTTTTGTGGTTAGAAATTTCCTCTTTCATGATATGCGTTCACTTTGTTGAACTCAATAGGCTTGTGTTGTTTGCCTTTTCAACGTCTCATGTGTAGTTGGAAACTTTTTTTGGGATTAGATTGTGAGATGACAGTGCATCATTCTTGTCCACGGTCGATGCAACTGCCGGTCTAGTGCCCCTAGAGTTTAGGCTATTTTATTTAGAGTCTAGCCACATGTAAATGTCATATGTCTAGCTCCTAAATATGTCTGTATGCAATAAATGGGACTTTTGGCAAGAGAAAAACAGAGGCAAAGACAAAAGGAAAATGTTTAAGGTCTGAGTGACGGTGGCCCTATGAATGGCTCGCATGGACATGTCCTGTCATGGAGCACTTGAGGTCTGTGTATGTTCTTCCGTTTGGTTGTGCCCGGCACGTGAAACGGCTTTAGTTATTTTGAGTTCCATCCCATCTTTTGAAAGCTTTTTCAATACTGGAAACTGGGACGTGACTCAAGGGTGGAAGAGATGGAACTGATTACTGATGCTTAAGAAATTTCTATCAGATTTTCTTTAGTGTTTCTATGTCTTGTATAATTGTGCCTGTAATGCTTCTGTGGATTAGTTCACCAATTGGTTGATTCTATTTCTTGTAAATGCTGTGTTTCTACTAGGATTCTCTGGTTTGTTTGCAAGCCTAAAAGAGGCGGTTCATTCCGGGAAATATCCATACTTTCCCTGGCCTACACAATCATTCACACTGGGTTGCTGTTTAGACCCAGTTCCAAATTTTGCTTTCGTACGGGCCACGCGTGTAAATCAACTTTGGGTGGAAAGGAAACCGAGAATTGAAATTTGAGGTCTGAAATTGCAACGCTACAAGCCATGGATGAGAGAGTTTGGGTGCTAATGTCAGAGGTCTTTTTCTGTTTAGATTAGGCTAATCCTTTTGGATACGGTCAGGTCACTGGTAAATGTTGGAATTCTCTTTCATGATGAATTTGTACTTGAATAGTCCACTCCACATAGGGAAAGAAAAAACTAGTGGTGAGAGCTTAAGCAAATTCTCTACATTCACCCACGGTACCCGTTAAGGTTGAACTGAAAATGTTATTCGATACAAATTCTATAGTTGCATACCATGGTTTCTCTAACAAAAAACAAAAAATTACAAAAGACAATAGGTAGAACTGTTGTGACTTCGTCTGTGGGTATGAGGGCACTAGGGCTTGACGAACATGGGGCTGAGATCTTGGAAGCAATGGCCTACTACTAAGTGACCCGGCGTTCATATCGCAAATTGATCTCTACTTATTTTAAATCTAATTACGAAATATAACTAAGGCCAAATCTCTAGCATCTTTTAAAGGTCGCCTAAGGCCAAGAAGCATTGGCACATGGTGTTGTTCAGCATGCAAGAATTCCAAAACCATGTTGACTGAGAGAGACTAGAAAGAAGCGTCCGTTTCTCAAGTTGTATGCCGATGAATTGGCTTTAATCATGTTGAAGCAGATCTCAAGATAATCCATATTAACAAATTGGAAGTGGATCGCAAGATCTCATGTGCTCACACAATATAATAGATTTTATTGGATTTCTTGCCATTACTGTTGACATCCATACACCCTCCTACCAAGTGCGAACTTACCTTACATTGGGTGACAATTGTTACCACTAGACTACATGGGCATGCCAAACATCAACCTGGACCTTAAAGGCCTTCTCTGTATGCACCCAAATTGGTATCATATTTTTACTCGATTTTGTATCTTATCCTACATCTTTCTGAATAACCATGCATGAAGGAAACTACTACGGCCTGCCTCAGTAATGAAGTGTGTAAGGATCAAGCATCCAGTGGTCCAGTCCCTTAGTTATACTTTGATGGAAATTTCCTCGAACGCTCACATTCTTGGGCAATAAAATCTACCACATTTACGTGCTGTGGGGCGCAGTTCTTGTATTTATTCTTCCAAAATGATGTAAGCAGTATAACACTTCTGTAGTCAAGCAATGAAGTACGTAATTCAGGAAATTTCATAGAATGTAACAATGCAAGCGTCCAAATTGATATGAACCACTCCCCTTTATCCTTTATAATATTTACAGATGCATTCAAGAAGTACCAGAACCAAGGCAAAAACTGACATTCATTTTATACGTACTTATATCTATATGATGTGCCAATATGTATTGCTTTTCTTCCATCAACAGAAGTCGCAAGTGCACATTCCAAGAGCACCCGGCCCACAAACTTCCTTGCCGAAGCTGTAGAGAAGCAGGAGGAAAAATAGAGCAATTTTCTATTTATTAAGCATACTAAGTTCACAGAATCATAGACATAACCCGAAGTTCCAGAAACTGCAACAAGCCTTCAAGTATATAACCAGTTTTACAGGTAGATTCCTCTAAATGCGATAAAAGTTGGATCCAGCAAAAACTAAAATATCTATCAATCCATTATAATGAAATCCAGCAGGAATGGGTTGAAATAATAAAAGACATTCTAATCATATACAATAACAGAAAGTTGAGAAGTTTTTGTATATATGATTTGAAGATCGGGATCACTGGGGATAAGGATGATTTCCATGTGAGGTCTAGTGAGAGTTTTGGGTGAGCTGATCATGACTTATAACATTGGATAATCTAGCAGGAAACGGCAGAGTAACGTAGGCGTCAACCAAATGGGGTACGGCAATATGAAACAAGCAAAGCACACAGAATTAGCTTAAAGACTACAAAGCAATTTTCTGCCACAAAAACATAAACCAAGCAAGATCGCGAGAGGAAACAAATTCTTCTAGATTTTATACTGAGAAAACATTCCAATGTTAATGGGTTTAGCCAACTGGTAACAATGCTGGTGAGTATATTAAAATAAGAAGGGTAACAATACTTCTGCAAGGTGGTGAACAAAAATAAAAAGATGCCTGTTAGTGCACTGTTATTATCAATGTTAATGATCCTCAAAAATCAAGGCAAATACCAAGTCCAATACTGACTCACAACATGGACTTTCACATTAAGATGATAGATAGCATACATGTAAAGACATATTTTCTAGTTTCACATGACACCACAGGACATTTCTGTCCAAAATAAGTTGTTCATGATGAATGGTAGATCTATTGCTCACGCAGAGATAACAACTCCAATGGCAATGAACAAAGGGATGAGAGATCTCCAGCTGAAGACATTAGTCAATCTAATAAACCCTTTCATTGCTTGACCACATTCTCTAAGTACCACTTATAGGTATTAACAAGCCCATCTTTCAGAGAAATCTTAGGTCTCCATCCCAAACCCAGCAACTTAGAACTATCCATAAGCTTCCTAGGAGTCCCATCAGGCTTGGAAGAGTCCCAAACAAGCTCACCTTCAAAACCCACCACCTCCTTTACCAGTTCAGCCAACTCCTTAATGCTAACCTCTTTTCCACTCCCCACATTTAAATGCTCCAAGTCACTATAACTCTCCATCAAAAACACCACCGCATCAGCCAAATCATCAACGTGCATAAACTCCCTCAACGGACTCCCCGTGCCCCACACTACCACCTCCTTCGCCGCCGCCATCTTCGCCTCATGAAATCTCCTCATCAACGCCGGCAGGACATGTGAATTCTCCGGGTGGAAGTTGTCATTTGGTCCATATAAGTTGGTGGGCATCCCTGAAATCGCATCCCAATTGTACTGAATCCGATAAGCTTGACACATCTTGATTCCAGCAATCTTCGCCACCGCATACCATTCGTTCGTTGGCTCCAGTGGGGCTGTCAGCAACGCGCTTTCTGGAATCGGTTGTGGTGCGAATTTCGGGTAAATGCACGAAGAACCCAGGAAAAGAAGCTTCTTGACATTGTGGCGATACGAGGAGTCGACGACATTGGTCTGGATCTGGAGATTTAGGCCTATGAAATCGGCCGGATACGTGTTGTTCGCGTGTATGCCACCTACTTTCGCTGCAGCGAGGATCACGAACTTGGGTTTCTCGGCGGTGAAGAAGGACTCGACGTCTGATTGGCGAGTGAGGTCGAGTTCGGCGTGTGTTCTGAGCACGAGGTTGGTAAAGCCAAGGGCCTTGAGCTTGCGGACTATGGCCGAGCCGACGAGACCACGGTGGCCGGCGACGAAGATCTTGGCGGACTTGTCGGAGAGAAAAAAGGAGTCTGCAAGAATTGGGAATTATGAATTAGAAGTTGTGACATCTGAGAATAGTGTTAACTGAGAAAATGTTGGATCGAACAAGTAAATAAAAGCCAAAGCTAGAAAGACATGACACAAAAACAGAAAGAAATGAATTGTAATTTATACCGTGGTTGGTTTCGGCCATTTGGGAGATGAAAGTTGAGAGCTTGCAGAGTTTAACTTCGGTAGCGACTTACACCCCACAAGTCTCAAAGGCTAAGCGCCAGCTGGCAAACCTTTGGTTGATGTGCAGAGGATGGACTAAATAGTAATAATTTTGTAGAAGAAAAGGTAAGCTTAAAAAAGACTCGCTTTTGAGTTTCGGTTTTAGTTTTTAGGTTTTAAGGTTGGAGTTTGAGCTCCCAATTTATAGGACTTAACCGCAGTGTTTCTGGGCTTCTTGAGGCCCGTAACAGTCTTCATACCATTAGGACGCAGACGCTGTATGTTACTTCTCGGTTAAATAGATATATATACACAATTGGGAGATTTGTTCTATGGGTATGTGTGAAAATTTCTAGCCTTTACGCGAGACAGGAGAAAGTTTTGTGAGAGTTCTAAACACCTTGAACCTCATTTTGAACACAGTGAAATTGATTCTTTATTCTATATGAGTTTTTTTCCTGGTACTTGGGTTCTCATGTAATTTTTGTGTTTACGTAAATTCTCATTTTCTTATTTATATATCTATAACAAAGATATGATTTCAAAATGATCAAACTCATAACAATCGAAGAGTTCTAACAATATTCAATACTCAGTGTACTGTAATATTGAGATAGTTAATATAAGAAAAATCTAACATATACAAAACTCCGACAGTTTCAGAGTCAAAGGTCACCAACAAAAATACATCGAATCACTGGAGAGGGAGAAGATCGACAAAGTATCCTGTTATACGAGATTTGAAAAGAAGATCCTGAAAAATAGTTTAGGGGAGTTAAACCTTGTTGAGTGGATTAAAACTATAGTTATATCATGTATTCCTAAAGATTTCAAATGATACATATATGTATATATTTATAATGTATTGTATCCATAACTAAAATTTCATAACATAATTTTATTCATAAACATGCATGCATTGCTCATATTAATATCATGTCAAATAATCATTACAATCACAAATCATAAATAATAGTGGAGGAATGATGAATGACTTTATAACATACCCGTTACCCATAGTCTATAGTCATAGAGGTTCTCTCGTTTCATACGGGTCACTTGGTCTAAATATAGTGGACTACCATTTGAGAGCCACACTCAACCAAACTGCCATAGCCTCACTAGGATATGATTGTCGTTCGATTTTGAATGAACTGCTACAAGCATAATGAGCCATATCATATACTATATATCGGCTAGTATCTGAGAGCAAGCTCAATCGAACTGACCAAACTGTCTCATATCTTAATCAAAAAATCCATCTAATACTAACATAAATCCATAACTGACTAATTGACTTATTATATGCACAACTTGGTGACACCCACTAGGTAGCTCATACCATAACAATCCTCCACATTATCACATATCAAGACAAGCATAATATTGCCCAACAAAAATATGTATACATGTGTCAATTCATAAGTATCATGTGTGCATATGATAATGATGGTAATTTTTATGATGAATACGATAATGAATTCTAATGCATGTTCATAATCATGAATATTAACTCACAGGTAGAATGCGCTCCTTCGTGTCGAATCTAGTGCCTCGAAGTGGATGGTTCTACTCCTAATTAATCTATAGAAAGAAAAATAGGAATGACCATTAAGATTTAAAACCTAAACCAAATTTAGATACCTCGAGAATAAGACCATGACTTGACACTAAGGGGCTCTATTTTCTATTTAAAAATAGTGATGTCACATTTTACGAGTAGCCTACTGAAAATTCGACAAAGTTTTTCCTGTAAAACAGACATCCACATTTCAAAAGAAGGGTCATTCTTGCAATAAAAATACATTTTTATATCTACTAGAAACCATAGCTCATTTTGAGCCTCCAAACTATATGTCTATGCTCAATTGAGTCTATATTTACATCGCAAAATTCATAATAATCTATTTTATAATTCAATTATATCAATTTCTAACCCATACACCCTCATTTATACTCAATATATCCATAGTCTCAATTCTAATAACAACTCAATTTAATTAATTTAATGCATTTCTATAAGAACATAACCCTTTCTGAATTTTTATCTCACAAAATATGAATAATTTCAACACACCACTTTTATGAAAATTGATCCATATAATAATTGGAAAATTTTAAAATTATTTCCAGCAATTTTTGTGATGGCCAGAAAATTACCAATAGCTTCGGAGCGTGAGGTACATGTGTCGGCATCGGAGAGAAGGTGTTCTTCTCCACCCATCGAGCTCACCTCAAGGAATCCAATGACATTGTTCTTGCATCAAAACTCCTCCCATTTTGTGAGAATCAAAGGATTAAAGCTCAAAGGTGACCCATGTTTGTTCACCAGTAAAATGGGTCGATTGATGCTGAGTTTTCTTCCTTTCCTATGTTTTTAGGGCCGTTAGACAAGATGGTGGTTTTAGTTTCACCCCAAAAATGACTAAAAATAGGAAATTGATGACTTACCTAAATTAACTAAATTTTTTTGTTGTGATTCCTCCAAATCTAGGTCAATTTTTATGACATAAGTTTAGGGGTTTCGTAGAATATCCAGAGAGTTTTTTTGTAGTCTTAGATCACCAAAAATGGTGGTCGAACGGTGAAGGTATGAGTGTCGAAAGTTGGGAGTGAATAGTAACCTATAGGGAAAAGAGTTTAAAAGAGAAATGAACTTACGCTCTCTTAAGATCAACTTATACTTTTATAGGCTTTTCTTCTTATTGGTTTATTATGACTAATTTAACAAAAATTTGGATCATTAAAAAAAAAGGCAGATTCTATAATATCAACTAACAAAATAGATTTTGTAGTTAAAAATATTTGACTAGTAAAATATTTTCGTAGCCAAAAGAATAAGATTAAAAGACAATAAATACGATGTCGTTTTGTCTACTAAAACGACATTGTTTTTTGCATATATCGACCTAATTAAGGAGCAGTCTTCATTTGATTAAGTTATCTTCGTCTTCATTGTTATCTTCCAATAGTTGCAGTGTTCATCCATCTTCATCTTTGTGTAGTGTGCTCATCTGTCTTCGCCTTTGTCCACACGTCTGTCTTTATCTTTGTCTTTGTCCACCCATTTATCTCTGTCTACATCTAGTGTGTTCGTTCGTCTTCGTCTCCAATGTTCATCTGTCTTCGTCTTTGTCCACACAAGGTTTCTTTGTGTTGGTGTGCTCTTCACTAAACTACTATCGTAAGAATAACACATCATCTAGATCTATTTTTCGAGCTTGCTCTAAGTTTTGGGTAAATTTGGTATAAAGCTAGAGAACTAAAATTGCAACCATTTGAAAGAATTAAACACTCATCACTTAGTTCATTGTATTAACACATATAGATTACTGCCTATGATGAGATATAGTGTGTTTAGTCTTACTCCCTTTACATTTTAAGATCTTGTTGTGATTTTTGTTTGCTAGATGAGGACAAATTCATGTCTGATATTGTAGTTTAATAAGTTCGTTGGTACGACGTTTAAAAAGGAAGTATTTGGAAAGACACGAGTATACTTGACATATTTGCTTCTTAAATTTGTTTAATATCTCAATATTTAAATTGCTACTAGGGGTTCCATTGATTGGTCTAAACTTAAGGCCAATATTTGAATTATTCATAAGTGTACGGTGTAATTGTAACTAACATAAGCAAGTATGGGTCGTTCCCATCAAAATAATGGTTACTAGTATTTACCTTTCTCCTATTATTTAGCCTACGAATTAGAATTTTGATTTTCAACTAAAAAAAATTAAACAATTAAAATAAAATATAAAACAATAATGAATGCAAAAGACTAAGGAAGTTACTTAGAAAACAATCAATATCAAGAATTAGTATCTAATTAATAATTCCCTTTAAAAACAATTAAATATTTATCCTTTAATTTTACAATTATTTCATTAACTATTGAATAGTGAAAATTTCTATTTTATGTTAATAAATTTCTCGAGACTACTAACAACTAACCAATAGGGTTATTAACTAAAACCTTTCTACTTAAAGTTCCTAGGATTACACCAACGATTTATGAATTTCGCTATTAGATTTGATAATAAGTTATTAATTGACATATCATTTTGGGATATTTTTAGAGCATATTGGATAAATATAGTTCTGATTATGGTCTTTTTTCGTTGTTTTTGGAAGTTAGGAGATGTAAAGCTATTTTAGAGCAAAGAAGCTAAAATCGACTAAATCGGAGAAGAATTGCACAAGGAATTTAAGAAGCTACAATGGCAGCCTAGCCATGAGTGATTAAGCGCGCGTGGGAACGTGAATGAGCTGAAATCTTGCTAACGTATAATGCAAGAAGAAAATCAGACAAGGAAGAGATAAAACGACAGCACACAGGAGAAAATAACAGAGACAAAACACAGAGTACACAGGAGAAATAAAAACATTAAAATGCAGAAGTGAAATGCATAGTAGCTGGGAGAATGAAATGACGTAGTAGACCAGACATAAAAGGCACAACAGCAGTCCAGACACCAAAACGACACACATAGGAGCAGAAAATGCACAGTAGCAGAAATAAGTTAGCTGGAAAATGAAGCGAAATGGCAGAGTCCAGAAGAATGAAACGAAAGCAGCTCAACCCAGCAGATGAGAAAGAAAGAAAATGACACCAAAAAACAAGCAAACCGCCAGCAGAAATAAGAAGCAAATGACAACGCAGAAAAGGGGATAAAACTCCAGTAGCCACGAGAGAAACGAAACACACGTAACACCAAAACGATAACGCAGAGAGGAGCACAGCAGAGAAAAAGAAGATTAGTCCAAAACTTAAGCAAACAAAGGAGAAAATGCAGAAGGCCAGAAAAGTAGTAAGCCAATAGCCCACCGAAACGCAACGCATCAGCCAGAAAAGAGGCAAAGCGCAAGACTAGAAAACGTAACAAAGGAAGATGAATCGTACACGCACAGTAGGGAGAAAATTGCCGCAGAAAGGGAAAAAGCATCCTTATCTCATCAAATCGACATAATCTATTCAAAATAGAGAGATAATCGAAAATCCATCTCCACTTCCATTTGAAATGGATTTGATAAAGAGTAAATCAGAGAGAATTCAGACACGTGGGGAGCATAGTACGACGCTGGGTGGTGTTTAGTTTTCATCTTTTGCTCCCCTCATATCCTCTGGCCGTGTACCCTGTCCCATGACATTTCGACCGTTCATTTATGTGGGATTGAATCATATTACCTTTTGCTCTTCAACTTTGGTTTTCCTCTCAATTTCTTTGGTAAGAATAATTTTACTTTTCAATAATTTTCACGTGTTCTTTTTTCTATATGACTTTAACTAATTTGTTAGTTTTAGTTAGAGGATTATATGGAAGTTTTGAATAGGTTTTATAGAATTCAATCACGCATGGGTATTTAATTATTTCCTAAATTTACTAATTTTATGATAGTTTTAGATTTTATTGAATAGATGCGTATATTTAATAATCTTGAAATAATCTATTGCTAATTAAAATGACAAATCCATAATTGTTTGTTGGTTTTAATAAGTGGCAATCGACATAATTTTATTTTCTTGTCAAGAAGTTTAATCTATATCGTGGAATTAATTATTCTAATTGCAATAAATCATCTGTTGAGTTTGTTGGTTAGAATTTACTCTTTATAAATCTTAAGGTTGTTGAAATACTAAATCCTATGGATTGCCTTTAGTTTTGTCTTTCAATTTGGAAGTAATTATTCGATTTATTCATAATTACCGTATAAAGAAAAGATTGGATATTATATATTTGTTCTTAATAACTATAATCAATTTATTCATGAATGTGTTGAATTACTTTTACATCAATGATAAATTGCATGACCCAAGGTGGAAATAAATTCCTTTAACTAAAAATTAATTTTATTGAATTTCAAATCAGTTTATTTTTTTATTTTTAATATTGAGTTTTAAACATAATTTCAAAATTCTTTTTTTAAAACTTATTTGTTTAAAAGAGATAACTACCATTTCCTGAAGTGACGACTCGACTCCACTATGCTATGTTAATATTTTGAGTAGGTTAATTATTTTTGGTTAGTTTGACACTTACCATTTGACCCTAATCTAAAGGATTTATATTGACCTCTCTCTAAATTTGCAATTAACTCCTTTCAATTAGGGTAGATCTATTCATACAAAGGATTTCTTAATCTCAGTGTTATGAATTGACATCATGCCCTAGTATTATGGATTTATTAGAACATGCATAAAACACACAATTGAGTTACAATAGATCAATCAAAACAATTGCATTAAATAAAAGAATCAAAACATATTATAGCACAAACTAAGGTTCATCACACCTAGACACTAAAGAACGTTTAGTTACACATGATAGAAAACAAAATCAAACATAAATATGCAGAAATATGAATAGAAAATAAGGTTGATAATTCTAAATCTCCCTTCTATTCCATTGACTTTTCTTGCAAGTTTGGATTTGATGTAGTCTTTAATCGAATCTCCTTTGATGTTATCTTCGTGATTTCCTTGTCTCTGGAACTTTATCGTCGCCTCTCAGAAGTTCTCACGTTTAGAATCTGCTCCAAAAGTCTCCTCCTGTTATTGGCCTCTGCTTATGCCCTTTTATAGTAAAGTCTAGGGATTATGGGACATACATGATATGGTACACGGTTGTGTATCAAATAGTGTAGCCCTAAAAACACTTAAAATCATGACTTTACACGTTTTGAGAGACTTACACTGTCATATATACGATCATGTATCTCCTAGTTGCTTCAAAACTTTGTTTTATGCTAAGATTTCACCTAAATTCCCCTCTTTTGAGTCCATGAAGGCAATTATAACCTATAAATGCACTTGGAGTGAATTAAGTACTAAATATATAACAAAATTACAAAATATTAAGCAAAATACATCAACTATGAGTGTATAAATATAGTCAAATATGCATCTATCATCCTTTGCTTTTATTTTGATGGAATTAGTAGTTAACTAATTGGTTACTAAATATATGTAGTTTCTTCAAAGAGTATTTAACATCAACACCATCATAAAGCCTCTTCCACCTACCATGGGATGTAATGTTTCTTGTAACTTGAGCTTCTTCGCTTAGATATTCACACAATTCTTTGGTATGTTTAATAGTTTGATTTGCATCTAACCTCGCTCTTGTTTGCAAATGAAAGGCTATATGTTTGTTCTTTTTCTCTTCATTAGTTAAGAGTTGCACCTGGTAAGTCAACAAATTATGGAGATGTCTTTGTTTATGAGTTCTTCCTATTTGTTGATTATTCTCTATGTGCCTTTGATGCTTTGATATCTGTAATTCCCCTTTCGTTGGATTTTTTAATGCATTTGACTCATTAACGCTTCTAGAACTTTATATTTATTTATTCGTCTAATGTTTTAACATGATTGGAATAATTCTCACTAGAACTTGGCTTTTTTATTTCTTATTTTTACCATTACTTCAAGTAAACTGCAAAGATAGTAAGATTGTCATTTGTTCTTGCCACTTTGTTTTTTAAGGTATTTTCTTCATTGGATATGCTGTGAATTTGTTGTGTTGAAAGAAATGATTATGAAAAATTTCATCTTGAAAGAATATCTACTAATTCCCTTTGTGTTGTGGATAATAGTTAATTCGCCTTTTCCAGTCTCTTATGGGTCTCTTCCATGTTTATGAGCTTATCCATGATCTTGTCCAATTTAGAATCCTATGAACTGGACTCATCTTGCTAAAATCCCAATAGGTCTTGATGTCCCATGTGAGTCCTTACATTGTTAGACTAGTAGAAATCGGGGTAGTTCTGCCAACTCGGATTGTATGTGTTCAAGTATAGATGATGACTTTCCTAACCAAATTGTGTCTCACTGAAATTCTCAAAGGTCATTTGCTGCCTATAATGTGTTTCCTTCATCATCGTTCTTTCTATCTCTGCTTGAATTTAACTTTTACGGATTCCTCATTGTTGCCTTGTGATGTCCAAATTGATGTGTATTCTACTTTGCGCTCAAACTTCCATCTCTTCTTTCTTTCTTTATTTTCTTAAATTTCTTGTGATTGGGTACCAAAATCACAAGAGATGCTGAAAATTTCTTAGACTAAAAGAATTAACCTAGTCCTACTAACTCCCTAGTAACGACGCTAAAAACTTGATGATGGGCAATTTTACAATTTATAAGCCCTCAAAATACTGCAAGCGCATAAGTCGTGGGTGTAGTATGTGAGGTGTCAATCCTTTAAGGAGTGGTGAATTAATTCAATTCTAAGTTATCTAAGGCCCTAAGAATTAAATAAAAATAAAAGTAGACAGAAAAGTAAACACGTGAAGATAATTGGCAGAAAATTAATTTGTAAATTAACATAAAAGGAAATTAAATTGAGCGATACCAAATTTACAATGAAAAATCACACAAGAAGAAGTTCCAAATTATGAGAAAGGGTGATTTTTTTAATCATTAATGCTAACTTAGTCATTTATGTGTTAATAAGGTGTCAGTTCTAGACTATCGAAGGGAGGATTACTCTCTCTTATGTTATAATCACAAACCCTAATTAATAATCCCTAATCAGGTTAAATACCAAACATGTAATCTCTTGATTATAAACAGCTCTAACCCCAATTAGTTCTTAAGCTTTCTAAAAGATAACCAGGCCGCACACGAGATCTCTTCGTATAATAACCGATTTGATTAATTGTGTGGTCTATTGAATCACTTAACTCTCATTAACCCAACTTAATCATTTTGCAATTGATTCACTCTCTCGATTTAATACCAAAGCATAAGGAACTCAAACGAAAGCAAATTGAAACAACAAAGAACTAAAATGAAGGGATAAGGTTAGGGTGCCTCCCAATAAGCACTTGGTTAATGTCACAAGCTCGACCCCTTATTTTCTCCTCACGTGACAAAATTGTGATCTTTAGGTGTCACATGCGACTCCTCCACGTGAGGTTCATAAGGATAGGGTTTCAGTGGATGATTCGTCATATTCAGCATCTTCCTTATCCTCTGACTTTCAATCTTGATTGAGTCTATGCACTCTAGAATGATCTCAAATGTCTCGTTGCCTTTTTCTTCCTTATTTAATTCCTCTAATATGCTATATAAAGGTGAAGAGTTAGTCTAGAAAATAATAATGAACTCAGTACACACCTCCGAGCTAAATGATATAGCTTTTTCTGCCTCGAGCTCCTCCTCAACTTCTTCGATACAAGCAATTCGTTGAGGATTGATTAGAGATGTCAATTTGGGCCCGGCCTGATCTGGCCCGCAGTCAACAGGTTTGGCCTGATTTGACCGACCCGTGAAGCATGAGCAACGGGCCGGGGTGGACGGGCCACGAGCCGGTCCATGGTCCGTGGAACCATGGACGGGCCGAACCGCCGGCCGATCCGACTAGCCTAGCCCGTGGCCTGCCTACCACCCAAATTTTTTTAAATAAATATTTTAATTATTTATTAAAATATTTAATAAATAATTTAAATAAATTAAAAATTTGTAATTAATGTAATTCATAATTTTAACAATAACTTATTAACCTTTTCATATATAATTCTAATTAATTGAATTAAATGTCCTAATTAATCATACCATTACATACATTTCAATAACTTTATTATATCATAATTAATTCATTATATGTTGTTATAATTTAAAGTTGTCACATAATATATATATTAAAAAGAAAAAAGGTGAAAATTTTATTAATTTTATGAAACATGAATATATGATAATATGCTTATAACTTTTCATATAAATGTCCTAATTAATTGGATTAAATGTCTTAATTAATCATATCATTACATGCATCTCAATAACTTTATTATATCATAATTAATTCATTATATGTTGTTATAATTTAAAGTTGTCACATAATATATATA
>JANIIA010000191.1:28177436-28188585 GCA_027478495.1 Erythroxylum alaternifolium | reverse complement strand
TATAAGCACATATCTCTATTCACAAATGCATGAGCATGAGATGTGTTGATTTACCCCACTCTTGGACCCGTTTCTCTAGTCCGACCCGTTCTCTGGAAACGGGATGTTACATATACCTTTGATGTCAGCAATAGTCCATCCTATAGCTTCCTTGTGATCTCGATGTACCAGGATCAAACTTTCTTCCTCCACCTTACTCAACTCATTTGAAATAATTACTGGAAGTGTGTCTCTAGCACCAAAAAATGCGTATTTAAGGTGAGAGGGCAGTGGCTTAAGCTCAAGATCTGGCGGTTTCACTACAGATGGCAAGATTCGATTTCTTACAGATACCACATGGTCATGTCGTATCGGCTCCAGTGAACTGCATAACTTGCTTTCTTCCATCTTGGAATAAACAATCTAGTAACACCCAATTTTTTTCCCAGTTTACTAACTTTGGAGTCGTCAAGTCTTCAGTCAAGGCTACCTGCAATGCATCACAACTACAAAACTCCAAAAATTTATCGACAAGGGGTCAACACTATTTATGGTGAAAGCAGATGCATAATCACTTCGGTGCTTTATTGCTTTATTGATATCAAATTTAATTACAGCACCGTCAAATTCCATTGTCATGATTCCAGCGTGCACATCTATTTTTGTTCTAGATGTTTTCAAAAACGAACGTCCTAGTAAAATTATGCCAGAATTTTTAGTATTCCTGTCATCAATATTCAACACAAAAATCAGCCGGAAATACTAATCCATCAACCTAAACCAGGACGCCCTCTAACATCCCTTCTGGAAAGACACTTGATCTATCCGCTAAGGTTAAGACAACCCCATTATGTTTCAAAGGACCCACATTCAAAGAAGTGTAAATAGATAATGGCATTAAATTAATTGAAGCTCCTAAATCGCACATAGCTTGTTTAATGCCTACATTACCTATTTTGCATGGGATAGCAAACATACCTAGGTCACGCTCCTTAATGGGTAGCTTACCTTATAACAATGCTGAGACTGATTCTCCCATGAACACCCTCTTGTTATCACGCACCTTATTCATTCCCGTGCATAACTCTTTCAAACATTTACAATACCTGGGTACATGCTTGATTGCAGTCAACAAGGGGATATTGATTTCAACCTTCTTCAAAGTCTCAAACACCTCTATATCATTAGTGGCCTTCTTCTTCTTTGCTAATCTATGAGGGAAAGGTGGTTTCTCAGGGTTAGGCCATACGATTTCGATGTTTGGGGCTGCCTTGTCTGTTTCTGTCGATACCACATAATCATGTCATATCGTCTTATTCAGGTTTGGTGCCTCCAATTCCTTCCCACTTCGAAGTGTGATAGCACTGACATTATGCCCTAGGTTTACCTCTGGTTGGGAGGGTAACCTACCCTGATTTTCCATCCTTGTCATCACGGAGGCGAGTTGATCTATGCGTGTCTCAATAGCTCCAATCCTACTATCATTTTTCTCCATAAATTTCGTTAGAAACATCTTTAAATCATCATCGTTACCTTACCTTGATTGTTACTGGTACTGTCGAGGTGGATTGTGCTGCCCTTGCTGGTTATTTCTGTGCCCATACCTCAAATTAGGGTGATCATGCTAACTCGGATTATATGTGTTCAAAAAATGATCATATTTTCGGTTGTGATTGCCATAATTACCCATGAAATTTACCGTTTCATCCTCTTGCAAGGTGGGGCTTACATTGGTTGGGTGCTCTTGAGAAAAACAAAGTCTACATGTTGAAGAAGGTTTGTGGATGTGTTGCACAGTGCTAGTATTACCAATAAATTGCTTTTCTAACAAATTAGATAGTCTTCCAATTTAGATTCAAGACTAGAAAACCTTACCTCATGCACTCCTCACATGGTAGTGTTAATGCGCGTACTAAACTGCTGCAAATTGTGGGGTTTTGTTCACTAACGTCCCTTCACTCGCAGTATCAATGACTCTTCTCTCTTCTTTTATCAACCCCTCATAAAAATACCGAATAAGGAGTTGTTCAGTAATACCATGCTGTGGACAACTCGCGCACATCTTCTTAAATCTTTCCCAATACTCATACAAAGATTCAGAATAATGCTGCTTCATACTACAGATTTCCCTCCTCAAATTCGCAGCTCTAGATGCAAGGAAAAATCTCTCTAAAAATAATTTTGCCATGTCAACCCACGTATTAACTAAACCAGGAGGTAGATAAATAACCATTCTTTCGCAGCACCCTCAAAAGAAAATGGAAATGCACGAAGCTTGATCTGATTTTTCGTAACTCCTCGCAGTTTAAACCCAGTATAGATCACATGAAATTCCTTCAAATGTCGATTTGGGTCTTCAGTTTGTAACCCATGGAATTTCGGTAGCAAATGAATAAGTGCGAATTTTAACTCGAACCCATCATCCCCAGTCGAATACTGAATGCACAGGGGTTGGGTATTCACAGATGGTGCGAGCATCTCTTGCAGTGTCTCAGGATGTGCCTCTGTCATGTCTAGTTCTGTATCAAAATCTGACCCAGATGAAGATAGAGCGATCTGCCCTTGTTCTAGTGGTGGAGCGAGAATTGTGGTGGCTTGTTGCCTATGCAGTCTAGCTTCCTTCCTTAGTCTTTTAGCAGTTTTCTCTATCTCAAGATCAAACAGAAGTTCACCTGTAGAAGAGGAAGGCTGCATACAAAATGTTAGAAAAGAAGTTAGAAACACAATTAACTAACTCTTTACACACAATTCCCCGGTAACGGCGCCAAAATTTGATAGGTTTTCAAACTACCAAAAATAAAAACATATTTCCAACTCTCCAAAAAACTAAGTAGCTAGAGGTGAATCGGGTCGAATCCACAGGTAATTAGTGCAGAGTTACTCAAATGCTCAGAAAATAACAGATTAAGGGATTGATATTGTAGGAGATGTAAATAAAAATAAAAGCAACGAAGAAAATTAAAGGAGAGCTATAGTGATAGATACGACATGAGTATGTGGTATTAGCATAAAACAGATATAGACAGCAATTAATAAAACAAGATTAAAACGTAATGGGGTGAAAACCTAGCCAAGGTACTCTTAAGTTCAGCCTGGAAATTCGATCATTGACATCATAAGATAAATTAGACAATTCAGATAGACAAATTATAGCCAAAGGTGATGCACTCATTAACCAATTTCCCTAATCTAAAGACAACCCCCAGGGAACGCCCTGAAAAGATTAATCTCTAGTTGCATTAAGAATGAAAAAGACTCTTGCCCTAACCAGTAAATTCGGAAATGCCGTAATTTATTAGGTCAGATTATTTAATTCCATCGATTTTACCACCAACATACATCGTTCGCAAGATAAAACCAATTCGCTACTTTGATAGAATAATATCCATGACAATACTATCCTATTCAGCAATTTATAACTTAATCAATCGCACAACTCATGACATTGCATAATAAATTAAGCAATAATAAACCTGATTCAAGCACGGGAATTAAATAAATATCTGAATTTCATAAACAAATAAAAACATAGTCTCATAAATCATCCATGGCTAAATATCCAAGCACCCTGACTAGAAAAGGGTTTAGTTGTTCATGGCTAACATGAGAACACAACAAAATAACATGAAAACTCCAATAACGATGGTGGTTAGCTGCTAACTACTCAAAACAGGAGAAGGAAAAGAGAACCCCCCGATTTCCTTATGCCATAAGGAATTTATATCTTCTCCAATTCGTAACCCTAGCCAAAATTAGTAGAGATTTCCTAGTTAGTCTTCAATAGGACTCTTCATTCTGGATTCCCAGCTTGTATCCGACGTCTCCAACAAAGATCCAGCCTAAAATAGATGATAATTGGGGTTAAAAACTCGTCTATAAATTCTGCCCAGTTCTTGCCTAATACGACATGGTCATGTCGTATCTGTTTCCAGGATGTAGCTTCTCTAAAATAGCCCAAATCTCCTGCGTTACGACTCCAATCCCCACTTTGGTCTCCTGCACACATAACAAACACAAAAGCATAAAAAACACACAAATAATAAACAAACACATGTAAAATGAATGCAAACTATCCTATAAACCATGCATGAAATGCAACCTATCACAGACATTGTCGGGACTTCAAGGCAATAGCTTTTTGGAGCGATTTGCGAGTAACCTAGATGGTCTTACTTAATATTTGTTTGCTATAGATTCTGTACTGAATGTGGAATGAACGGTTTGTACTGATTTCGGACATAAAAATCTGAAGATTTTGATTGATGAATGTGATATTGAAGTGCTCCTTGAACATGAATTTGGTGGAATATGTATTACTTAACATGTTTTTTTTAAATGCTGGACTAAGGCTCGATTATATATGTATATGGGACTAAAAATGTAATTGAAGGGAAACGAGATTGAAAATGGGAATGATTGAAAATATAATTAATTGAATATGAATGAGATGCATTTCATACATGAATATATAATTAGATAATGATCGTTGTGACATGAGTAGCCACCGAAAATGAGCTTAAAGTTCCAAAATGTGGTATAGAGCCAAAGGCTCGATATATACAATGAGCCCTATATCCGCAATAAGTAAGGGATAGTATTAATAAGCCCGGTATCCATAATAGATACGGGACAGTTTAGGCATTCAGTCATAATAACATAATAATTGAAAGTGGGTCACATGAACATTGCTTAGGCACTTACTAAGTGTAATTGACTGATTGAATGATAATGTGAATATGTACTTAAATGAGATTCGGATATGTGCATTCTGTGATATGTGGTGTAAATTGTTAAATAGAAAATTGTGAATTATGTTCTTATATGATTTGATATATGGTATGAATTGGGTGAACCATCGAGGATGGTTACATCATTGAGTTCGTAAAACTCACGAAAATTGTAATGTTGATATTTCATGTCCGAGAGAGGACATTAGAGATAGACAGACTCTACAAGAAGACTAATTCTTGTATTTTTGTCTTGAAATGGCTCAAAGGTTGATCAACTTAGATTGAAGGATTAGTTAGTAGTTTATGTGTAATTCCTCTGTCAAGCAGTGTGCTATGTGTAGGGATTTGACATTGTATATATTCGGATGGTTTTGTAAAGCTACAATGTAAGTTTGGTTTTTATGAAATGAAATGAGGAATGCAGTTGGTTTTAAAATTTGGTAACTTTTCTGTATAATAGTTAATGCCATGATTAATTTGGATATATGATTGCTCTAATATGCCATTATTATAGATTATATATTAGAATGTCCACAGAGTATTCTGGTATGTAATTTATGGTAGTGGGGTGTTACAAAGAGACTATACTACCATAGGCTTGAAAATTCACTAATACTCTACCACATAGATTACATGCCATCATGGATCAAAAAGGGCTTTTACTTAGAGTTGTAATGGAGTTTGGGTTAAGGTAAGGCAAAAAGGTTAACGGGTAACTCACAAGTGTTAACAAAGTGCTAAGTAAGAAGGGACAGTCAAACACAAATTCTTAGATATGCATATAAATACCACAAACTACAACAACTCATCACTAACTAGTGCTACTACATTTCCTCAAACAGTAAAAACGAAGACATTTTTAATCAATAACGCTAAAAACAAAGACGCTTTTATTTTTCTTTTTCTTTTTTCTTCTTTTTTTTCTTTTGACTAACACTAAAACAATAAGGAAATAATAGCAGCACAACTCAATAAGTCATGAGTAAAGTGCCTCTCGAAACATCTCAGAATTGAATATAAAACAAAAGTTCCTAAATTATATATATCAAATGCTCACTATTACTACATTAAACTTGTGACAAGGTAAGGCTAATAGGTAAGGTGATTAATTCAAAAACAAGTAAGGTTAGAGTCTAAAAGGAGTTGGCAAGGAAAAAATGAGTTAGTGGGTTATTTAATCTAAGGGTTCAAAACAAAGAAGGTCTTAATCATTTCTGTAAAGTATGCATCTTGGAGATTCAAATCAATTCAATGTAAGTTCTGAAGGTGATCTTCCTAGGGGAGCACAACAAAGAAATAGGATGACTTGAAATGTAGTCATATAGGCTCAAAACCTCGCATGTGCTTATATGAAAATCCAACAAAATTTTATACATTACCTAATCACTCAAGTATCAACTTATTGACTAAGTTTATGCAACTAACTACTTCAATCAATTCTTATGATTCACCTTCCACTCAAGCTGGATAATTCAAATTCAAGCAAACAACTCAATTCTCAATCCAACTGCTATGAAAAAAGGGCATGGTTCAACATTCATCCTAATTCAAGTGCAAAAAAACAAAAAATTTAAATTGTCCCCACCCCCACACTTAAATGGGACATTGTCCCCAATATCCTAAAATTAATAAAAACACAAGGGGATGAGAACAGAAGGACTCTGTTGGATCAAAGATGGCTCAATGAATTGAAAGCAGAATTAACAGCTCTGGTCTTGCATTTCTAAAAACAAAACAGATAAAAATAAAATAAGGAACTCAAATGAAAGCAAACTGAAACAATAAAGAACTAAAATGAAGGGATAAGGTTGGGGTGCCTCCTAGTAAGCGCTTGGTTAAGGTCACAAGCTCGACCCTTTGTTTCCTCCTCACGTGACAAAATTATGATCTTTAGGTGTCACATGTGGCTCCTCCACTTGAGGTTCTTTAGGATAGGTATCAATTGATGATCCATCATATTCAGTATCTTCCCTATCCTTTGACTTTCAATTTTGACTGAGTCCACACACTCTGGAAAGATATCAAATGTCTTTTCGCCTTTTTCTTCCTCATTTAATTCCTCCAATATGCTATGTAAAGGCAAAGAGTTAGTAAAAAATAATCATGAACTTAGTACTTACCTCTGAGTTAAATGATATAGCTTTTTCTGCCTGGACCTCCTCCTCAACTTCTTCGACACAAGCAATTCATTGAGGATTGACCTCAAAATTCTCAAGCTCCTCATCACTTTATAAAGTTTCCACATAAAAATCCATTAGCTATGCCTCGAGTTAATACGGCTGCTCCTCTTCACTTTGCGACTCCACATGATTGATATCACCCCATCGAGCCAATGCTTCTTACTAGAATTGCAGAGCATCCTGTCGAATTTGCTGTACACCTTGTTGAAATTGCTGTTGCATATTATGTTGAAACTGCTGCATATCTTATTAAATTTGAAGATCGTTAGCAACCATAATATTAAGCATTTCTTTTAGAGATGTAACTGAGTTATGTTAGCTTCCGAATCTTGGGCACTAGACCATGTATTTTGTGGAAATTGCCCTCCATCCTATTGGAATTGTAAAGTATTATGTTGCAATTACAAAGTATTAGTGTTCACAATATTAATCAACTCTTCTAGAGATCCACCAGAGTTGTGATAAGAAGTTTTTGGTTTGTTTGAGGATTACTGTGCATCCTGCAAACTATCATGGACGTAATTATGATGATTATCACATTCATAACAAAAGTTAGGTTGATTAGTCCAAACATTTTTATAGGATTGAGAATATAAGTTATAAATAAAACTACTTCTGTCCACATTGAATTTTTTTTTATTTTTTAATCAAAAACACAAAACAAAAAAGAAGAAGAAAAGATCACCAAATAACTAAAAAGAAATCAATTACGAACAATTATATACAAAACACTAATTAAAATCACAAATAAAAACTAAAACACCGCACTCCCCGAATTAATGAACTTCTATTTTCATTAGCAAATTTACGCAAACGGAATTGCTTTGAGGAACTGTGGGAGATGTAAATTGATGAAAGAATGAAAAAGATCAGCAAAAACAAAAATAAAAACAACATAAGAAACAACAATTAACACACGCCAACTCCCCGGCAATGACACCAAAAATTTGATAGCCTGTCGCTAACTACCAAATAATAAATTCCTAACTACCAAACTATGCAGTAAATGGTGAGCTAGAGTCGAACCACAGAGAGCTGGGATGCAAATGCTATTTCAAATGTTGTAAAAAAAGAAAACAAAACACCCTGAAATGATGAAGACGAGACAACTAATACGCAATGAATGTAACCAAAAAGACAAGCATAAAGTAAGTTTAGAAAAGTATAATAACAATGGTAAGGAAGTAGGTTGGAGATATCTTTGGGATTCTGGGATGTTCATTGATCTTCGAATCTAAATAAAAGGTACTCTCATTATGGTGTTAGCCTATGAACTCAATTAAGCTCTCGACCCTTAATTTCTCTAAAATAAGCAAAACTTATAAGCTCTAGAAATGCCCTCGATCTCTACTATAACCTAGAATAAGCTCTCTAAGTTCATTAATGAAGATGCATTAGGTACTAAGGAATAACTAACTTAGGCCAGCTACTTATAAGCTCAGAAGGTGTAACCTAAAGGTGTAAGATCTTAGATTAGTTGATTAAGTATCCTGACAAATTCAACTAACCTATTGCTACTTCTGGGAATCACTATAGACTATTACATATCACAAGCTCAACCCTAGCCTTCAAATTAGAAAATTACCTAAAGGGTGATCAAGCCTACAAGCAATTTTTAATTCATGAAATTTATCCTAAATCCCAAACCAACCTAGACCTACAAGTACCAATTCAAGACAAGTCCAACTCTATTCTCACAATTTCCATCCTTTCATCCTTATAATATCTCCAAACTCTAAGCAATTTAACCACACATGTTCATGTCAAGCACAATGATTAAATAAACAAAACCCATAACATAATCAATAAACATTTAAATACCCAATAAATTCAAATATACCAAAATGCATAAATAAACTCAAACATTGAAGATTAAAACTGGAAAGTTGCAAAAATAAACATCCTTTGATATATCACAAAGGTTCATTACAAATTCACAAGTTTCAACTATAAAATCCATCAACCATCCATTCTAAATATTTTAGCACATGTAAAAACGTGATTAACACTAAGAAAGATCTAAACTAATGAAATGAATAGATTAATACATATGAAAATAAAGCATTGAAAATGAAATAAACTAGCTAAGCATAAAGAAAATAATAAAAACTTTTTTGCTCTTTCCTTCTCTCTTCTTGAAGTTTTCCAAAAGTAGCAAATTGTGTAGCCTCCCTCCTAGGTCCCCCTCTCTTTCTTTACAGTATGTTCCATTTAGGGTAAAACCTAGGATTTTTCTCCACCTTAAAAGTATAAAATTCCCCTAAAAAACGTAAGTTCGGAAGGTTGTTTGGTTCTATCTATGCACAAGCCACGTTGGTGGCCTTTAGTGCACGATCATGGCCAGTTTATCTGCTCTCTATCACGATCTTGGCTGACTCCTCACGATTGTGGCCTTGGGTTATTTCCCAGTTCTTCTCCGATTCTCCTTTGAATGCCCTTGATGGTTTCTCCTCCATGGATGGCTCTATAAACTTTGTCAAACATCTTCGTTTTAGCATATATTTATGTACATTCCTTTAATCTATATGTAAACACAAGATGAACATAAATTGAGTACTTAAGCACAACAATAGGATTGAAAAGACATTGAAATGTGTAAGAAAATATAAGATGATTCAATCCTTCAAACTTCAACAAACTCAAGTATCGAGATACTATATATATTATAATCTTTTCATCATTGCACATAAACAAAATCAAAGGTAGAAATCATTGATCAAAGGTATGATAAAACTAAGATGGATTTTCCTCACAATGTTTACTCATTTCACTCAAGTGTTTAAGGTAGTGTTTCACTGAATACTCCCTCTAAGAGACTACACTACCATAGGCTTGCAAATTCACTAAGTCTCTACCATATAGATTACATGCCATCATGGATCAAAAGGGGCTTTTACTTATGGTTGTGATGGAGTTTGGGTTAAGGCAAGGCAAAAAGGTCAACGGGTAACTCACAAGTATTAACAAAGTACTAAGTAAGAAGGGGCAATCAAACACAAATTCTGAGATATGCATATAAATACCACAAACTACAACTACTCATCACTTATTAATGCTACTACGTTTCCTCGAACTGTAGAAACAAATATGCTTTTAATCAATAATGCTAAAAACAAAGACACTTTTCTTTTACTTTTTCTTTTTTCTTTCTCTTTTTTTCTTCCTTTTTTGAATAACACCAAAACAATAAGGAAGTAATAGTAGAACAATCCAATAAGTCATAAGTAAAAGTGCCTCTCGAAATATCTCAGAATTGAATACAAAACAAAAGTCCCTAAATCATATATATCAAATGCTCACTTATTACTTCATTGAACTTGTGACAAGAAAAGGCTAATGGGTTTTTAGGTTTCAATGTAAGGTGATCAATTCAAAAACAAACAAGGTCAAAGGCTCAAATGAGTTGGCAAGGGAAAAATGAGTTGTTGGGTAAAACAAAGAAGGCCTTAATCATTTTCATAAAGCATACATCTCGTAGTTTTAAACCGGTTCAATGCACGTTTTGAAGGTAATCTTCTTGGGGAGCATCACAAACAACGAAGAAAAAGAATGACTATGAAATTGCAGTCATATAGGCTCAAAACCTCGCATGTGCTTATAAGAAAATCCATCAAAATTTTGTACATTACCTAATCACTTAAGTATCAGCTTATTGACTGAGTTTATGCAACTAAGTACTTCAATCAGTCCATATGATTCACCTTCCACTCAAGCTGTCTAATTAAAATTCAAGTAAACAACTCAATTCTCAATCCAACTACTGTGATAGAATGGCATGGTTCAACATTCATCCAAGTTCAAAAATGCAAAAAATTTTAAGCTGTCCCCACCCCCATACTGAAATGGACATTGTCTCTAATGTCCTAAAATCAATAAAAACAAAAGGGGATTAGAACAGAAGGACTCTGCTGGATCAAAGAGGGCTTAACCAATTGAAAGCAGAATTCACAGCTCTAGCCTTGCATTCCTAAAAACAAAATAGACAAAAAGAAAATAAGGAACTTAAATGAAAGCAAACTGAAACAACAGTGAACTAAAATGAAGGGATAACGTTAGGGTACCTCCTAATAAGCGTTTGGTTAAGGTCACAAGCTAGACCCCTTGGTATCCTTTTTGTGAATATAAAATCTTGCTAAGAACTTCTCTTTCTTGTTAAAAAGAGAATTTAAACAAAAATTATTACGTAGTTAAATCGCAAATAACTTCTATATAATTGTTTAACAACAAAATAAACTAAAGTAAAGGATAGAGGATAGACGC
>JANIIA010000191.1:28153326-28177336 GCA_027478495.1 Erythroxylum alaternifolium | reverse complement strand
TATAGATATAACTTTAAACCATCTTTAAGAATGATGCTAATGTAGGATTGAAGCTTCACTCAGTTTCAATTTTATTAAACCCCACCAAAAAAATATAACAAACATTTTAAACCCTCTATTTTCATTCTCAACTTTGAAAGCTTAAATTTATCTATATTGAATTGAAAAGTTCCATTCTCTCATAAAAAATATTATATAATTGCTTATCCTAACCACTGTAAAATGCACGAGTAAGGCAAAATCTTCTTAAGTCCTATTAAAGTTTAATTTGAACTTATTTATACCGTAATTTTAAAGATCGTACCTTACAATATAAAAGGGAACGTTCTGATAGTCTATCATTAACTACCAAATAATAAATTCTTAAGTACCAAACTATGCAGTAAATGGTGAGCTCAGTTCGAACTATAGAGAGCTGCGATGCCAATGCTATTTCAAATGTTGTAACAAAGGAAAACAAAACACTCTAAACTGATGAAGACAAGACAACTAATATAAATTAACGTAATCAAAAAGACAAACACAAAGCAACTTTTAAAAAGTCTAATAACAGTGGTAAAAAAGTGGGCTAGAGATATCTTTGGGATTTCGGGATGTTCATTGATCCTTGAATCTAAATAAAAGATACTCTCATCATGGTGTTAGCCTATGGAGTCGATTAAGCTCTCAAACCCTTAATTTCTTTAAAATAGACAAAACTAATAGGCTCTAGAAATTCCCCGATCTCCACTATAACCTAGAATAGGCTCTCTAAGTTCAATAGCGAAGATGCATTAGGTACTAAGAAACAATTAACTTAGGCCACCTACTCATAAGCTTGGAAGGTGCAACCTAAAGGTATAGGATTCTAGATTAGTTGATTAAGAATTTTGACAAATTCAACTAACCTATTGCTACTTTTGGGAATTACTATAGACTATTACATATCACACGCTTAACCCTAACATTCAAATTAGAAAATTACCTAAAGGGTGATCAAGCCTACAAGCAATTCCTAATTCATGACATTTATCCTAAATCCCAAATCAACCTAAACCTAAAAGTACCATTTTAAGACAAGTCCAACTATATTATCACAATTTCCATCCCTTCATCCTTATAATATCTCCAAACCCCTAAGTAGTCTAGTCACACATGATCATATTAAACAAAATTGATATTAAATTAAAAAACCTATAACATAATCATTAAACATTCAAATACCCAATAAATTTAGATCAGTAAAAACACATAAATAAACTCAAACAATTAATATTAAAACTGGAAAATTGCAGGAATAAACATCCATTGATATATTACAAAGGTTCATGGCAAAATTCATGAGTTTTATTGATAAATTACAAAACAATCTACTCATTTTATGCTCAAAAACTACAAGTGTACAGGTCGTCACTTTTAGTTAAAAAGTGGATATCGATTCCACAGGGATTGATGCCTAGACACCACTTAATTTAGATAAAACTTTGTTTAAGAAACAAAATTGTTTAATGAAACTAATATGGAAAATTAAAAGATTAATAATGAACACTGAACAATACCAAAATGCAGAAAAATCAAAATTTAAGAATCTAAAGACTAGAGATTACTTTTTTCTTGATTTTGTCTCCCTTTTATTTTATTAATCGAATTATGTCTCACCCAAGATTTCTGAATGTATTAACTACCCTCTCTCAAGGTGTAATTAATTGTCTCTAATCAAATTAAATGAAATCAATAGAACTATCTCTCAACCTACCCAATGACTCCAGCAATTCAACTAGTTATTAAACTATCCTATAGGTGATCAATTGAATTCACCAAGATCTCTCTTCTAGCTAATCAATTGATATGATGATTGCAAGTTTATAGGTTGCCAACTCTCATTGTACAATCCTACATAAATAATCTTACTCATTCTCTTGATTTGCTGCAAGATATAAATAAAATAAACAAACTTCAAAGACACTTTTATTTAATTCAATAAAATAGGATTTTTAACAAAATAGTTCAAAAACAATCTCTAAAACTAAATCAGCTACTCATGGTCTCCATAACATCATCAACACATAAATAATCCATTTTACAAAGATTAGTAGAAAGAAAAACATAGAAAATTGAATAAAAGAAACTTCTTCTCTTCTTTGCCAAAATATGGAATTTTGGATGTTGATGTGCTATTTTTCCCAATCTTGATGATAATCTTTGACTTTAATTCTTCCTTAAGGCTCAAAACTTTTCTTCTTAACTTAAGAAGGCTCTTTCTACAGAAGGGTTTTCGTGTCCCTCTATCATGGAGGCTTAATTCCCTTTTAATAGTCCAGAAATCCTAAATTTTATGAAGCCCTACATAATTCCCACGATTGTGGGAATTGGCATGATTCCCACGATCGTGGGAATTTGCTACAGTTAGTCTCCTCTTTTCTTCTTCTCTTTGATCTCTAGCTCAATCTCCAAGTTACTCAATCTTCCTTCCTACATAAAAATAGTCAATTCTTACCCTAAATTAACGTTAAACATAAAAGAACAATGGAAACAAACTAAATGAAATCATACAAAATGAATCCTAAACTGCAACAATAATTAACAATTATGCAAGAAACACATGTGGTAAGGGTTAGAGGGAAAAAGGTTAACATAAGCATTTGTAAAGCAAAAAGAGGATAAAACGGAATAACAAAACATAATTATGAGATATACAAATGTAACTAATGTTCTGCACTTAGTGATGCTACTCAATTGTTCTTCTTTTTTTTTCTTTTCATTTTTTTTTTGTTTTTTCCTTTTCTTAATACATGGAAGAAATATGAATCAAAATAGCACTATATACAATATAATTCACAAGTAGCAATGTACTCAACTCATCGCGGTAAAATTTTCACTACGATCCCAACTAATGTATTACTTAGTACTCTCCTAAGCTTGTAAATGGGTAGGTTAACAAGTTTAAGGTTTTAAAATTTTTGGGTGTTTTCAAGAAACAAAAGGTTAAGGCTCAATGGGGGTAGCAAAGGATAATCCAAAGGTTAGGTCATTTAAGCCAAAGGTTAACATAAAAAGGGCCTTAATCATCTCTATTAAACATACATACAGTGAACTCAAACTAATTCAAAATAAGTTCTGAAGGTAATAACCTAAGGAGGTAAAACTCAACAAAGAAATAGAATGACTATGGAAGGAGTCATATAACTCAATTCTCACATTGGCTCAAAGGAAAACTCATTATGCATCTCTACACTACCTCTTTGCTCAAATGTCAATTTGTGATTAAGCTTACGTAACCAACTACTTTTATCACTCTATATGATTCACTTTTTACTTAAGTAGCCTAATCCGAGTTCAAGCATGCATTCAATCTAATTCTAACTAGCATAACAAAATCTCATGGAAATATCCATCAGAATGATTCAATTGCAGTTCTATTGTTGACATAAAGTATATGATATGCCTAAACATGCATCCTATTTAACAAAATACAAACAATGCAATTGAGAAAGTCGATGTCACCTCCCCACACTTAAAGATCACATTATTCTTAATGTGACAAGACAACTATCAAATAAGGGAAAATGATATCAAACTAAACAAAAGAAATTAAACCAAACAAAAGAATTAAAACAAACAAAAATGACAACAAACCAAACAAAAAATGACAATAAACTAAACAAAAAATGACAACAAACCAAACAGAAATAGCAACAAACCAAACAAAAGAAAATGATGTGGAACCAAACAAATAAGAAATGAAATGAAACCAAACAAAATAAACAACAAAATTTTAAAGTAAAAGGTAAGAAAAACTTATAGAGATTATAGTGGCAACAGTGTTGGTGAAGGAGCTTCAAAATTGTTCCTCCGAAAAAATTTGAGAATCCTCTTCTTCAAGCTACACTGCTCCTTGTGGACTTGCCACATTTGGGTGTCGAGCTCGTTGATTTGGGATGTCATTTTTTGTTGATTGGTGGCCATCTAGTTAAGGATTTGTTGAAATTGGTTGACCTCTGCCGGTGCACTCGATTCCTCCTCCGCTGCCTCTTCTTCTGGCTCTGGGACTGCTCGAGATGTGGAGGGTTGGGAAGAGGCTGTATTGATGTCCCTCCTATTCCTTACTGCAGTACGTGTCTGAGAATTTCGGAGTTCTATAGAATGGCACTCCAAAATCTCATAGCGTCTTAAATAGGACATGTCACTATATTGAATGGCGTTTTGCGTACATCTCCCACATCATGGTTATAAAATAGAGCTAAAGCAGTAACAACATAAGACATGCCAAAATATAAAATTTTTTTATTTACAACACACTATTGATCGAAAAATTCTAAAAGGCTTGTTAATTTTAATTTTTCGATCCATACACTACAAAAAGAAAAGTTCTTTAGCCGAGCATTTGTTACTTTCAGTTTTATTAAACACAGTTAAACACATAAATTTGTGTAAAAGTAAATGCTCGGCACTCCAGATTAAAGAATTTTGTGCATTACGTGAGTCAAAATGTTCTTCACCCGTGAGAGTTTTCTGATAAGAATCGACATCAAAATCAACATGATCATTTAGAATTTTCGTATTAGACAAATTAAAAATTTCACGCATGACAAGATAACCAAGTTTAAAAACATTTTCAACTAACCTAAACTAGAAAACATCCATTTTAGGGTTATACTGGACTGTCATGAAAAACTCTAAAGTCATAGTAGGGTAAATAGGTACGTCACACTGACAACCTATTCCAACATATGTTTACAGCTTGTTGCTCAAGTTTTTATCTCACTCCTATGATTTCTAGCAATTCAAATTCAAAATAACGAGGAGTGACTATTTTTCTAGCCCTAAGGTCTAAAATATGCATACCTTCTTCTTCTAAATAAATAAAAAATGCAGCCTGATAAGTTGCCGTTACATCAGACTTACCTTCATTAGAGACTTACAAGCAGAGTTCGTCAATCAGTTTTTGAGCCATCATCTTCTTTGGTGTCATTGTGAGAAGAAAATTAGAAAAATTAAGAGAAAATGAGTGAATTTGATTTTTAGAGAAAAAGAGCAAAATCTTACCCAAATCCTTATATTTTGAATGATTAATGCATGAAAAGAGTAAAGGATTTTAAGATTATTAAAAAGAGATGAAGAAAATACTAAGAATCTAGAGGAAAATTGAAGGGTTTTAGAGAGTGAGAGGAGAATTTTCATGGGTTAAAGAGAGAAGGAGTGAAATTTTGAAGAATGAGTGAAAGAAGAAAAGGAGAGGGAAACTTAAATTTCCCTCCAAATGGAATTCTCATTATTCCCACGATCCTGGGATGGGTTGATTCTTCCCCTTCCAAACCTTCTTCTAAGCTTAGTATGTATTCTCCATGATCCCACAACCTACAAACACATCAAATTAATATTATTAACAAGAAATTTGAAAAGTAAACAAGTTGAAATTCAAACAAAAACTAAATTAACATCAATCAAACATGATCATAACCAAAGAACCACACCAATAAATAAACAAAAATAATTAAAAGGAAGTAGAATTCCATGGGTTGCCTCCCATGCAGTGCTTCTTTTAACATCTGTAACTTGACGCTCTTCCTTGAAAACTCAGCCAGGATCAATTATAAACGGCTTGCTTCCATGTTTTTCATTTAACATTGGTTTTGTAGCATGTAAGTAAGCTATAAATTGTAAAATAATCAAAAGGACAATATAAATAAAATTATAAAAACTGATTAAGCTCAGTAATGTCTTTTTTCCAAGTGAACTATCAACATAACAAAACTCCCTAAATCTTTTATTAAGTCCAATGATTTGTCCTGTACGAAGGTGAGTTGCTCTTTTTCTTCCTTAATCACCTTTGTCTCCTCTGCTTCTTCCACTTCCAGAATAGAGACTTTTATAACTTCTTCAAACTTAGTTCTTTAGAAGATTTGAACACATCAATTATCCTAAACGAATTACTATCCTTTGGATTCTTAAATACATCATTCATGTTGAATGTCACTTGATCATTATCAATCCAAAAGATAGAGTCTTTTTCATGAACATCTACCCAACATTTTTCAATGTTCACAAGTGGTATATCAAGAACTGGTGAATAATAGGGATGGTTTTCATACTTTTCTTCATCTTCTCTCTTGATTTCTTGGTCTTCTATAAAATCGAGTTCAACATGGTCTTCCACTGGTTCTTTTTGTTCATCTCCATTTCCAAGTGTGATAGTTTCATTTTGCTCTTGTTGATATAATTCCATATTACTTAGAAAGTCTTCCACACTTCTTTTACAAAATTCACAAGAAAGTTGTCTTTCTTGAATCTCCAGGGTGTGAATAGAAATGGCGTGATTTTCAAAAACTTGATCAAACTTCTCTTCTAGCCTCTTCTGACTTTCCTCCTGGATGGAAAACATTTTCTTCTAGTTCTCTTCCATTTCTTTTAGCTTATCTATGATTTTGTCAAATTTAGAATCCCATGAACTGGACTCATCTTGTTGAAATTCAAATATGTCTTGATGTCCCATTTGACTACTTGCATTGTTGGACCAATAGAAATTTGGGTAGTTTTGCCACTCCAGAGTATATGTGTTCCAATAAGGATCGGTACTTCCCTAACTATACTACGCCTTATTTTAACTCACAAAAGTTCCTTGCTCCCTATACTAACTATCTTCCATCATTTTTCTTTCTATGTATTCTTCCCTTCTAGCCCTTCAGACATCTCATTCCTCATTTTAAGATGTCTTGATGTGTCTTGTGATATTGGATAGTTCGTTGTTACCAAATTCTGTTATCTTCACGTGCTCTTGCATTCATGCAATTGTAAATACACAAGGAAAAGTATAAAAAACTCTTAAATCAAAGTAATATAAACTAAACAAGATGTTAAACAATCAATCCCCAGCAACGAAGCTAAAAACTTGTTGATAAATTGCAAAACAGTCTACTTATTTTACGCTAAAAAATTGCAAGTGTATGCGTCGTGACTTGTGGTTAAAAAGCAGATATCGATCCCACAGGGATTAATGCCCAGAAACCACTTAATTCAGATAAAACTTTGTTTAAAAAACAAAATTTTTTAATGAAAATAACCTGAAAAACTAAATTAAAATTAAAACACTAATAATGAACATTGAACAATACCAAAATGCAGAAAAATCTTAATTTAGTAATCTAAAACGTAGAAATTACTTTTTTTCCTATTTTGTCTCCCTCCTATTTTATTAATCGAATTGTGTCTCGCCTAATTTCTGAATGTATTAACTACCCTCTCTCAAAGTGTAATTAATTGTCCTTAATCAAATTAAATGGAATTAACTGAATGATCTCTCAACCTACCCAATGACTCTAGCAATTCAACTAGTTGTTAAACTATCCTATGGGTGATCAATTGAATTCGCCGGGATCTCTCCTCTAACTAATCAATTGACATGATGATTGCAAGTCTATAAGTTGCCAACTATCGTTATACAATCCTACACAAATAATCTTACTCACTCTCTCGATTTGTTGCAAGATATAAACAAAATCAACAAACATCAAAGACACTTTCGATTAATTCAATAAAATAGGAGTTTAACAAAATAGTTCAAAAGCAATCCCTAAAACTAAATCAACCACTCATGGTCTCCAAAACATTATCAACACACAAATCCATCTTATAAAGAATAGAAGAAAGAAAAACACAGAATATTGAATAAAAGAAAGTTCTTCTCTTCTTTGCCAAAATCTGGAATTTTGGATGTTGATGTCTTATTTTCCCCTATCTTGATGATAATCCTTGACTTCAATCCTTCCTTAAGGCTCAAAACTTGTGTTCTTCACTCAAGGAGGCTCTTTCAATCCTTTAGTGCAAAATCGTGGTCCTATGCTCAAGCTTCTATCACGATCGTGGATAAACCAGGGCCACGATCGTATAACCTCCGAATGCTCTTGATCGTTTCTCATTTATGGATGGCTCTCCAAAATTTTTCAAGCTTCTTCCTTTTAGCATATATTTGTGTTCACTCCTTTAATCTATATGTAAACACAAGATTAACATAAATTGAGTATTTAAACACAACAGTAAGATTGAAAAGACATTGAAATGCATAAAAAAATATAAAATGATTCAATCTATCAAATACCCTCATACTTAAACTATTGCTTGTCCTTAAGTAATTTAAAAATAACCAAGATATTCTGTCAATTTTTTTCAAAGAAGATCAAGTATATACAATCCTTCAAACTTCGACAAACCTAGGTATCGAGCTACTATATGTATCATAATCTTTTCATCAATGCACATAAAAAAAGTCAAAGGTAGACACCATTAATCAAAAGTAAAATAAAACTAAGATTAATCTTCCTCACGATGTACACTAATTTCACTCAATTGTTTAAGGTTAGTGTTTCACTCAATACTCCCTCTAAGAGACTACACTACCATAGGCTTGCAATTTCACCAATTCTCTACCACATAGATTACATGTTATCATGGATCAAAAAGGGCTTTTACTTAGGGTTATAATAAGGTTTGGGTTAAGGCAAGGCAAAAAGGTCAAAGGGTAACTCACAAGTATTAACAAAGTGCTAAGTAAGAAGGGACAACTAAACACAAATTCTGAGATATGCATATAAATACCACAAATTACAACTACTTATCACTAACTAATACTACTATGTTTCCTTCAACACCAGAAACAAAGATGCTTTTAATCAATAACACCAAAAATAAATATGATTTTCTTTTTCTTTTTCTTTTTCTTTTTCTTTGTCTTTGTCTCTTTTTTCTTCTTTTTCTTTTTCTCTCTCTTTTTCTTTTGGATAACATTAGAACAATAAGGAAATAATAACAGCATAAATCAATAAAAACATTAGTAGAAGTGCCTCTCAAAACATCTCAGAATTGAATACAAATCAAAAGTCCCTAAATCATATGCATTAAATGCTCACTCGTTACTTCATTAAACTAGTGACAAGGTAAGGCTAATAGGTTTTCGGGTTTCAATGTAAGGTGATTAATTCAGAAACAAACAAGGTTAAAGGCTCAAAGGGGTTGGCAAGGGGAAAATGAGTTAGTGGGTCATTTAAACTAAGGGTTCAAAACAAAGAAAGTCTTAATCATTTCCATAAATCATGCATCTCGTAGTTTCAAACCGGTTCAATGCAAGTTCTGAAGGTAATCTTCCTAGGGGAGCATCACACACAACAAAGAAACATAATGACTATGAAATGCATTCATATAGGTTCAAAACCTCGCATATGCTTTTTGAAAATCCACCAAAATTTCATACATTACCTAATCACTCAAGTATCAAACTATTGACTAAGTTTTGTGCAACTAAATACTTCAATCAATCCGTATGATTCACCTTCCACTCAAGCCGTCTAATTCAAATTTAAGCACATAACTCAATTCTCAGTGCAACTACTATGACAAAATGGCATTGCTTCAACATTCATCACAATTCAAGTGCAAAAATGAAAAAATTTTAAACTGTTCCCACCCCCACACTTAAATGGGGCATTGTCCCCAATGTCCTAAAATCAATAAAAACACAAGGGGATAAGAACAGAAGGACTCCCCTGGACCAAAGAGGGCTCAACGACTTGAAAGCAGAATTCACAGCTCTAGTCTTACATTCCCAAAAACAAAACAGATAAAAAGAAGTAAGGAACTCAAATGAAAGAAAACTGAAACAACAAAGAACTAAAATGAAGTGATAAGGTTAGGGTGCCTCCCAATAAGTTCTTGGATAAGGTCATAAGTTTGACCCTTTGTTTCCTTCTCACGTGACAAAATTGTGATCTTCAGGTGTCACATGCAGCTCCTCCAAGTGAGGTTTTTCAAGATAGGGTTTTAGTTGATGATCTATCATATTCAGCATCTTCCCTATCCTCTGACTTTTAATCTTGACTGAGTCCATACACTCTGGAAAGATCTCAAACGACTCTTTGCCTTTTTCTTCCTCATTTAATTCCTCCAATCTACTATGTAAAGGTGAAGAGTTATTTTCAAAATAATCATTAACTCAATACTCACCTCCGAGCTAAATGATATAGCTTTTTCTGCCTCGAGTTCCTCCTCAACTTCTTCGACACAAGCAATTTATTGAGGGTTAACCTCAAAATTCTTAAGCTCCTTATCACTTTGTAAAGTTTCCGTACAAACATCTATTGGGTACACCTCGCGTTTATACGATTTCTCCTTTTCTCTTTTCGGTTCCAGATGATTGATATCTCCCTATCGAGGCAATGCATTTTGCTGGAATTGCAGAGCATCCTGTCGGATTTGCTGTACACCTTGCTGAATAACTATTGCATATTTTGTTGAAACTGCTGCATATCTTGTTAAATTTGAAGATTGTTAGCAATCATAATATTAAGCAATTCTTTTAGAGATGTACCTAAGTCGTGTTGGCTCTTCGAATCTTCAGCACTAGACCATGTATTTTGTGGAAATTGCCCTCCGTCCCATTAGAATTGTAGAGTATTATGCTACAATTGCAATGTATTAGCATTCACAATATTAATAAACTCTTCCAGAGATAGACCAGAGTTGTGATAGGAAGCTTCTGGTCCGTATGAGAGTTGTTGTGCATCTTACAAACTATCATGAAAGTAATTATGATGATCATCCCATCCATAACAAAAGTTAGGTTGATTAGTCCAAATATTCTTATAGGATTAAGAATATGAGTTATAAAAGAAATTACTTCCGCCCATATAAAAAAAAATTGTTTTCATTTTTTCACAAACACGAAACAAAAAATGAAAAGATCATGAAATAACTGAAAAGAAATCAATTATGAACAAATATATGTAAAACACCAATTAAAATCACAAACAAAAACTAAAACACTGCACTCCTCGAAGTAATAAACTTCTGTTTTCCTTAGCAAAATTATGTAAACTAATGTGTTTTAAGGAATTGTGGGATATGCAAACTGATTAAAGAATGAAAAAGATCGGAAAAAACAAAAAAACAACACAAGAAACAAGTATTAACACATGCCAACTCCCCGGCCAAAAATTTGATAGCCTGTCATTTACTACCAAATAATAAATTTCTAACTACTAAACTATGTAGTAAATTGTGAGCTAGGTCGAACCACGGAGAGCCAGGATGCTAATGCTATTTCAAATGTTGTAACAAAAGAAAACAAAACACCCTAAATTGATGAAGACAAGATAACTAATATGCAATGAACGTAATTAAAAGGACAAGCATAAAGCAACTTTAAAAAGGTCTAATAACAATGGTAAAAAAAGTGGGTTGGAGATATCTTTGGGATTTCGGGATATTCATTGATCCTTAAATCTAAATAAAAGGTACTCTCATCATGGTGTTAGCCTATATACTCGATTAAGCTCTCGAACCCTTAATTTCTTTAAAATAGGCAAAACTAATAAGCTCTAAAGATTCCCCGATCTCCATTATAACCTAGAATAGGCTCTCTAAGTTCGATAGCAAAGATGCATTAGGTACTAAGAAACAACTAGCTTAGGCCACCTACTCATAAGCTCGGAAGGTGTAACCTAAAGGTATGAGATCCTAGATTAGTTGATTAAGTATCCTAACAAATTTAACTAACCTATTGCTACTTCCGAAAATTACTATGGACTATTACATATCACACGCTCAACCCTAGTCTTCAAATTAGAAAATTAGCTAATGGATATCAAACTTACAAGCAATTCCTAATTCATGACATTTATCCTAAATCCCAAACCAACCTAGACCTACAAGTATCAATTCAAGACAAGTCCAACTCTGTTCTCACAATTTCCATCCCTTCATCCTTATAATATCTCCAAAGCCCTAAGTAGTCTAGGCACACATAATGATATCAAGAACAATTGATATTAAATAAGCAAAACTCATAACATAATCATTAAACATTCAAATTCCCAATAAATTAATATCTGCAAAAACACATAAATAAACTTAAACAACTAAGATTAAAATTGGAAAATTGCAGGAATAAACATCCATTGATATATCACAAAGGTTCATTACAAAATTTATGAGTTTCAATTACAAAATCCATTAAACATTTATTCTAAATATTCTAACATGTGTAAAAACGTGATTAACACTAAGAAAGCTCTAAACTAATGGAATGAATAGATTAAGACACATAAAGATGAAGTATTGAAAATGAAATAAACTAGTTAAGCATAAAGAAAATAACAAAAACTTCTCTGCTCCTTTCTTTCTCTCTTCTTCTTCTCTTTTCTGGAAGTTTTCCAGAAGTGGTATATTGTGTCCCTTCCTCTAGGACCTCCTCTCTTTCTTTATGTAGTATGTTCCATCTGGGGTAAAACCTAGGATCTTTCTCTACCTCAAAAGTCCAAAAAGCACCTCAAAAACTGAAGTTCGGAAGGTTGTTCGACTCTGTGCTCAAACTTCTGTCAAGATCGTGGCATATTTGCCAAGATCATAGCCCTGAGTTATTTCCTAGATCTTCTCCGATTCTCCTCTGAATGCCTTTGATCGTTTCTCCTCTATGTATGGCTCTCCAAACTTTGTCAAACTTCTTCCTTTTAGCATATATTTGTGTTCACTCCTTTAATCTATATGTAAACACAAGATGAACACAAATTGAGTATTTAAACATAACAATAGGATTGAAAAAATATTGAAATACATAAGAAAATATAAGATGATTCAATCCTATTACGTTCCTAAGAGGATTGTATTAATCACATAAAAATCATTGTAACATCTTGTTTAAGGTAAAAGTATGATGAATAACTAAGAACTAAACCAAAAATAAAAGAATTAATGATTGAATAATCAATAGTGAAACAATTGATTAATCAATGATGGAAACTTAGGAATTACTTTTATCCTTAATTGTTTTCACTTAACTTTATTAATTTAATGATACTTAACCTAGATGTCCAATAATTATGATTACCCTCTCTCAAGCTTTAACCAAGTAATCCCCAACTAAATAGATAGAAATTGAATTGTAACTTCTCGATCTATCAAAACTCTTCCTAACTATCCTATTAGATTTAAAGCAATCTTATAGGTAACTAATAAATAGTTAAGATCTCTCTCCAATTGCTTATTAATTTTATGTTTATAGGCAGTTGAATAGGAAATTAAGATCTCTCTTGAACTGCCTATTATTTTTATGTTTATAGGCCTATTATGTTTATTTCCTAACCTACATCATTTCTTCCTAGCCAATCACTCTGGTGAAAGGCTATTAATGATGTCTCCAAATTTTAATGAATTTAATTATAAGTTCATCCAAACAAGTGTCATATATTGATCCAAACAATTGTCATACATTTAAAGAATAGGTACAATATTCTAACAAATATTCTTTTTCACCTTAAAACACTTAAAACACAACTTCACAAGTCAATGTTTCTTCACAATTTAAGTGATCATGTTCATATTTAAACTACTTCCTTTCAATGTCATATCTTTCAACTTTACAAGTTAATGTTTATTCACAATTTAAGTGATCATGTTCATAGTTAAGTTAATTCCTTTCAATTTTATAATATTGACATATTCATAAAATTACACAATTTAGCATCATACAACAAAAAGTTTAAACAATGCTAACATAATTAAAAAAATGGCATAATGTAAATGCAAAGTCACACATAAATGATATGCAATTGTATATATTTCCCAACACTTTAATAACACATTGTCATCAATTTGGAAAACGATATACAACTAAAATCAACACATACAATAAACATAAACCAAAGAAATAAAAACAATGGCAGGAATATTTATAGGGATTGTGTTGGTGATGGCGTCGAAGAAAGAACTTAGGCACCCTTCGTGTCATGAACATCCATCAATTCAACTCACTAGAAAATCATAAAAATAAGGCAACAAATGCACAAAAATTACAAAAACTACCTAAAACATAACAGCTAATTTTAAGATCACTAGCCTGACCATTTTAGTTTAATTTTTCAACCAACTCCTCTTTTGAATGTTAAGGTCCTATGCATCATCATGTTAGGACAATGCATTAGCTAATTGGCCCATTTAAACATATAAATTATGTATGAAAGAAGCATGATTCTTTATAATTTAGTTGAATTTAGCTTCCATCCTCTTTTATTTCTTATCTTGGCTTGTCAACATGGAATTCAACATATCCATTAACTTGTCCATCTTCAATTCCAACAAAGCAAACTTATCTTACTGAAATCTTAGTAGGCTTTGTGCTCTTATTTGGCTTCCTGCATTTTTAGACCAAGAAAATTTTGAGTGATTTTTTTTACCTAGGGTTATAAGTATTAGAGTAAGGATTGTGACCTTCCTTAATAATTTATGCTCCTATATAATTGAACTGCTCCATATTATTGTTATCCTCTAGAAAAAATCAACTAGAACGTGGCCTTCTTGACCACATAATACACATCTATGTTGTATTGCCTTAAGCAGGCTAGAAGAAGTGGTTTTCAGGTTATCTAATTGTTTAGCCAAGTTTGATACGTCAACCTGTAGCTTTGTCATTAAATCTATAACAAGCACTCCTTTTTGATCTTTGAAAGTTGGCTGTTGTTTACTCCTCTCCAACATTTATAAGCAACTTTTGTTTTCTGTCTCTTCTAATAAATCATATGCAACATCAAATATCTTCCTCATTAATGAACCTCCATCTGCTGCATCAATGGTATCGAGTGAATGGATTTACTCCAAATGGAATTCCTTAGTTAAGTTAAGGTGTGAGCAAGTCCTTTGCAACTTCTTAAGTCTTTCCTATGTTTTTGTACAATGATTCCCCTTCAACTTGCTGAAAAATTGTTATCTCCATTATGATCATTTAGTCTTTATTAAAAGGAAGTACTTACCCAAAAAAGGTTGTACCAACTACTTCCATATCCTCACCTTTTTTGGGTTGAGAGAATTCAGCCACTTCTTAGCTTGATCTTTAAGTGTGAATGTGAATAACCTCATCTTAGATACATCCTCTAATAACCCATTATACCTCACACCTCTTTAAAAAATTGATCAAATGAGCATTATGATCCTAATTGTCTAATTTATAAAACCAGACATTAGCTTAGAGCATGTTTACCAAAGCTTGTTTCATTTTAAAAGTATTAGTCTACACTGGTGGTCTTATAACCCCTTGTTGATTGGTATTGAAACTAGGTCTTATAAAGTCTATGAGGGTTCTTTTTTTTCCTCCTTGGTTTCTTTCTTCTACCATTGATGTCTCCATAGCTTCTTGGTGTCTTGCTTTTCAAATCTCCATTTTTATTAGTGACGCCAAAAACTTATATAGTTGAACTTCTAGTTGCTTTGGTGTTCATGCACCTATAATCACACAAGAAAAGTATTAAAAAAATACTCAAATCAAGGCAACCAAATTGCACTAAATGCTAACTTATGAATCCCTGACAAAGATGCCAAAAACTTGTTGAAGTCTAATTTAAACTTATCCATACCGCAAGTATAAAAAGCATCGTCCCTATAAGGATTGTATTAGTCACCTAACAATTCTTGTAACACCTTTTTTAAGGTAAAAAATATGATGAATAACTAAGAAGTAAACCAAAAATAAAAGAAATAATGACTGAACGATGAAACAAGCAGTAGTGAAATAATTGATTAATCAATGATGAAAACTTAGGAATTACTTTTATCCTTATTTCTTTACTTCACCTTATTGATTTACTCATACTTAATCCTAATATCCAACAATTATGATCACCCTCTCTCGAGATCTATCCAAGTAATCATAATTAAATAGATAGAAATTAAATTGTAAACTCTCGATCTATCAAAACTCTTCCTAGCTATCTTATCATTTTTGAAGGAATCTTACAGGTAACTAATAAACAATTAAAATCTCTCTTTACTTGCCTATTAATTTGATGTTTATAGGTCTATTATGATATTATCTCTCGCTATGCAACACAACATAAATAATTCAACCTAATATCTTAATTCAAATTGAATATAAAGCAAAAAAACATAATAAAATGTATTGAAAATCAAATTAAGAATGTAAAAGTTCAACAAATAATTCAAGAGTAATTCCTAATTCAAATTTAACAATCCATACCTAAGACTACATATCCCAAATTGTCCATCATCAATATTTAATAACAAGAAAAGAAAAGAAAAGAGAAGAGGTTTGAAATCTAGAAGCCTTCTCTTCTTTTTCCTTGAGTTGAAAAATTCTACAACTTGTGTTCTTCTAGAATTTCCTCTATTTGATGTCCTCTTGGTGTTTCCCACCAACCTCTTTTATGTTTTCTTTGTTTTAAAAACTTTTAGATCCTTTAAGGATCTTTCTGGGCTTTCCCTATTTATTTTGTTTCAAAAATAGCCCTAAAATATAAAAAATATAAAAATCTCACAACCTGGAAAGGATGAGATTAGCATGATCGTTCACGTAAAAATCTTACAACTTGGAAAAGTTAAAATTTGCATGGACGTGCATGTTGCATGATCATGCATCCTTTTCTACCACCTCTCTATCACAATCATGTATGTGATGCATTATCACGATATAGGCTTCACCAAGCATCCGATTGCCCTCTTGCATGATTTTCGTGCCATATATAAAGAAATGTGTATAAAGAAATATTGAGATGATGTATAAAGAAATTTTGTCTATGTAAATTCCTAACCAAAACTATGATTATGATAAGGAAATATACCCACAAAAGTTCCTTCCTATGTTAATATTTTTTTATCCAGGATGTCTCATCTAAAGATTAAGATTATAATATATGAATATACTTGTGCAGAGATGCAAAAGAGAAATAGACAAATATTGAGACGACGGAGAAAGAAAATTTGACTAAGAAACTTCCTAATAAAAAAATGATTATGACATGGAATATGAACTCGCTAAAGTTGCTTCCTCTTGTTTAATATTTTTGTCTTTATGGTATCTCATTTAAAGATTTAGATTAAGATATATAAGTGTATTTGTATAGAAGTGAGTAAAAGGTAAACATATAATAATGAGATCATGGAGAAAGGGATTTTAGCTGTGTAAATATCTTATCAAAATTATGATTATAATAAGGAATATATACATACTAAAGTTCCTTCCTCTATTACTTGATTTTTTTTAATCCATGATATCTCCTCTCAAACAATAAAAATATTGAGATAATAAAGAAGGAACTTTGGCAGGGTAAATTCTTAATGAAAACTATGGTCTAATAGAAGGAATATATAACCACCAAAGTTCCTTTTCTTATTAGTCAATATTTTTTTATGTCCATGTTGTCTCCTCTAAAGATCAATTTTATTATATACTAATATATTTTTATAGAAATTTAATATAAATATTTGTATTATTTATCCTTTTAGATAGCAGTATTATTTTAATTGACTTGTGAAAATGTTTTTGATTTTGTATGATACATTACTTATGAATGCCTTAATTTTATCTTTTTTCTCTATTCTTATATATATGGTTCTAAATATGAACAAGTGGTGATTATCTAGTCGACTAGTTAGAATGATTTACTAATGCACACCATGTTCCAGATTATATTAGTTATATTCCTAATGGTGAAGGTGTGCCATTACAGAAGTAAACTCTTATATGATTTTTTATTAAAGGTTTAATAGCAATTGATTACACCATTCCCAACATTTTCCTTTTGATATTAATTTTAGTGGTGATAATAATGGTTTTTCCCATACAAACTAATAGAAGCTTAAGGAAGTTCTATGTATATGCCATGTGTATTAACATTATAATATATTGAGTACTCATATATTAACCTTCTTAAAAATGATAAATGAACTTTTAGGGTTGAGATATAGAAGCTACCTTTGTAAAGAATAGTTCCATTGGTCATTTCATAAGATGTTTTTGCTAAAGAGGCAGAATTATTGATGATAATATAGAATGCTAATCCGAAAGAACCATCTTACCATAAAGTATAACTTTTATTGATAGATTAGAAAAGGAGGAAAGTGTTTACGATCATGTTTCACTGTGATTTACCGTTGAAAGTTATTAAGATAATTGCATCCTATAGTATTATTATGATTATTATTGATATTTAATATATTATAAAATTATTGATTATTTTAAGTATCCAATAATGATGATTATGTTCATTTTTATTCCTTTATAGGCACACTATCCTTAGTTTTTCCTATGTTGAGCCTCAGTGTCTTTATTAGGATCTTCCATAATTTCATTTAGTGAATAAAGAGGCTCTCAATGTTTTAATATACATTATATTTTAATACTCTAAATTTCAAAAGTATTGCCATTCATATCCTTACATTAATTGAATTTTATGAAAATATTCATAAGTTATGTAGTCATTTCCCTCAAACATATAGTTCCTATTAAATTGATTAATGAGGACTATTCATTTTATTTAGAAGTATTTATTTACAAATATCAATAGCAATGTACTATGTTAAACAAAAAATACCTATAAAATAACAGTTTTAACCATTTTTCCAATAATCTTAAACTAAATTCATGAAGTTTGATGTCCCTCTTAGGAATTGATGCAATTAGTCTTTAGACAAGTCATTAAAGTTCATTTAAGCTAAGTAACAGGCAATGTCAAATTTGTCCTAGGCCCATTTGATGTTGATCCAGTTGATCCTTCATAAAATTCATAAGATTTTGTTGCATTAATGTTAAGCTATAATCAGATTCCTTATCATTACAACTATTTTCCTAAAACTGATTCAATAAAATATAATATTTAACGTTGCTTTTATATGTTCTAATGCAACCCATATTATGAGAATATCATCAAAGCATAATGCTGTTAAGGATGAACCGTTGGACAATGGGAATGTAGCACCAAGGCCATTACTGGTTTATACTAGGCGTAACAAACTTGTTGGTGAGGTGGCAAAATGAATAACTAATTTGAGTAGCAATGATTACTTTGTTGGCAGGATAGATAATAGTAGTAGGGAGGAATAAGAGGATTCATTCTGTTTTTATTATGAACATTCTGGAATCGACTTTTTAGCTTGGAAGGGATATTCTCCCTATTTTGTTCTTGTTTTCCTTGCTCAATCAATATACGCAGTTCGTATTCTTGAGTCACTGTTCCTAACTCCTACCAATTAGTGCGGTAAGCATGTTTGAGTGCGATTGCTATGACTACTACAAGAATGGAGGCTCGTTTGGATTCGATGGAGACAAACTTTGAAGATCTGGAGCAGCTTTTTGGTGCTGAGATGGCCCAGACTAGGCTTCAGTTAGAGGAGATTAAGAATATGTTGGCGCTGATGATGAAGGGGGAGAGTTGCGATGAGACAGCAGGTGGTCCATCGGTGTCTATATTAAAAGAGGTGACTTCTGGTGTTTCCAAATCTCAGCCACGCGTGATATCGCTTGAGGATGTCCAGATTTCGGCTAAGAAGATAGAGATACCAAACTTTAATGGCATTAATCCTTTTAGTTGGATTTGTAGGGCAGAACAGTATTTCCTCATCCAGCGTACACCGGAGGATTTTAAGGTGACCTTAAGCCTGGTGTGTATGGAAGGGCATGCTTTGCATTGGATGACCTGCCTTAATCGCCGATGTCCTTTGTCATGCTGGGAGGATGTCCGTCGCGAAGTGCTTGCAAGATTTGGGGGCACCTTAGCGCACAACCCATACGAAGCTCTGGCTGCGATCCAACAGACTGGTTTGGTGGATGAGTATATTCGGGAGTTTGTTTCTCGTTTGATGCAGATCACTGACTGGCCTGAACAGGCTTTCACTGGTCAGTTTCTCAATGGGTTGAAAGATGATATCACGGCCCGTATTCGGTCCCATGAGATAACAGATCTGTATAGCACAATGAACTTGGCTAAGGAGGTAGAGCACGAAGTTGGCCTTCAAGTTAAAAAAAATATTTTGGCCTGATACAAAGCAGAGTTCCTTTGGGCTAGGTATGAAAGTTGGCTCAGTGGCCGGTGTAAGCCCAATGGCGACTGGTTCAATAATGATTACGCCCCCTTTTCTGGTTAGCCCAGTTGTTTCTTCTTAACCTCAATCAATGACAACTAAATTTTCGGTCGGTTCATCTACTCCTGCCACTCGATCGCTGGTGTCTTCGGGTGATACAAATCACGGTGTGCATCGGTATACACAGAAGGAGTTTTCAGACCTGCGAGCAAAAGGTCTATGCTATCATTGTCACCAACCGTACCACCCTACTCATAAGTGTTCAGGCACCACTCTACAAACGATTATTTTGACTGATAATGAGCAGGAGCACCAGGAGGAGTTCACCGATTGTGGGGTCGAGTTCAAGGCTCTAGTGATGATGAATGACCTTGTGGATCCTCAGGTCATATTGCTGGAACTACTGTGTTTCCATATGAGTGACCTCCAGCATAGCCGCACCATGAAAGTACGAGGTAAGGTTGCTGGACGTAAGGTTGTAATAATGATTGACAGTGGTGCTAGTCATTATTTTATGACTAAATATTTAACTAACTAGCTCCAGTTACCAATTTCTCTTACCGCAAAGATTGATGTCAAGTTGGGTGATGGTCATCGCCGAGAGACTTTGGGTTTCTGTAGGGCTGTTAATATTACAGTGGATATGGTGGAATGTGTGGTTGATTGTTATTTGTTTCCGTTGGGTGGAGTGGACATCATCTTGGGCATTTCATGGTTGGCGACTTTAGGAGATGTGAAGGTTAATTGGTCGAGAATAACTATGGATTTTTCCCATGATAATCGAGTTGTGTCCATTACGGGTGACCCAAGTTTGATGTCGGCACCAACCTCAGTTCGATCCCTGCAATGTGCTGCTGATTTGTAATTTGGAGTTATACTTTGGCAAGAAGATGGTACCGAGAAACTAGCACATGAAGAAGCTGTAAGTGGCACGCATCGTCAGGAGTTAGAGTTGTTGCTGGATAGATTTTCTGAGGTGTTTCAGGAGTTTATAAGGCTGCCGCCAACAAGGACAGTGGCTCATCAAATTCCTCTTATTTTTGTAGTGTCCACTGTCAGCGTGCGTCCTTACCATTATGGGCAGTTGCAAAAAGATGAGATTGAAAGACAAATTGCAGATATGTTGGCCGCAGGATTTATTCAGCCAAGTTCTGGGCCTTTTTTAAGCCCGGTTTTGTTAGTTAAGAAGAAAAACAGGAGTTGGAGATTTTGTGTTGATTATAGAGAGCTAAACAGAGTCACTGTGGCAGATAAATACCTGATTCCAGTAATACAGGAGCTATTGGATGAGTTGAATGGCGCCCATTACTTTTCCAAGATGGACCTAAAATCTGGTTATCACCAGATTCGTGTGAAGGAAGAAGACATCCCGAAGACAGCATTTCGTACCCATTTGGGTCATTATGAGTTTAGAGTGATGCCTTTCGGCTTGAAGAATGCCCCAATAACATTTCAGGCAGTGATGAATGATTTATTCAAACCCAGGCTGCGCCGCTTTGTGTTAGTGTTCTTTAATGACATCCTCACCTACAGCAAAACTTGGAATGCTCATATACAGCACCTGTCACTCGTCTTACAACATCTTAAAGATAGCCACTTTGTGGTTAATATAAAGAAAAGTCAATTTGGAAGAATTAAGGTTGAATATCTTGGCCACGTGATATCCTATGAGGGTGTTGCTATGGACCCATCAAAGATATCAAGTGTTATCCAGTAGCTATCAACTAAGCCTTAAGAAGATCAAACTCCTCAAGTGTGAGCTTGCTCAGTATCTTGTATAAAAAGCAGCAATTGAACTTGTTAAAATGATACTACTAATGTATAAAATTAAAAAACATCTAATTATTTTTAGAATTCGACAAAAATTTCAAAAATAATTCCATGAATTAGGTTGTCTTGCGTTTGCAAAATCTGACAATCTAGGACAGTTAAAGTTTTTCCAATTTGTCACAAGTATACTAGTCAGCTTTACAAGCTACTCTCTACATCTATGAATTGCTAATTGCAACAAAATTTGGATAAGGAACCGTAATAAATCATTGAGAACTCTATGTCTAAGCCTTAATAAAAATAATATCATTTTGTTTATTATTTTTAACTTTACCACATTAAAAATAATATTGGCCTATACCTAGCATTTTTGTTATTATTTTTAACTTGACAACATTAAAAATAATATTGAAGTTGTAGATGAAAGGTTTTTATTTTAAAAGTATGCTCTCTTCTTATATGGTGAGGGGTTGCTTTGCATTCTTGAATCCATAAATATGGTTAATTATGAGAAGATGCAAAATATTGCAGAAGTAACTTTTGAAACCTTTAAACGTCTATCACTACACTATGAACGTTTTGCTTCAGGTGTAAAGGAATTCAGACAGCTCTCATCTAAGCTTGCCTAAATAGAGGAGTTTATGGGTAAAGACCTGTGTTTTGAAAAGCTCATTAACATCTATGACAACAAGAAGTTGCTATTTCACAATGATTCTCACTGACACAAAGTAACAGTAGCTACTTTTGAGGTTTTTGAGAACAGCCTTAAGTCATTACAAGAAGAAATATTACGTACAAAACAGAAGCATTCGAGTCAAAGAGAAGCATGGATGCTGCATATAAAGAAATGGTGAAATGGAACTGCTATTTTGGTGTTGAATATAAATCTATAATAAAATCTGCATACAACAATGAAAAGCTCAACAATAAAGGTTCAATTGTATAATAAGAATTTATTCATCATCGTCATCGATGGACTCTTCCAATACAATATCACATTCATTCCTACTACTGCTTGTGTCCAAGTCCTCTAAATCATCATTCAAACATTGCTCGGAATTCAATAAAATGTTATTTACTACATCATATGGAATATCATTTTGATCTAAAAACTCTAAGGAACATTCCTCGACTTCTACTGGAACTTCATCGGACTCCTCAACGTCATTTAAACCTTCTTCATTACCAAGTGAAGGGATATCATACGCATGTCTAGCTTCACATTCTTGCACAATCCACCAATTTGGACCGAATAACAAATCTTCCACATAAAAGACTTGCTTTGCTTGATGTGCCAAAATAAATAGGTCATCCTTGTACCAGAACTTAGTTACGTTGATGCTTTTTACAATGTCGTTGACCTTCATATTCAAATTTGCAAGATCATACCATTTTCACTTGAAAAGTACAACATTTTTACCCCTAATATATTCAATCCAAATAATATCCGTTAAAACCCCATAAAATGTAATATTATCTTCCCCATAATTTCCTAACACTAAAACACCACTATTCTGTGTAACCCTATGCATATCACGGGCTTCAGTGCGAAATCACATGCCATTTGTATTGCATACAGTGTACTTTTGCACCAAACTATGAGGTCCATATGCTAATGCATACAAAGACTCAAAGATACTTCCTTCGCGGGAGCTAGTTAATGTCGTCATCTATAATAATAAATGAAAACTAGTTAATAATTTATAATTATTAGTGTACACCGCGTACAAACATTCTTCTCACCCAATGCTTTAACCATAAAGAAAATTGTTCTCTATGTCTCCTGTCAACATATAATGGACTTTGTTGCCTTAACTCATCCATGTGCTCACTATGGATAAAAAAATTTCAATCAAGATTATATGAAATATCTGTACTTAATACATATCTTAATTTAACAATAGGTTAGAAAAACTTACTTAATAAACGGCCCAATCTCATGACAATTCATAAGCACATACCAATGTGCAATCTCTAGCTCTTTTATAGGAAGGGCAATTGCTTTGGCAGCACTAATCGGCTTACATCATTAAAAGAACACTGATATGTCACTATCATCAACCATATCATTAATTCACTCTGGCACATTGAAGTTGGTTTCAATTCCTTTTAGATACATTGAACATAATGTCATGCACTCTTTAACAACATAAGTTTCAGCAATTAACCCTTCTGTATGTGCTTTATTTCTAACAAATCTCTTTAGTGTACCTAGGAATCTTAATAAATGATTAACCATAATTAGATAGGACATTATTTACTTAACTTTAATGAGTGATAGGATAAATTTAAATAATACCTCTCAATTGGATACATTCATTTATACGCAACTAGTCCACCAAGTAAGGCTTCATTTGGCAAATGAATAGCCAAATGTACCATGACATCAAAGAATGCTGGTGGGTATATC
>JANIIA010000191.1:28119788-28140203 GCA_027478495.1 Erythroxylum alaternifolium | reverse complement strand
CAATATTTTGAAGAGAGATGAGATGCCACTTTTGTGAATATATTTGATGTGTGGGGCTTGGATTTCATGGGACCATTCCCATCTTCTCTAGGTAACTCTTATATATTGGTTGGAGTTGATTATGTGTCTAGGAGGGTCGAAGCAATAGCTACTCCAACAAATGATGGCAAGGTGGTGCAACAGTTCATCAAGAAGATCTTCACTAGATTTGGGGTGCCTAGAGCTATCATAAGTGATGGAGGGAGCCACTTTTGCAACAAACCCTTTGAGGCTCTTTTAAGAAGATATAATGTTCATCATAGAGTAGCAACCCCTTACCATCCACAAATGAGTGGCCAAGTAGAGGTGGTGAATAGAGAGTTGAAGAAGATTTTAGAGAAGGTAGTGAACACTCCAAGGAAAGATTGGACTTTGAAGCTGGACAATACGTTGTGGGCTTACAGGACAACTTTTAAAATTCCCATAGGTACAACACAATATCGACTTATGTATGGCAACACTTTCCATTTACCATTGGAGTTGGAGCATAGAGCCTATTGGGCAATTATAAAATTGAACATAGATTAGAAGCTAGCAGGGGAGAAGAGATTATTACAACTTGATGAATTAAAGGAGTTAAGATATGATGCATATGAAAAAGCCAAGTTGTATAAGGAAAGGGCTAAGAAGTGGCATAATGGCCACATCAAGAAGAAGGAATTTAAGAGTGGGGACTTTGTGCTTTTATTTAATTCAAGACTTAGTTATTTTTTGAAACGCGGAAGTCAAGATGAAGTGGCCCATTTAAGGTTATTCAAGTGTTTTCTAATGGAGCTTTAGAGTTGGATAATGAAAAGGGTGAAACTTTTAAAGTTAATGGGCATAGGTGCAAGCTTTACTTTAGAGGACCATTCTCACAAGAAAGGGAAGTACTTTCTTTCCTTTCACTTACTCTTTTATGATTTCATATGGAATGGTCAAGCTAATAATCATAAATTAGCATGCTTGTCTTTCATTTGTTTGTCGTTGTGTTAATGTGGTTTTGCTTTTATTTGATAATATTTAGTTTGGTTTAACTTGTTTCGCCCTTTATTCTCTTGTTGTTTAGGTCCCCAATGATACATTTTGAGGTTAATTGAAGGTATATTGTGCATCATAGCTTATTGAAGGACCAAAGAATGAGAGGAAAAATGTGTCACCTCTATTGGCCCCACCACCATGAGCCCATCTTGCCCTTAATCTCTTCTATTATTCTTCTTGTGTTTTGTGTTTTGTTTTTCATGGTGTTGTTTGTTGGTTTTGGGTGTTCTCCTTTTCATATTGAGGACAATGTTTTGTTTAAGTGTGGGGAGGTAGTCTTTTCATTTATATTTGCATTTTTGCATGACATTTAGGATGCATGTTAGGTTGCTAGTATTAAATGTGTCATTTCCCTTGCCTTTAAATCTTTGTGATGAATGTGTTGGCATGAGATTCTATCATGCTAGTTGGAATGAGATTAAATGCATACATGAACTTAAATTAGTCCACTTAAGTGGAGAGTGAACATGTGAAATGATGAAAGTAGTTGGCCGCATAAGCTTACTCAAAACTTGACACTTCAATAATAAGGTAATGTATAAAAGCATAATAGATTTTCATTTGAGCCTATGTAAGGAATTGAGCCTTTATGACTCTATTATATAGTCATTTCATCTCTTTGTTTGTGTGATGCTTCCTTAGGTAATTACCTTTAGAACTTGCTTTAAGTCGGTTTAAATCTACTGGATGCATGCTAGGTAGAAATGATTAAGGCCTTCTTGCTTTAACCTTTGGCTTAAATGACCTACCCTTTTATTAACCCTTGCTAGCCCCATTGAGCCTTTAAACTTTTGTTTCTTGAAATCACCCATTATTAAAACCTACAAACCTCATTAGCTTGCCCAATCACAAGTTAATAAAGTGCTAAGTAATACTTTAGTATGGAATCACAAGTTAAGAGCACATTGCATATAGTTGTTATTTTCTATTCATTGTTTCTTTATTGAAAAAAACAAAGAGAAAAAAGAGAAAAAACAAAATCAAATGAAAAAATAAGAAAAGAAAAAGGAACAACATGTAATAGCTTCAATAAATGCAGAGTAGTATTCGTATCCATTTGCATATCTTAAAAGTTTATTTTTTTCATCCCTTTGTTAACTTAGTAGTTTATAAATGCTTGTGATAAACCCCTAAAACCTATTTGACACATCTTAACCCTAGCTACATTACAACTCAAAACAAAGTCCCTTTGATCTATCTTAGCATGTAATCATTATGGAGGAGAATTGGTGTATTAGTAAGCCTATGATAGTGTGGTTTTCTATAAGAAGTTTGAGCGGAACACTAACCATCAAACACTTGAGAGAAATGAGTGAAATCTATAAGGAAGGTCCATTTTGAATTTATACTTAACTTTGAGTGATAGTTTCATAAGTTAAGTTTTCTTATGTGCATGAATGAAAATTAGTCATGATGTGTGTAGTAGCTTGACACTTAAGTTGGCTAAAGTTTGAGGGATTGCATGCTTTAATCTTTATGAAAATGAAGTGATAGAATTTTATTGGTTGTATTTGATCTTTGCTTAAGGACAAGCAAAAGCTTAAGTGTGGGAATGTTGATAAATGTAGATTACATTGTATTTTGGTAGGTAGTTTAGTCATGTTTAGTGGTTAATTTGATTGTTTAGTGTGTGTTTAGGTTAAGAATTGTGTTAGTTCATAAATATTTATGTTTTAAGTATTTTTTAGGTGAGAACATGTTTTTGAGCTTCAATTATATATATATAAGGCACCGTGATGAGTTTGTTATTGTTTCAGGGCATTCAGAGGAGCTTTGGAGGGGATCCAGAATAAAACATAGTCCCAAGATCATGGCAAATATATCACGATCTTGACAGAAGCACCAACACAGCCCATGATCATGGCAAATTGTGACAGAATCTCGAGCACAGGGCCACGATCGTGGGGAATCTACCACAATCGTGACAAAGAGCAAACAAACTTGCTACGATCATACACTAAGGGCTACGATCATGGCCTGAACGTAGACAGACGCGAGGTCACTTTCAGATTCAAGTTTTTGAGGTACATTTCGGACCCCGAAAAGACACTAGAATTACCTTAATTGGAAAAGACTATAAAATTATTATGAGGTAACCCTAGAAAGGACTCTACATTTAGCCAACATTTAAAAAACCAAAAGAGAGAGAGAGAGAAAAAAGAAGAAGAGGAAGAAGAGGAGGGTTCCAACACCGAAGCTTCCCTGATTAGGTGATCTCCCGATGCTACTACTTTCCTAAATCGTCCAACCTAAGTTTCATTTCCTCCCCCATTTTCCTTTTATTCATTTAATGTGTAAGATTGAGATGAGTTTTATGGCTATGGATTTCAAGTTGTTAACGATGTTCTAACTTTTCCTTCGAGATTTTGCATATATTTAATGTTAATGTAGTTAATTGTGTTTACTTGATTTGGGTGTTGTGATTGATTAATGTATTTACATGTTTTGGTAATAAACTGAGACGGTGAGTCGGATAAAAATGATTAGATTGGATTAACAAGCGTTAAGCGATCTAATTGACCACTTAATTAATCTAGTCGGTAATTTCATAGAGAGATATCTCGTGCGAGACCCGATTGTTCATTAATGAGCTTTAGAACTAATTAGAATTGTGGGTAATTTGTTAATTGAGATATCGCAATTTTCATAATTCAATTAGGGTTTACAATTTAGGGAATGATTATAACTTGAGAGAGAGTAATCAACCCTACGACTGTCTATAACTAACACCTCATAAATGCAAAAATGGCTAGATTAACATTAATGATAGGTAAAATCCCCTCTTTCATAACCTGATTAATTCTTTTGACAGATTTCCATTGTTACATTATTTGTTCATTGATAGTTTGTTTGATTTAGTTTACTTTTCAATTTATTATTCGACTTTAAGCCTTAAACAAAGCACAACCTGAATTAAGTGGTGCCTAAGCACAATCTCTATGGGATGATATCTACTTTTTACTACAAGTAACAATCCATATATTTGCTATTTTTAGCATAAAACAAGTAGTTTGTTTTTGTAATCAACAATTTAAAAGAGGTTGACCTTCTTGCTTCTCTTATGGTATAATTTTCTTCTCACAAAGCCCCTTTCTCCTTTATCTATAAAGGCAAAATGTAGGATTGGTGCCAACAGTTCATCACAAAAGAGAGGACTCACTAATCCATAATCACTAACAATACTAATACAATAAAAAATAAATAGAAAATAATTGTCCTTTTTGTATATTTTCCCTATTTTTTTCCTATCGCGTGCTTTACACAATCGATCATATCAGATCAGATAGATATCCCTTCAACATAAAACAGGTCATGAAAATAATCTTGAAGACCCACCCAAGCACAAAAGTCAGGATCTAGGATCTAATTCAAGATTTTCCTTGGAAGTTTTGAGAAGGAATTGAATGTAATAATATCGATTCATATTGATATAGAAGAAGAGGTTTTCTATTAATTCAAATGTTGTACCTATGAGGAAAGGATAGAGAAAGAGGAAAAATCGAAGATTTCATATAGTACTTTTTTTATATCAAAAATCAATATGATTTCTTTGTACCCTTCGCTTTATGAGAAAATGGGTTTAAGTTTATAGGATTAAACCAAACCTATAGGACTTAAGGAAAGATGGAAGGGAATCAAAAAAGAGGATAATATACTTATAATATTAAAAAGAAAAATGAAGTAAAAAAGCCTAGATTCCAAATGAACAAATCCAAAATTGAAAACAAATATTTCATATTCTTGAAGAATGAGGGGTAAAGTAATTGATCAAGAAAGATTTCTTGTTCTTATTATAAGTTACAAGAAAGTTATAAGATCATGATTGTATTCACATATTTTTGGTAAAAAGAATAATCTTCTCCTTTGAGAATAATCAAAAAAGAAAAGTGTTTGATTGGAACATGAAAATGTGACTGAATTTATCCTAGTTACTCTTCAGGACGGAGTAGACTAAGGGAGGAGTTTCTTGAACAAGGTAAATGATCCAATGGTTTTGAAGAATTAAACGATGAGCCATATAAGGTGAAAATCTCATTTATGGTTCTATAGAGTGGTAGTAAGTGTGATTTATCTATCAACTTTTTCACTATCATCCCCAAAAACCAAACTCTACCTTAAGTAAAGTTGCCAGAGTACGATTAACCTCTGAATTTGAATCACTACTTATATACCATGTATTGGCCATAATTTACAAAAACATTGTGTAGTCTTAGTAAGAGGGGGAAGGGTTAAAATTTCACCTAATGTGAGATATCATATTGGTTGAGGACTAGAAACTATTGGAGTAAAGGATGGTCAACATGGGCCTTCTAATGCATTGTAGATTCTTATCCAAGACTTGTATCATTTGATGATTCTATAGGAATCACTAAAAACATGTAAAGTTTATGGCTAACCTAATATTGAAATTTTCATATGGGGACTGGAGTAGGATACCATAAGATGGATGATCTTCTTTCTAAAGAGATTTAATTCGAGGCTATTATATATTCAAGGTCCTATATTGGAATAATGTCATAAGTTTTCCTTGACTTTGTCCTTATTAATAAACAATTTAAGATGCTTCAAATTTTTAATTTTTAGAAAAGGTCCGAGGTAAATAACAATAATTTAAAGGACTTCTTTACACGCTATTTTGAAAATCCAAGGACTCAATTTTATAGATATGTTAAATACAAGATTTCCAATCCTAGTAGGAAAAGGAGGGAAATGAATACTGAATTAAAGTGAGATAACATAATTTTATACTCGTTCTCATCAATACATATAGAATTTTGTGGAAAGTCGTATTCAATAAAAGTCTTATGTACAGCTTAAAGGGAAATCTTTCAAATTTTGGAGATCTACCTTATAATATAAGGTCAAAAAGTCAAAATAAATGATCTTATTAGCCCTTATAGAAAAATAAAAAATGATTCTTGACCTATTGCACGCTCATGTAACGTCAAGGTATTGTAGAATGAAAAACTACGAAATTTGATCCAATTTATTATAATTGATTAGTTAACATATTAGTTAATGCTAGTCTGAAGTATGGAAAAAAATAATTGGTTTATCCAATTATTTATTGAGTGATGAAAAAGATTCAACAAAAAACAAAAAAATTGACTATTTCTTTACTATTTTATATTAAGTGATACGTGGAATAACTCTTGATATAGTAACAAAAGTAAGATGTATAGGTAGATCAACTCATCAAGTTCCCTTGGATTCACACGAGAAAAAAGCACCTACCATTTGTTGGTTATTAGGGGCATCCCAAAAACATCTAAGTCAAAATATGACTTTCAAATTTAGCTCCAAATCAATGGATGCTGCCAAGGGGAGTGAAGATTGCATACACAAAAAGGAAGAAACTCATTTAATGACAAAGAGAAATAGAACTTTTATACATTTTCGTTAATCCATGAACAAGATTTATGTAGACACATAGACTCATAGAGCCATAATTCTTTATCGGAAAAGAGTTAATGGAAAAATAAATAATTAGAATTGATCGATATTGTTCTCCAAACAAACAAAAAGGAAAGATGAAACATAATCATGGAGTAATTAATCCATCTCAGTGACTTGCTTAAGAAAAAGAAAGACGTAAATACCAAGGAATAGGGTTTAATCTATTTGTTGGGATTTCATAAATATTCCATTATGTAAAAATAAAAGAGAGTTCGAAAAAATTGGGATTTTTTTTGCAGATTTGATGCAGTTACTAATTCATGATCTGGGATGACATAATGAAAATTTCATTCTCAATTTTACAAGAACTTTTATTAAAGCCTTTCATTTGGTTCTTTTCGATGGAAGTTTTATTTTCGCATAATGTATAACTTTTAGATGAATTCTTTTTTTTGATGATCAACTCAACCTTATATCTTGGTTATATTTCATCTCTTCAACAAGTTTAGTAATGAGTGTAACAACCCTATTGTTCTAATAGAAAGGAGAACATACAATTAGTTTTTTGAGAAATTTTAAAACGAAAAATTTCAACCAAATCTTTCAATTTATTATTTTACTATGTTCAACTTTATGTACACCTATTACCTGGATTTACCATGAAAGATATATGGTCTAATGAGGCTATTATGAAACATTTACTCATAGGCAGGGCAAGCTCTTCTATTCCGATTCGTAGTTTTTCTTGGCTATATGGTTCGTCCAAGGAGGGGGGAGATCAAGCTTTAAGAAATAGTTAATGGTCTTATCAATACACAGATGTATAACTCCTCAAGAATTTCAATTGCACTTATACTCATGACGATGTATAACTCCTTAAGAATTTCAATTGCGCTTATACTCATGACCATAGGAATTGAGTTCAAGCTTTCCTTAGCCCCTTCATATCAATGGACTCTTGATATATATGAAGCAGTGTGGTTCGTTTGTAAAATTCCTACCTCTTTATCTATCTTTGAGATTCATGGATTTTTCAAAACTCCATAAACATGCAGAAGAGAAATGCTATCCCCACTCGAACCAAGACATAACTTTTACTTGTTCAAATAACAATTAAGTTGAAGCAAAGTAGGATTAGGAACAATGAATCTGCAATAACAACAACAATATCCTAGTAAAAATTTGGCTGAGACTCAGAGTTTAGGAAGGTCAATAAGCATGTGCAATCTTATCCCTAACTAGTAAAGATATTTTTTGTGACATACTCACAGGAAAGGAGAAAAAAAAGAAAAAAAGTTTTTAAAGTACCGTTTAAACATATTCATTTTGAAAGTTTGTTATTACCGATAGCTCTTATAAAAGAGCAGGCTAATGATGTATACAATACTTAAATTTTTGATGTAAACGCCATATAATTGGTTCTCATCCTTCAAAGATTACGAGTGTAATAGGAACATTCATCGACAAAAGAGTCATCCTAAGATGATCATCTCATAGCTATTGAAAAATAATCAAATCAGATGATTTTATTTCTTAATCTTTTTTATTTGCTCCTACCAAACCAAGAAGTTAAAAAAATTGAGAAAAATCATTCATTTACAACCATTGATGAAGGATTTCCTGAAAAGTTAGGATTAGTAATTATTTTTAGAAATCAAATAGACTCGGTCTATACATATGCGAGGAAGGTAATCAAAGAAGAAGAGTTCTTCTTTCTTTTATCACTTTAAGAGTTGTGCAAGATGAAAGTCTCATGCACGATTTTAAATGAGAGAAAGAAGTGAAGAATTCTCTTTTAGACTCTCCAGCCATTGATTTTCTTTCTATTACTTCCAAGGTTACCGCATCAACTTCAACTACTGGGATTTTTAATATTCCTTTTATTTCTCAAGTTTCTTTAAATTCTGGCAAATCCTAAGTCACAATACAGTGGTGGAGAATCTTGAGTTCTACCTTTTATGTAACAGGCATTTGGTCCCCCCCTTTTCTGTGAACAGATCTTCAGTTCTCCGCACCCAATTCCCCCAAATCTGTTCCCTTTGTTCCTCTTTGATCTCAACCATCCAATGCAATAAATTGGATAGTTGAAAACAAATGGGAATAGATCTTAGATCTCGGGAACAGAAGATCTGCTCCTCTTTTTCTTGTATTTTCTATTAGACTAGATAAAAAGGGATCAAAGCCTCTATACCTACTATCCTGTATCAACTCTGTTTTATGCGATCTCATTCATACATTTCTTCAAGTCCCACATATTTATGTGGATGAGATCACATGAAACAGAGTTGGTACAAAATAGTAGGTATAGAGAATTTCGTACTAGATAAAAAGAACATCTACTTCACCTTTCAACCGATCACACTCGAAAGCACAACCAATGTTTCTGATTTTGTTATCATTATATGTAGGATGGACAAATGATTCGTATCAGGTTTCACATACTGAAATGGTAGTGATAACGTTTTTAATATGTAAAAATCCCTTAATCGCATTGATTAACATCCTGCGAGTGCCGGCAAGCCTACACCAGATTACATGCGATTCTCTAAACAAAGGCGCATGACAGACCAACGCCAAACCTTTTACTTCAGAAGAACAGAGAGACCCATTACGCTGGACTGGAGACCCATAATTAAACACACAGACCATAACATAACAACCCAGAAACGGTAAGAAAGTGACAACAGAAGGTGCCAAACGACCTCTTTACCTACGCATTTATTTAGCCTTATAGACTGGAACAAACACTAAAGAAGACTAACACTCTGGTTGGCTGTGCTGTAGTTGAATAGAATAAACACGAAGATGAACCACCACGGCACCACCACTGCCTTCAGCCACCACTTCCACCACAAACCACCGCCCAGCTCTTGCTCCAGACACTGTGATATTTTTATCTGCTGCATCATCATCAAACCTTTGTTTTCAATTTGATGAAATGTCTTGTACACCAGACACTCTCCACCTGGCAGCTCCTGCTTTACCACACTCTTGAACGAATATCCCTCCACGTCACCAGAGTCTGTGGCCCACAACTGGGCCCTGCCACTTCGGCACGTGACTGCGACAGAGAATTCCTTCGGTGCAAAGCACTTCACCACCCTCTTCACCATTGTCTTCAGTTTAAACTCTGTGAAGTCGAACCGCATAGCCTCATAGCTCGCATAGCTGAACCCATCTTCTGGGGTCACGTGCACAGTGGACAACGATTTACCTTCAATCCCATTCATCGAGTACCCACATGGGTCGAAGTTGTGGTCGCAAATCACATGAGTTGGTATAATCTCAGATATCCCGGAGCTTCTAGTCATCTCCTGAGCAGTGTCATCCTCCGATTTCTTGTAAAAGATTGAGGCTTTTTCTCGGTCAAGCCCTGTCAAGCACATCTCAAAAGTGACCACATCGGTCTGGGGTTTTAATTCTTTCGACGCAGAGTAGATGTGCCAGTAGTGATTCGGCTCGCCGAGGATGTGGGATGCAGCATTCAGGTGGCCGAAGAATTTGTTCAAGATGGCAACTTCTTCGGTGAAGTCCCTATGAGGAACAGGCTGGTAGTCCGGAAAAATGAAGCTGCCGCGAGAGTACTTGACGTCGGAGACGGTGAGTAAGAGCGAAGCAGCTAGCTTGAGAAGTGGGTCAATGGATAAGAGCAGTTTAGTTGTCCCGCAAGTTTTGAGGATTATTTTGAGAGGGTACACGAAGAGGCTTGACTCGGAGAGGACATAAGAGTCGAACTCGGTGTTAGAGAGTTGATCGACTATGGTGCAAAATGCTGGCTCGAGAATTGAGTCGATCTGGGACCGAGTCAAGCCGCGTAGACCGAGTCCATTGGAAAATGGTGGCTCTGAGAAAGTCAATTCGAGACGTTTTTCAAAGCCCTCGAAGCCGATTGGGGAAGGAGGTGACGGACTATGGATTGCCATTGATGATTGCCAAAACTACTGACCTCTACAATGCTTGGTTTCAGGTGGGGATCGGCCTTTTTCAGTACGAAAGTTCGAGTGTTCTTTTCTTTATACGAAGCTAAGACACAGGAGAAGCAGAAACAAAGAAAAGTTAAAGAGATTGCGAAAATCCTACTCTACTGAATCATGTCTTTCCAAGTCCTATCAAGATGGCTTCCTCAGGCACTGAAACAACAAAATGCCAAACATCATTACAAAGACAGAGAAACTAAACTAACCAAAACATAATCCACAACAGAACGACACTTACGTTGGAGTACGCAGCAGATCGGAACTTCTCAATGCCACCGTCTGGTCGAACGTCTTCAATGCTGTAACCGAGAGGGACTTCGTACTGATGGAAATTACTACTGCCACTGCTTGACTTCTTATCGCCACCTTTCGCCTCCATTACAACATTCACAATCCTCTGCAAAACGAGGGTAACAAACAACAAAACATCAACCGGTTCTCCTATTCAAAGAAGCAACATATTCAACACGTCGCAGACCGAAAACCAGGCCATCAAAAAAAAAAAAGACCCATATTGAGGTTCTTACGTTATCTAAACCAGAGGTGATGAAGCTTGGATCTTTAAGCAGATTGTACGAGAGAAATGCCTGGAAAAGAGTTGTTTGGAAAGAAAGAAAAGTTGGGACTGATGAACTGGAGATACAGAAGGAGATTGTAAATTGCAGATAAAAGGCTTCTGTGAGGGGATGAAGAACGGAGAAGCTTTATTTATAGCGTCCAAAAGGAGTGGCATTAGCAAAATATCACCCGGTGGGAGTGTTGGTAGGGAAAATCAGTTGTATACTCTTGGAGCAGTAGCCTATCGCACCTTCGATGTTACCGCGTGGAAGTTACGAACCAATAAGATTACTTTCAGATTTTGTAAGTTTTTGGGTGCGCACTTCCATTTGGCGAAATGTGGAACAAGACGTGTCTGCACATGCTCACTTGGCTCGTGGGAATTTTGCTGGGTTCATATGTTACACGCGTGCAAACCTTCAGGTACTGAAATAAATGCTCCAAAATCCTTATTAATTTCCTCAAATTTCATTTAATTGGCATGTAGCCTCCAAAAGTAGCCCTCAGATCTTTTGTGCCATGTACCCTGGCCCTATCTTGTCTTATGACATCTCAACCATCTATTTTTGTGGGACCCACATAAATGGATGGTTGAAATGTCATAGAACAGAATAGGGCCAGGGTACATGGCACAGAATATCAACCCCCCAAAAAGTAGGAAACTTTTTCGATTGACTTTTGCTTCCATTGTTTTTTCTTTTGCAGTTGTTCAAGAAAAATGAAAACAACTCGCTGAAATTGCAAATTTTTTTTTTTATTTTTAAAAATAGAAAATCGTAACAACAATATTAAAATACAAATTTCCTGTTTTTGTTTGTTTTCAAAATCGGCTATTGTAACTGAAAACTTGTTTTCACCTTTTTTTTAATTTTACAAAAGGATCAAATTAAACATTAATATTTTTACTAAAACTCGGTTTAATATAAATGTTTGACCTGTTAAAATATTTAATTTAATAAATTTGTTAATGTTTCATTAAATAATTTTACTTTAAAAATATTTTTGTAAACCCCGTTATCACCGATGCGTCTAAGCAAAAAAAACAGTTTTTGTTCGGCTTTTTCGATCATGGGCTTCAATCGGTTTCTAGAAAAAAAGAAAAGCAACCACTGTTAAGCTAAAGATTACCCAAAGAAATGAAAATAGTAGTGTCATTGTTGTATTATGTCTAACCTAAAAAAGAAGAATTCCTTGGCATTGCTTGCTAAATTTGTTACTTGATATGTGGTTTGCTTTATTACATGTTTGGATTTTTATGTTTTATTACAAAAAGATCTGTTATATGAGTTTCGAGTTTTGGCTCTTCTTGCAATGACTATTTTATTATCATTTTGATTTTTTAAACTTTTATTTGGTGGGTGGCTACGCTTGATGTCATTTGTTACTCTGAGATGCATGAAATTTTTATTATGTCAAACATGAGCCCACTATAATATAAATGAAGAACAAATTAATCTTGTTTTGCATAAACCAATCTTATGTCGTGCGTCCTTTTTTCCAGTAGGTTAAAACAGAGATTAACCATCCTTGTGATCCAACTGGACATATACTAAAAATGGCAATCAACTTGTTGAAAGCTTGAAGAGAGATTCAAAGCATATATAAGGTTATTTTCTCCTCAAACGTTTAGAAAATAACACAATATAGTTTTATTCAGGTGTTTGGCCAATTTATTACTTGTAGAGATGACATTTTGCCATAAGCATAGTCCAGTTCGACCTAGCTGACTCAAAGTCAATAGAATCGGTCTGAGTTAATCAGGATTCAAGTCAGTCAAAGCTTTTTTTTTTTTTGGGTTTCGAGTTAGCTTAGACTAGGATTGTTCGGCTCGCACTACAACAAAGTTGATTTTTTGCTACGAAAAAAATTATAGCTAAAGGTACTAAAATTGTAGCTAATAGGAATTGACGTAGATTTAGTTTCATAGCCCAAAACGTCGTCAAATCTCTGTAGTTGAAAACTATAGGTGACGTTTTGTGCTAATTATCGCTAACAGTTTTTGCCTACGTTTTTGTTTTTGTAGCAAAAAACTATTAGCGATAGTTTGAGGAATCATCGCCAATACATTTCACTACACTTATTTTTCGTAGCTAATAACTATTAGCTATGTTTCCAAGAATATAGACAAAAGTTTTTAGCTACATTTATAGGAATATAGGGAAAAGACAAAATGTTTTTAGCTATGTTTTGTAAAAATGTAATCAAATTTTTAGACTACGTTTTAACAAAATGTTATACCATGTTAGAATAAATTATTTTTTGCATTTTCAATCCATATTATTGTATATAATATTTCAATATATTTTTATTTTTAATTTATTATATAAAAATTATACATAAATAATTGATAATTTGAAGCATTGTATATAAAAATAAAATATCATTAAATTTCTTAGTATGCAAGATTTTAATTACGACTTTAACAATTCTTATATAAAAAATTAATAAATATAGAGACTAATTTAAAAATTATAATACAAATCACTCAATCATTGCATCTTCTTTAAAGTGATAATTCGAGAAAAAAGTATTAAATTTAAATTATAATAAAATAGGAATTAAAAGAAAAAGAATAAGAGATGTAATTAATACCATTCACTTTCATCTTCACTACTATTATAATCCGAACCAGATATTTTTTTAAGGTATTTATCATGCTTAACTAACTTTTTTCGAGTATGATATAATTTAGCCTTAAGCGTCTTGTTTTCCTCTTTAAGATGTTGAACGTACGTGGATCTTGATGAGGTTGAAACATTTGGCTTAGGGCCAAAGCTAAGACCTATGATATAACCAGAATGTGTACTAAGCACAATATTCTAAATGTCGTCTACATGACCTCATTCTCCTCAGACATTGATTTCTGTAACAACTCTTGCATTTTATTCTAAAATTTAAAAACAATATCAATATTAAATACAAATATTATTAGTTAGTGTTACATAAATAAATAAACTTAAAATTTAAACAAATTTTTATACTTACATAGTTATTTTCTGCTTCTTCTAACATTCACTCTTGACGTTCCTTATAGTGAGTAACTTTATATAGTATAATCCTATCACATTCTTGTCTATATAATTCCTTCTCACTCTGTTTTATACCAAAAAAAATATAAGGCACAGTAAATAATATATCATTTATTGATATAATTATAACTTGTAAATAAAGATCTTGCGTATTTATTTTGGACAACTGCAAATGATTTAGACCCTTGATTATATGGTGTTTTCATTTTTCCTCTATTGACCTTTACTTTCTCACATTTTTCCTAAATGAAGAAAAAAGCTAGGTAGTCAATAAATCATCTAACAAGATTAATGGAAGCAAATGTGAATGAAAAGAAAACAAATATAAACTTTGGGAGAGGCTCAATAATCACACAAATTATTCCAATTTTCTTGAGACATTCGTTCCGGAACATATCTCCTTGCCTTCGCATCAAAAGGAAAAGACTTCTAAAACTAATGCAACCTATAACGGTGATCCCAGGTCCTTTATTTCAATAATGAAATCAAGTATTTTGAAATATCAGGGTTCTTGATATTGACAATATTCAATTTCATCTATAATCAATAAATAAAAGCGTACTTAATCTTAAAATAAGTGAAATAATATTGCATATAGTTAAACAAATTGAAAAATTACTGCAACCTTAACCAACGCATTTTTAAGCAAGCTATCTTCCCTCAAGTTCTTGACATGCTTCAGGCAAGTAATTTTGTTTTTTCAATAATCTCCAACCCACTTGACAATTTTGCAAATTGGATCTCATATATAAGATGACCTTGCAAAGTATCAATGTGTATATATAACTTACTATTCATTGCAACATTCATTCATTTCAATTCACAACCTCTAGTTGTAACTTTACATCTTTTTTTAAATATTGACAATAGAAACTGAAGACAAATTGATAATGATAAGAAAATATGCATTAAACATGTAAATATATATTTGAGCATAAGTCTATTTGTAGGTGATAAAGATTAACAAATTAACAAACCTGCAGATCCCTCTATACTAGTTGATTTATTATTGTTTGAGTAAGAATGAGGTTGTTCCTGACTAATTTCAATGGTGGCTGAGGTCGAATGTTGTTGTTGGCCAGAAATTGATAGATCTGGTTGAAGTTGTAGATCCCTCTTTTTTATAATTTCGATATCTGTCACCAGGGCCAACCCTGGGCATGGGCAAGGGCAGGGCGAGCACCCGCCTAAGGCCCCTCCTTATAGGTGATAAAATATGACCCATTTTTATCTTTATAAAAAATAAAAGGAAATAAAATAGGGCATATTCTTGACCTTATAAAAAAACAAAAATGACTCATATTTTGTTTATTTTTATTCTTTACAAGGGCCCAAAAATAGGCAAAAATAGGATTTTTTTACTTTGCCCAAGGCCTATAAAAATATTTTTTTTTACTTTGCTTAGGCTCATATATTTTGTCACCTTATTCCCTTTGTTTCTACCAGGTACCATTATGTTAGACATCTATAAAAACAAACATAAATTTTCTTAACATTACAATACATCCAATCTTTATTACAAACGTACATTCAATCATTAACATTAATTGCATTACAATAACTCAGTCATCAACAATTGTGGATTAAAATTTCATGAATTCAATTGTATTAGATAAGGAATTCAATTGAATAATTTAGTTAATTTAACTAACAAAATGAAAGAATATTCGAAGAAGTATGACTTTAATAACTATACTATCACTGACTAATAATAGCACAGGCCCAGTCAAGTTATTGGCTCAATTGATATATATATGACATATGAGATACGAAATACGAATATTTGAATTAAAAGGACAAAAGCTTCAAAAGATAAGAACATAGTTTGAGGCATTTCAAATATAAATCATTTTGAATAACTATTTGAGGCATTTTTGCTCGAAAAGCACTTAAAGAAATGATTTTCAAAACAATCAACTATAAGAGCTACCAAGCCACTCTAACTTGTTCATTTAGATGTTTATAGTCCCATTTGCATGAAGCATGGAGCAAATTGAAGCTTTCTACATCAAATTTGGGATTATTTAGCTCTATTATATATGTACATGTTCTAAAGTAAGAAAGGTTCAAACTTGATGATCAAAGTAGGAAGTTTTGTTTTTGGACATAGAAAATTTTAAAAGGCTACAAGTTGTTCAGTTTAAGCAATTGAAAGATTTTTATTTGTAGAGATGTTAAATTTGATGAAGAAGCCTCATGATGTTAGAACTCTTAAATGGAGGGATCTTATGAATTTCTTCAATATTTTGAAGACCAAAACCAAAAGGAGGCTTCTTAAAAAGTTAAAAATGATCCTTCTTCGCCAACCTCACTAACTCCATTAGGTTGAGTATCATCATCCACCTCTTCACCAAAAGTATTGAATTCGAGGATATCAAAAACTTAAAAAAATTTATGATAGTTAAATCTTATATTGTCTAATTGTAGTATTGAGGCTTTATATTTTAAAGATATTGCTAAGAATAAAAAGTAGACTTGTGTAATTAGGAAATTCATGATATCGAAAGGACCAACATATGGAAGCTTATTTATCTTCAAAGTGTTCATCATGCTAGTAGAATTAAATAGGTATAAAAGATCAATAAAAATTCCTCATACAAAACAAAGTGAATCTATTTCAACTGGTAAACTAATAGCTATACTAGACACAACTTTCAAGTCTCTCTTTCTGGATACTAAAGCATCTATAGGACAAGATGAAGAAGGGATGAGGACGTCTTTAACAAAACTTTCATCAAACACTAGATAGACTAACCTTAAGCAAGCATGCACGGTGCTAAAAAAATCAATTATGGATCAATAAAGAAGAAGCTTTCACCATCTTCCAAACGAAACAATGAAGCAAAGCAAAAACAAAAACCCAGAGAATGAAAACAGAACACCTAGGAATGAAAACAGAATAGAAAAACAGTACATAAGGTGGAAGACTTACCTGGACGGATGGACAATCGGAGACGACCATAACAAACGACAAAGATGGGTGACATGAAAGGCTTCTTGAACGTAAGAACTAAAGAGGAAAACGATGTCAAATGACGAAGATGAAGAAAAATTGAAGTTTTTAAAAACGACATCATTTTGTTAAATTATGAAAAACTATGCAACAGTTGGTATGATTTCAGGAAAATGTCGCCAAATGTAGACAATTGGCGACAAATTTAGAGAAACATCACCAAAGGGTTGACCATTAGTGATGATTTATAAAAACTGTAGCCAAAGGGTTAGCCATTTGGTGACATTTTCACTAAAGTGTCACCAAATTTGAGGCTTTAGCGATGATTTTATTATATATATTTATATGTTTAACAAATTTTATGTAACATAGACATTCTATAAAATTGTATAACATTTATATATAATAAATAGAGTTTTGTGACACCATATAACATTATCACATCATATATTTGAAAGAGAAAAATAAAAAATATAAATCTATGTAATATTGTTTTTATAAATTTTTGAAATGACATTGTTGTTAGTTAAATTTATTTTTAGACTTAGAATCATTGTCAATAATATTAAATTTTATTTTTATGGATATGATATTAATGTTTAATATTAGTTTCCATTTTTAATATATAGCAATTAATTTTGAATTATATTGTAATTAATATAATTATATATGGTAATTAATGTAATGATATATGAATATATAGATAATAACTGTAATTAATATAATAATTTATGAATGTATAGATAATAGATAAATTTTCTCATATTTTAGTTATCATATTATTCTATTTAATCATAATTCCCTATTTGTTATATATAAATTTTATATTGTTATATAGAGTGTAATATATAGCAAAAGGGTTTAGGGACAATTTTTGTATTCGTCACCAAAAGTGAAGTCAAAATCACGTCGTTTTATGAAATTGAAAACCTAATTACCCAAAGATAGGGCATAAATTATTTAGATAGAGCCTACAAATAATTAAGGACCTAAAATAGAGCCCATTTCTGGAAGCAATAGATATTCTAGAGAGTTCCATTGGGATTTACATAAACGGTCTAGATGAATTGGAAGGTTCAATCGCATTTTCTTGGAAATATATTTAATATCACCCTTAAAACGTACTATTGCCTCTCTTCACCTTTAGCAGTAACAACTAGGCCTTATCCAAACACCCACCCTTCACTCTCCGTCATCTTCTTCATCATCTTCTTCCTTTTCTGGGTGCTTGTTCAACTCTGTTCACTTCTCTAGTTTTTGCTTCTACTTCATCTTATGAGAATTGAATTAACTACTAAAGCTTTTTCCTTTAACACTACCACTGTTGGTGATGATGACATAGATTCATATTCTTTTTTAAAGGCTCATAAAGATTATATGTTTTTTTGTTTCGTAGTCATCTCACTTTTATCATATAAAGTTGTCTTAATTAATAGATCACAAAATTAACATTACTAGAATGTTAGAACAAATTTGTGGGGAAGTGGGATATTTGTGTGTGTGAATGATTATCCAAGAACTCCAAATTCATTTCCTTAGCACTTCTTCTTATTTACAATGTTTCTATTGCTTGTTTTAAGTTCAAGTTTAAGATGTTCTGTCTTGTTGATGCTTTTGGTCAGAATAATGCATTATATTTATACTCATGTTCAAAATTAATGCATGGATTGATAACAGCTACTAAGATAAGTAATGAACTTTACCTTGATTGATAAGCATCTTTGTATTAGATTTGATGATATAAGACTTAAAACAGTTTTATGGTATATGTTGTATAATTTGATAGTGTATTTATGTAGGTTGTGATTTATTAGAATATACAATGTATAAAAGTATTGATTATGTGTGTAATACAAACTTTTATAAAAGTACTAATTATATGTGAAAAACAAACTATTTTTTCTTATATGAATAGGTTATAAACTAAACTTCAACCAGTTATACTGACTTATTGATGTCCATTAACAATATTAGAAGTGTGTCAGATGTGAAAAGAACATTCAAATAAAAAGTTTTCTATTCTTAAAGATGTCAAATCACTTATTAATCCATGGCATGTGCTTTGGGTTTTATTAATCTTTAAGGGTGAGTGGCAAACTTAGAAAGTGCTTATGTAGTGATTTTTGGCTAGTTAAAAAATTAAGTTTTGATGATCTTTTCTTCTTCTGTGAATATTTTCTTAATTGCATATAACTTCACATAATTTTTTGTTTCCTTATTTAATTATACACTTTGCTTCTATATTAATTATATCTGTGGTTTTTTTTGGTTTCTATTGACTTTTCAAAATAAAACTATTTACATAAATTCATCACGAAATGTGGACATGATAGTATCTAATGGTGGAGATAAGCTCTGATGGTAAGTATCTGGCATAATTTTCCCCATTGAAGAACAAATCGATGCATAACAAATTTACTCACCAAAGTCAAATCACCGCTTGCCTTCAATGGTCAATTTTCTTCTTCAAGGTTTTTCGTATCAATCGAATTAGCTCTCTTTCGTTATTTTCTATATCTCATTTTCTGTTAAAAAGCTACTAGATGAACGTGTGACTGTATATACTATGTTTAGTGTAAAGATTCCTCAAATCTTCAAGGGAATATAGCTCGAAATGGAGGCGATGGTGATGTCCCGATGGTCCTTACAAAATTAGGCAAATTGGAAGTTTTGAAATTGATGAACTGAGAGTTTTTTATCATATTAGATGACATATTCATCGTACAATAGTTAATGGCTATTGAATCTTATGTATTAATGCATATTAGTCAATTAATGTGCTCATAACAACTACTTTTTAGATCCAACACTTAATGTGCTTTAAAAGCCTCTTATTATTATTAAGTACACACCTACAAGCATCATATCATAGATCCACTAACTATAAAAAAAAATGTTGAACTCCAACATTAGGAGCTCCCACCCCCCGTGCCCTCAGGATTGGTGGAGGATGTAAATCGAGGGATGTGCCTCAACTAACCAGGGAATTGAGCTTACCCACTGATCTCACCATACAAGGGGCCTAAATCTTAAAGGTTGCCCCCAAGATTTGAACCCCCACTCTACAGGTCGTCAGCATGACAGGCATCACACCACCCAAGCCTTTGCCAGTTAAGCAATGCCCCAGAGGCATAACAAACCCATTCAAGTTCCACCTTATGGTTAAATTACATCCAACCTCTTTACGCTTTAATTATTAGTAAACTTTTGTTTCAAGTCTTTTTGAGTTACGGTTAGGAGAGTGCTTTTGTTTGTTCAACAAATTTAAGAAAACCGAGACAATTAAATAGAATTACAAAAGTTGAAAAGAAGAAAGTAAAAGTCAAATGTATATTTTAAGGGCGAAACAGGAGGGAATGTATTTTGAGTGGGGATAGGATATGGTATGACTTGCACTGCATGTGATTCACTACTGTTGCAGTGGACCTTCTAATAGATATAA